>JAJIBD010001592.1:0-160266 GCA_021461705.1 Cryptotis parvus
GCAGCTCTGCCCCATGTCCGTGTAGTCTCTGATCCGAGTCCCTGGATCTGGATCCAGATCACATCGGGCCGGAGCAATAGCCCGGTGGGCAGGGCGCTTGCCAGCCCAGGTATGTTGATCCAGAGACTTACAGATATGGGGCAGTGCTGCTACTTCTCTACTTCTGTGCCCAGCCGCTCACTAAGCGCCTGGGAGGGATGGTGGGTGCTAGCCCTGGCCCGCCACCCCCAAACAGGCTCTCCCAACAAGCCAGACGACCCCACCACTCCATGAGAGCCACCATCTTCCAACATCGGAGACCTCCCTCTCGGGCTTCAGAACTCCACCCAGCAGCAGATGCACCCGTTAATGCTCAGCCTGGTTTCATTCGGGCTTGCTTGCAACCCGCGCTCCCCAATAAATGCTGTATTTAGAGGTGACTGCAAGAGTATGCCACCCATACAGTAAGCCTGGCAAGCTGCCCAGGTCGTATTTGATATGCCAAATACCAGTATGGAATACAATTGTCTGAGGCTCTTTTAAGTTCCTGGAGCAAGCAGATGCCCTTGGGCTCTACTAGCATGAGACAGGACATATGGAGATATTACTGCCCCTCCCGAGCAAATAGATGATGAATGGGAATATAGTGATAGTGATGAAAAGACACTAGAGACTATAAAATCCCTTCATTTTAATTTACTTTAGGAAAATTTGCCTGAATTTTGGACATAATTTTAAGCTCTTAGCAAGGCAGATCTAGTTCCTCAGTAAAGAAGTGCTATTGTTAATGCTGCCTAGCCATCTAATCAGCATTATTCCTGTGTCTTATGGAAGGGATGGAGTGCTCAGAGGAATGTGTACAAAGACATCCTCCAAGGAATTTTCAATTTCCTTCATTATATCAAATCAATTTTATAATTTTATAAATAGGAAGACTGCTTTGCTCATTAATTACATGGTTACTTCTAGAGAGAGGGCCTGGCTTGCCAACTGTCTTCTTCTTTGACTTCACAAAGGGAAATAAAGAGATGATGCAACAGGCATTACATTGAAGGCTTCTAGGTATTGTCTTCTCGGCTCCCTTTAGAACACAGCTGGTTCCCGAGGCTATGGATAGTCATGAAAAGTGCAATGGATAGGTATTTGGGGGATGAATGCTCTGGGACTAGCTAGCAACAAGAGGGCGGCCTAGTTTGGGAGATGCTAACAAATCTTTCTCAAATCCTTAACAATAGAAAAATAACCAAGTATGAATCATATCCCCAAATGCAATGAAACAACAGCCATAAAAAGTAAAAAAAAAAACTAAAACAATTCCTGAAAGGTAGAGAAAAAAAGAACAAGATAGGAAAAATAGTCACACAAAAATAATTAAAAACTCTAGATTGAAAAGTACTAAATAAAATTAAAATTAAATATAAATAACAAAATACTTAAAATTAAGTTAAAGAATGAAAAATAAAAGACCATTGTTTTTGTTTAACATGGTAAGAATATTTTTTCCTCATCAACATCATAACAAGATGACATTGAAACAGCAAATAATGCATTTTTTAAAGGTCATTTCACTGAAAATTACTTTCCAAGAACCTCCTGTTGATGTTAAATAAAGGTTTCTTCTAGACGGATTTGCTTTGTATTAAGAAGTTACTTGAAATATATTAGAAAATGATTGATTAGGTAAAAAGAAAGATTAGCTTGCTAACGCACATATTATTGAAAGTTGAATTAGAATACTTGGCTAAGTATAAATTAGAAATAGTATTCATTATAACCATTCAAAAAATAAATAACATATTAGGAAAACTATAAAACTGACTAACAGAATAAACAATCCACAAATAAATAATACTTTAAACTGTCCATTGAAAAGGCTAAGTTAAAGTTATATTTCTACTTCACCCCATGGTAAAAAATAAATTTAAGAATTTCAGATGTAAGACAGCTGTAAGGGGATTGATGAAATGCAATTCACTGCAATATGGTTGGAACTGGAAGATATCATGTTAAGTGAAGTAAACCAGTAAGAAGAATAAGCACAGTATGATATCACTTATAAGTGGTATGTGGTATTTAGAATAACTGGATGAGGGTATGCAATGATTTAAAGTGGGGGGAGGATATTGCCTACATCACCCTTGGCTCCAGGATATAGGGAGGACAAGCAAAGAAATAGAGTGGAGGGGAGGAGTAGAGACAGATGTGAAGCAATGGCACACAGGGGTCAAGGAATCCAGGTACATCAGTGGTGTTAAGGAATGGCAGAGCTAAATAATCAACCACAGAGTCATCAACACTGAAATCATGAGACCCAAACTTTTATGAGTGAGCTAAAAAGGTAACTGTCAGGATAGTAGGCTGGGGCAGAGGATTGGGGGAAATGGGAGGGGTAGGGGAGAGAAGAATAGAGGAGGGAACTGCGGAACATTAGTGAAGGGAAATTAACATTGGTTGGTGGGATTGGTGCTGGAGTACTGTAGGTCTAAAACTCAAATATGAATAACTTTGTAAATCACAGTGCTTTAATAAATTAAAAAAAAGAATTTTAGGTGTAGGGCTAGAAAGATAGTACAAGAGTCAAGATGCTTTCACAAAGCTGACTCCAGTTTGATCCCCAGCACTGTACTGTTGTTTAAGTACTGCCAGAAGCTATCTCTGAACTCTGAGCAAGATGGATGTGTCCCATCCAAAAAAAAAAATTAGTTGAGTTAACATGCATGCTTAGACAAACAAAAGACCTCTGAAGTACTTAAAAGAACAAACAAACAAACAAACAAACAAACAATATATATATATTTGCATTCTGGGCATAAAGAAGACCAACTTTCCTATGAATGAAGTTTTTATACAATTATAATAATCTTGGGGTGTTTTGGTACACCTAGCACAGAATGAAAGCTCCATTCCATCTGCCCTTCTCTCTCTCAGAAATATGACTACATGCTCAGGACAGAATCAACAAACAACCAATGAGGACTCTGAAATGTAAGCAAAAGTGGTCAGATCATGGAGAGAAGTTGATCATTGAAGAAGCTAGCACTGTGAGATGGCTTCCTCTCTCTCTCTTTCTTCTCCTGCCTTTACCCCCTGGTGTTGGGAGTGCTGAGGTTGTCAGTGGAGAAAAACTCTCTGAACTATCCCATGTCTTTTCCAAAGAAGAATTCTTTTCCTGACCAGAAGAATGAGCCAAACAAGTTTTAAGGGCCTGGAAAATGAGAGGAGACTCCCAGTGAAGAGAGGAGAGCAGGAGGTAAGCCTGTAGGAATCACTGCAGGAACCTGCACCAGCTCAGACTTAGTGCTGAAGGACGGAGGCCGTAACATCCCCAGAAAATGACACAACAAAAGACTTGTCAAGTTATAGAACAGCCAAACAATACTACCCACCATCTTGATCTAATCCATGGAGCACAGCATTCAACAACTAGCATATTTGGCATTTTTTCCCTAAGTGCTCATAGAATTGTGTAAGACAGACCACATGCAATGCCACATTCTTATAAAAGGATCAAAATTACAGAGTGAGTTGTGAAATCACAAAGAAATTAAAATAGAATTCAGAGGATATATAGAGAATTCCTAAATATATAGAAACCAAATAACAATCATGGGTTAAAGATTAAATCAGTAGAATAATTAGAAAATATTTGAGAGAATGATAAAAAATTATATAAATAAAAATATATTGTGCTAAAGCAGTGGATAATGGGAAAATACTGCTGTAAAGAGTTAAGTGTCAGAAAGATCGAAGTGAATGATCTAACTTTCTTTGAAGGTCTAAAAAGACAAGAAAGTTAATAAATTAAAAATATTCTATACACGAAGATAAGTCATAAAATAATAAGCAGAAATGAGGTAAACTTAGCAAAGTCAAAAATCTGACTTAGAAAACATCCATAAGACTGACAAAAGTCTAGTTATATTGATCAAGAAATAAAGCTTAGACAAGGGAAAAAAAAAAAATAGGTCAGCATACTAGTCATATAAATATTAAGAATAAGATGACATCATGAATAATATTATGTAAAAATTAGAATATGGTGAACTTAAAAATGCCAAAATTGACTGGAAGAACAGATATGAATTGTTTATATCTATTAATGCAATTTACTTTATTACCAAATCCTTCCCACCTAAGAAATCGATTCAGATAGTTTCACTGATAAATTCTATAGAACATATTTAAACATGTAGAAAATCAAAAATTAGGTGTAATTACATATACTCATTTAAGTGGTTAAAAGTAACAAGATCTGGCAATCCATTGGTGGCAACATAGAGCAACTGAATCACTGAAATATTGCAAGCAAGGATATACTGTGGTTCAATCAATGAAAAAATTAACTCCTAAGCAGCAAACCTGTTTCTATTCATATAACAAAAAACCCTTCTAAAAAACTTATTTTGCTCTCCTAATCTTTGGTTTTATTCTTGCTCACCAAGATATTTCATCCTTATAACTATATTTAAACCCTCTAGCCAAAAAGACTTTACTATAGATGTTTTGCTTTTTCCCTTCCTCAACCCCAGTTTATGGGCTGAAACCATAATCCCAAATGTGATGATATTGGGAGGTGGGGGACTCTGAAACATGAGTGGTCATGAGGGTGAAGATCTCATGAATGAGGTTGCTGGAGCAACTCAGAGACTTCTATCATCCTTTTGCCATGTGAGATATGGCAAGAAGGCAGTCATATATAAGCTAGGAAGTGTGCTCTGCCATTGATTTAAACTTGCACTCCCCAGCCTCCAGAACAGTGAGCACTAAGTCTGTTGTAAATCACCCTCTATATGGTATTCACAAAGAGTGGGTACTTCTCTAATAAATATCTGGAGATGTAGAAGCAATTTTAGAGCTGTCTAAGAGGTAGAAGCTAGAAGAGTTTTGAAGTGCATCATGGGAAAAAGTTTACATTGTCAGTGGATGGATTTGAGGGCAATACAGGGGTGAGCTTAGGAGAAAAGGGTTAGAAAGTGAGAGTGTATCACACTCTTTGTTTTTCTTGATGACAGAGCACTCAAGATAGACATTTTGAGTGATGAAATTGAATATTTAGTCAAAACAATTTTTTTTAGGGATGATGAATTGCTATATGGTTTTAACTCTTTTTATTAATATTTTATTATACCACAGTGAGATATAAAATACAAAGATATGCCTTTTTGGGTTTTAGTCATTACAGTGTTCCAGAACCATCCCCTCCACCAGTGCCCATTTCCCACTACCAATGTCCCTGATTCCCTTCCCCTTCCCTAGCCTGCCACTATGGTAGGTTCTTTATCTCTTTTCTCTCTTTCTCTTTTCCTTCTCTTCCACATTGTGGATTGCAGTGCATACATTTAGAGGTTATCATGTGTATCTTTTTTGCCTATATTCAATGTTCAGTTCTAGGCTGGTATTAGCAGTTTTGATAATTATTAGCACGCTGTTCCCTCTCTCTGTCTTACCTAACCTATATATACATGTCATGCAAATAAATGCAGTCATTCTATATCTGTCTTTTTCCTTCTGGCTAATTTCACTCAACATGATCGCCTCCATGTCATCCATTTATAGGCAAATTTTATAACTTCATTTTTCCTAACAGCTGTATAGTATTCTATTTTGTAGATGTACCAAATTTTCTTTATCAAGTCATCAGTTCTCAGGCACTCTGGTTGTTTCCAGATTCTGGCTATTATGAATAGTGCAGCTATGAAAACAAAAGTGAAGGGAGACATTCACTGACATGAAGGGAGACATTGGCAACTATTGGCCCATCTGCCTGTTGTCTGTCATCTACAAGCTGTTCACTCGAGTCATTCTAGTGATCCTGAATAGGATTAGTAGAAC
This sequence comes from Cryptotis parvus, assembly GCA_021461705.1. NCBI lineage: Eukaryota > Metazoa > Chordata > Mammalia > Eulipotyphla > Soricidae > Cryptotis > Cryptotis parvus. Next base: position 5,812 of record JAJIBD010001592.1, read on the forward strand.
ATTAGATGAAGGACAACCATGTGAGCAAGCTGGCTTCCAAAAAAGGATCCAGCACAATCAACCATATCCATACAGTAACCAAGCTCATTGAAGTTTGTAGGGAGTTCAGGATGCCGCCTCTGTCTCACGCTCATTGATTTAAAGAAAGCCTTTGATTCTGTGGATACTGAAGCGTCATCAAAGCCCTCCTAGCCAAACTGGGCATTCAAACCCAATACATCAAGATCCTTCATGAGCTGTATTACGGATTCACCACCAGGATCTCACCATTCTACAAAGAAGTGATCATCAATGTCAAAAGAGGGGTTCGGCAGGGTGATACCATTTCACCAAAACTCTTCAGTGCCACCCTCTAGAACATCATGCAACATTTAGAAGGGAAAGAATGGGAGTGAAGATAGATGGTTGACAACTAAACCACCTCTGCTTCGCTGATGACATCATTCTAGTAACACCAAACATTAGCCAAGTGGCACAAATGCTAGCTGACTTCGACCGAGAACGCGGAAAGATAGGTCTACAGCTGAATCTCAGCAAAACTATGTTCATGAAAAATGAACTAGTTCCAGAGGCCCCATTCACTCTCAATGGAACAGACATCTCTGAATGCAGCAGTTATGTGCACCTAGGTTTATAAGTCAACATAATGAACGACCTAAAACCTGAGCTGCACAGGAGGAAGAGAGCGGCATGGAATGCCTTCAAAGGCATCGAAGAAATAGCTAAAAGGACAAAGAACCTCCAGCTCCGGGCACATCTCTTTGACTCCACCGCTCTCCCTGCATTAGAATACGCCTCAGAGACCTGGGCCCTGTCTCCCAAAGAGGAATCAAAAGAGCTATGCTTTGAATCTCACGCCTCACTCAAGTGAGAGAAGGAATCCAGAGTTCTGACCACCATCGACGGTCCAGGGTCAGGGACTATGACCCTGGAACGCCATCGCCTGCCAAGGCATCGAAAATCAGATGGGCTGGACATGTAGTGCGATTTGGAGACAACTGCTGGACTAGAGTCATTACAGACTGGATCCCATGGAACATTAAAAATCACATGGCCGCCCACCTACAAGATGGTCAGACTTATTCGCCAAGACCCTGAACGAACGGTTTCAGGCTCTTTGTATTCCTGAGGCAACCAGGATGCCATTGCGCTACACGGGCACCTGATAGGGTCAAGTGGAAATGTTACTGGCGCCTACTCGAGGAAATCAATGAACAACGGGATGTCAAGTGATCAAGTGATGAAAATAAAAAAGTAGAGATGGAGTTTCCGCTGTGTGTCCAAAAACAATTTCTAAGCAAACAGCTAGCTATGCTCAGAGCCTATCCCTGATCCAGGGACCCAGGAACCAAATCAGGTGCCAGGAATTAAACTGGGATTGGCTGTGTGCAAGGCAGGCACCCTGTCCCTTTACTATTTCTCTGGTCCTGAGAAAGCCTCAGTCTTGTCAAATTTCCTAGTAATTCTGTATGTTTATGAGAAAATGGATGGAAATTTCTGGACCTTCAGAAGTCTCAGACAGAAATGAGGAATGCTTTACTGAAAACTGGAAAAGAGACAATCAATATGAAGTGTCAAAGAACTTGATTAAACTGTTTCTGTTTTCGTGCTGGACAGACATTGTAAGTGATGAAATTGAATATTTAGCCAAAACAATTTCTAAGCAAAGCACTGCAGCTGCAGCTGAACTCCTCCTGACTTCTTACAGTAACATACGGCAAGAGAGATATTATGTAAAGATGAAATTAGTATGAGAAAAGGCAGCAGAACTTTTGACTTGAAATTTTATCAACATATCCCGAGAGAGAGAGAGACAGAGAGAGAAACAGAGAGAGAGAGAGAAAAACAGATATTGTGTATTGTGTGAACATGCTAGAAGTGTGGCCAAAGCGGCCCTTATGTAAGTGCAGGCCTTGGGACAAATTACCCCTCATGAAAGGAAAACTGCCAGTATAAACCAAATGAGGAAAATAGGGAAGGTGAAAAGAAGACTACCCAAATTCTTGGATGTTACAAGATAACAACAGAGCACTCTGACACCCATCCAGTATTGTTCCTCAAGATGAAGGACCCATTAAAGGAAAAATACAAAGATGGTGCTGATATAATCAGGGCTGCCCCATAGACTTCAATAAGGGGAGAGAAGAATCTCACATTTATTTGTTTGTTTTATCATACAACTGTGATATATACAGTTACAACAATGTTCATGATTGGGTCTCAGTCATAGAGTTCAAGCACCCGTCCCTACACCAGTGCCCCATTCCCACCACCAATGTGCCACATTCCCTCCCACCCACCCCTAGCCTGCCTCTGTAGAACTTTTTTATTTTCCTCTTTTCTCTCTTTCTCCTCTCTCTCTTTCTCTCTCTCCTCTACACATTGTGGCTTGCCCTACAGACATTTAGAGTTTATCATGTGTGTCTCTTTGTGTATATTCAATGCTGAGTTCTAGTCTGGCGTTACCATTTCCACAATTAGTAGAACACTGGTATATATTAATATTCCATTAATGAATGCAGTAATTTTTTTTTTAATTTTTTTTATTATACCACCGTGAGATATACAGTATCGAAAGTGATCATATTTGGGTTTCAGTCATAAGTGTTCCAGCACCCATCCCTCCACCAGTGCCCATTTCCCCACAACCAATGTTCATGGTTTTCCCCTCCCCAGCCTCGCATCTATGGCAGACAATTTTCATCTCTCTCTCTCTCTCTCCTCTCTCTCTCTCTTTCTTTCTCCTCCCCCTTCTTTTACACACTGTGGCTTGCAATGCATACAGTTAGAGGTTATCATGTATATCCTTTGCCTACTTTCAATGCTCAGTTCCTACGCTGGCATTATCATTTACAATAATTATTAGTACACTGTTTCTTCTCAGTATTGCTTACCCTCTGACTCCTACACATTTGCAGTAGATTCTACCCACTGACAACACCTTCTGATCCATGTTTAGTCTGGCCTTTGATATTGGTATCATGGTATTTTTTTATATCCCGCAAATAAATGCAGTCATTCTATATCTGTCCTTTTCCCTCTGGCTCACTTCACTGAGCATGATCTCTCCATGTCCATCCGTTTACAGGCAAATTTCATAACTTAATTTTTCCTAACAGTTGTGTAATATTCCATTGTGTAGATGTACCGATGTTTTTTAACCAGTTATCAGTTCTCAGACACTCTGGTTGTTTCCAGATTCTGGCTATTGTGAATAGTGCTGCTAGGAACATAAAAAGTGCAGATGGTGTTTCTGTTGTGTGCTTTGGTCTCCCAGAGTATATCCCATGAGTGGTATGGCTGGGTCAAAAGGGAGTTCAATTTCTAGTCTTTGGAGGAATGTCCATATTGTTTGCCACAAAGACTGTAGCAGTCTATATTCCCACCAACAATGGATGAGAGTCCCTTTTTCCCCGCATCCATGCCAGCATTTGTTGTTCCTGCTCTTTTGGATGTGTGCCAGTCTCTGTGGTGTGAGATATATCTCATTGTTGTTTTGATTAGCATCTCTCTGATTAGTGATGATGAGCCTTTTGGCCATTCACCTTTCTTCCTTGTCAAAGTTTCTCTTCATTTCTTCTCCCCATTTTTTAATGGGTTGGCTGTTTTCTTCTTGTAAAGTTCTACCTTTTCCTTCTTGTAAAGTTCTACCAGTGCCTGATATATCCTGAATATTAAACCCTTATCAGATGGGTATTGGGTGAATATTCTTTCCAATTCTGTGGACTGTCTTTGTATCTGGTCACTGTTTCTTTTTAAGGTGTCGAAGTTTTTTAGTTTCATGTAGTCCCATATGTTTATCTTTGCTTCTGCTTGCTTTGTTAGTGGTGTTTCATCTTTAAAGATGCCTTTAGCTTCAATGTTGTGAAGGGTTTATCTATATTTTCTTCCACATACTTTTATGAATTCAGGTTTGGTGATGAGATATTTTATCAATTTTGATCTAGTTTTGTGCTTGGTGATAGAGGTTCAAATTCATTTTTTACAGGTAGCTGCCCAGTTTTCCCAGCACCACTTGTTGAAGAGGCTTTTCTTGCTCCATTTTGTACTTTTGCTCCTTTATCAAAGATTAAATAATCACGTATTTGAGGATGGGTGTCAGGATACTCAACTCTACTCCATTGGTCCACAGGTCTGTTTTTATTCCAATACCATGCTGTTTTAATTACTACTGCTTTGTAATACAGTTTGAAGTTGGGAAAGATGATACCTCCCATCTTCTTTTTTCCCAAGGGATTATTTTAGCTATCCGTGGGCATTTATTGTTCCATACAAATTTCAGGAGTGTGTAGCCAATCTCTTCTCAATAATGTCATGGGTATTCTTATAAGGACCACATTGAATCTATATAAACCTCTAGAGAGTATTACCATTTTGACAACGTTAATTATCCCAATCCATGAGCAGAGAATGTGTTTCCATTTCCTCCTGTCCTCTTTTATTTCTTGAAGCAGGGTTTTATAGCTTTCTTTGTACAGGTCCTTTTACACTCTTTGTTAAGCTGATTCCTAGGTATTTGATTTTCTATGGCACAATTATGAATGGGATCATTTTCCTAATATCCCTTTTCTTCTCTTTGCTATTTGTATATAGGAAAGCCACTGACTATTGGGTATTGATTTTGTACCCTGCCCTCTACTTTAGGTATCTATTATTTCTAAGAGCTTTTTGGTAGAGAATGTAGGGTTCTCTAGGTATAATACCATGTCATCTGCAAATAGTGAGAGCTTGGCTTCTTCCTTGCCTATCTGGAGAATGCAGTCATTCTATATCTGTCCTTTTTCTTCTGACTAATTTCACTCAGCATAATATTCTCCATATCCATCCATTTGCAGGTAAATTTCATGACTTCGCCTTCTCTGACAGCTGCATATTATTCCATTGTGTAAATGTACCACAATTTCTTTATCCAGTCTTCTGTTCTTGGGCACTTAGGGTTGTTTCCAGATTCTGGCTATTGTGAATAGAGCTGCAGTGACTATAGGAGTGCACATAGTGTTTCTGCTGTGTTTTTAGTCTCCAGTGTATATTCCCAGGAGTGATATTGTTTGGCCGAATGGGGAGCTCAAGTATCTAGTTTTCAGAGGAATGTCCATAATATTTTCCAAAAGGGCTGGACCAGTTGGCATTCCCACCAACACTGGATGAGGAGTCCCTTTCCCCACATCCACAGCACTTGTTGTTCTTGCTTTTTTGAATGTGTACCAGTCTCTGTGGTGTGAGATGATACCTCATTGTTATTTTGATTTTCATCTCCCTGATGTTTAAAGACAAAGAGCACTTTTTCATATGCCATTTGGCCATTCGAATTTCTTCTTTTTGGAAGTTTCTGTTCATTTCTTCTCCCCACTTTTTTATGGGGTTGGCTGCTTTCTTTTTGTAAAGTTCTAGCAGTGCCTGATGTATCATGGATATAACTCCTTATCAGATGGGTTTTGGTTGAATATTCTTTCCCAGTGTGTGAGCTGCTCTCTATCTTTATCACCATTTCTTTTGAGGTGCAGAAGCTTTTTAAGTTTTATGTAATCCAATTTGTTTATTTTTGCTTCCATTTTCTTTGTCACTGGTGTTTCATCTTTGAAGATGCCTTTAGCTTCATGACATTTTCCTGTTTTCTCTGATGTACCTTATAGATTCATGTCTGATGTTGAGATCTTTAATCCTTTTTGTTCTGATTTTTGTGCATGGCATTGGAGGGAAGTCTAAGTTCATTTTTTACATGTAGCTGCCCAGTTTTCCAAACACCATTTGTTACAAAGCCATCTACTACAAGCCCACAGCAAGCATCATTCTCAATAGGGAAAAACTGAAAGCCTTCCCCTAAGACCAGGGACAGGACAAGGTTTCCCACTCTCACCACTTCTATTTGATATAGTACTAGAGGTATTTGCCATATCAATCAGGGAATAAAAAGAAATTAAGGTCATCTGGATATGAAAGGAAGAGGTCAAGCTGTCACTTTCACAGATGACATGATATAATTAGAGAACCCTAAACTCTCTATCAAAAGCTCCTAGAAATAATATATTCCTATAGTAGAGTGGCAGGGTACAAATTCAATATCAAAAAATCAATGGACTTCTTATATGCAAATAACAAAATAGAAGGAAAGTAATATGAAAGAAACGATCCCATTCACAGTTGTGCCACAGAAAATGAAATACTTAGGAATCAAAAATCTCTACAAGAAAACACACAGCGTTGCTTCAATAAATAAAAAGAGGACCTGAGGAAATGGAGACACTTCCCTGCTCATGGATTGGGAGAATTAACATTATTAAAATGGTAATATTTCCTAAAACTTTACACAGATTTAACACGGTCCCTAAAGGATGCCCATGACATTCTTCCGAAGACATTGACCAAATACTCCTGAAATTTCTATGGAATAATAAAACTCCTCGAATAGCTAAGGCAATCCTTAGGAAAAATAATATGGAAGGCACCACTTTCCCCAACTTCAAACTTGACTACAAAGCAATTGTAATTAAAACGGCATGGTGTTGGTATAGAAACAGACATGTAGACATCTAGAATAGAACTGAATGTCCTGAAACACACTCTCAAATATACAATCACTTAATTTTTTATAAAGGAGAAAAAATATTACTGTCTTACTTTTAATCAGCCAGGTGCGTCTTGGGGCTCATTTGCAGTCTGGAAAAGCTACAGGGACAGACTGTCCCTATGGGGTCTTCAAGATAAGATCTCTGCCCCAGTATATCTAGAAACTCCAATACACGGGCAGAGCACTAAGTCAATGCGGAATCACTGGAACCTTAAGAGTTCATGGCATTTTTTCCTAGTTTGGCTTTAGATGGTACCTCTTAACTCTATATTTGTCCTATTTTTCCTTTTGGAAGAAAATTTTCTACTCAGATACCAAGGTCTTTTTAGTTCCTCCAGGCCACGGGTTCTGTCTTAGGAACTTTACAGTTACAATGCTCTGTCTCAGTCTTCTCTTCCAAGTTTTGGTATGGACGCCATTCTTTTTTTAAACGCCTTGCTCAATTTTCTTATAACACTTTCTGGATTACTCATGACTATAAGAAAATCATCATTTTTGTTCTTCTATCCTTTTCTTTTTGATAAAATATATATATATATAATATATATATATATATCATTCCCCTTCCCCCTAATATCCCTTTAAAAGTAAATCCCCAGACCTCAATAATTTGTTTTTTTTTCATTTACTACTGTATTCCCAGTGCTTGAAACATGGTTGGTACTCTATAAATACTTGTTTTCTTTTGTTTTAAGACCTTCATTACTAATTTTATAAAGAAAATTTTATGGTATGCTCTGATTTTCAAGTATTTGCTCTCCCTTCCAGTTGGGGATCCATATATTTCCTTGTGAAATTCAGGCATGACTTCATAATCTTCCCTGGGAAAACTTTTGGCTCATTTGGTCTTCTTTAGTCCTTCATTCAGTAAAAAAAATAACAATCTAGGCAAAAGCTACTCTGTTAGTCCAAGACCAGAGAAAATGGTCTGGAGTCAAGTCACATTTGATCCTGTGGGTCTACAATCAGTGTAGTAGAGAACCTTGCTGGCTTAAGCCACAGATTTGGAGAATGTTCCTTTCATCATGTGGCCAAATTTATTCTGGCTGATAGAAATTTGGAAAACTGTGAACAATTTGGGGACCTAAGACTACTTCAATCATATTTGACAACTTTCCTAAGTTTGCCAGAGCAAAACTTCCAATCCTTATCTTCTGTTTTCCACCATCACAATTTCTTTGGGGAAAAATTGAAGAAAAGCACTGGGATATCTTGGGGGGTGCATGATCAGAGTCATTATTTTATTTATTTTTATTTTCATCTAAAGGTAATATAAGAAAAATTAGCTAAAGTATCCTATGGATTTAAAAGCTATTTCCAAAATTTGGCACTTTTCTTTGGAGAGAGGTACACCCAGCAGTATTCTGGGACTATTCCTGACTCTATTTATATTGGAGATCTCTCCTGGTGGTTCTCAGGGGACCATGTTGTAACAGGGACCAAACCAAGGTCTATTACAGAAAACATAAGCACCTTAACTCCTGTGCTATATCTTCAGTTCCCCAAACCTGACACTTTTTGAATGAGAAAAAAAATAAATAACACCTATTCCAATCAATGTTTTACCTTAGACCAACTGAACAAGTTCAAAATTATTAAAATAGTTTAAAAATTATACTATTTCACTGATGGGAATGTATATTGGAGCAGTCTCTGTGGTAAACAGTATGACAATTCCTTAGCAAAATAAAAATTGAAATTCCATATGACCCAGAAATACCACTCCCAGTTATGAGAACAAAGGATAAGATAAAACTGGTTCAAAAGGATATTTGAACCCCTGTTTTACATGATCACTAAACACAGAATCAGTATAACTGTCTATCAACAGATAACTGGATAAAAAAGCTGTGAGATATATACTCAATGGAGTACTACTCTGCCATTTAAAAAAAGATAAAATTGTGCTTTGGGGTACAAGATGGATGAAACTTGAGGTGATCGTGCTAAATTGAATAAGGAATTAAAAGGCAATTTTTGAATGTGATCACTCATTTACGGAATATGAATAACTAGAGCAAATAACCTAGCAAGAAACAACAAAACTAACTTTTAGACCCATAGAAACTATTGTAGCTGAGCTGGTTCCTGATCAAGAGGGACATGGGTGTGAGAGGAATGAGCCATAATCTTTATGGCGTAGGATGGCTCTGGGATTTGTTGATAGGAAGTTGGGTCAATTAAACAAATATAAATGTGTGAATATAAACTCCTTACATTTCAAAAGTATTGTAAACCAATTGTAAGTCAATGTAAAAATAACAACCAGTGCATGAGACAAACATCTTTGTACCTGTAAGCCTGAAGGACATAGAGCACACAGGGTAACAATATCTCCCTCTATTCCACTTAAAAACATGCCCACAGGCAAAGTTTCTGGAAGCCTAAAATGAATCATAGTACTCATTATCAATAGAAAAATTTGTAGTGGAGCTTTCTTAAAGAGAAAGTATTTGTTTTAGGTTCACTTTTCATTAGAGATTAGCTACTCTAGATAAAATTCTCAAGTCAGTTATCCCTTAGATGCACTCATAGGGCTAAGAAACCCATTCTAGACACAGTGCAACTGTTTTCTGTTTAGGCAACATGAAACTAACTTGATCCAGCAGGATAATTTTCATCATTATAGGAGTTATTTATTTTATAAGCTATAATTTGATAAAGTTAAATTCTATAACTCAGAATTGCCAAGAATGTATAGAAAACAATAGACTTTTATCATTAGACCAGTGTTGAATGTAAAGAAAGAAATGGAAGCCATCTTGGTATTTTCATATATAAGCAACATAATCAATGGAATTTTGATTCTTATATAAAATTTCCCTGGGGCCTCATCTATCCTTGCTCCAACACTCACTCCCTCTCAGGAATAAAGAAATAAAAGGTTTGTAGCTTCTTCAGCATTTTTCTAACAGTGGTGGTCAGACTTGGCTCTCTTAGGGAAGTTAGAATGTTCAAGAACATTTCAACTTGTACTACCAATAGACTTGGGGAAAATACACATTCAACAGGCCAGAGTGGTAATTCAGGAATAGGGCATTTGCCTTGCATGCGGCCAACTCCAGCATCCCATATGGTCCCCAAGCACCACCAGGAGTAATTCTTGAGTGCAGAGCCAGGAGTATCCCCTGAGCATCACCAAGTGTGACCCAAAAGCGGAAACCCCCCCAAAATGGAATCAACGATGTTCTGAAAGACTCCAGAAATCTAAAAACATCATTAATGTGTTTGCTCTGAGGAACCAGAGACAAGCTTATTGAACAATTCCCTTTGTGGTGTAGAGAAGATCACCAAGCCAGAAGCAATAACCATGAGCAGTGTAATTTGTTGGACAGTACGAAATTGTTCTGCATGACTTTGCAGAAAGTCTTAGCCTCTTCCAGATATACAGGCAGCATTCAGGGAGCAACAGACATAATCTGCCTGTCGCAATAGATGGAGTGAACTAGTCTATAACATCTTAGCTTCCTTACCTTCATTTTTAGCAATGCAACACAAATGAAAACTTTCTTTCCCATGAAGTAACTAATTACTAGGTAACTTCTTTTCAGTCCTACCCTTACTATAAGGAAAAATAAATTCCCTTCTGGCATCGTCTTAAAAGAAAATTTTCAATTGGATCAGGAGCCTTTAATCTAGATGAACATAATAATACCTTCTTTTTTATTCAACCACTCCTTGGTCAAATCCCTCCTTATCCCTTTATGTCTTTACGTCCACTTAAAAACAGCACTATTTCTCAAACTGGGTGGCTAGACCTTTCCAAAACTAGTCAAAGTATAGATTTTCATCAATATTTTGCTTAATTATGAATGATTTCAACAGAAATCATTTTTGAATTATTCAGAAAATGGATATTAATGTACATCAGAGAGAGAAGGAGAGAGAGGGAGAGAGATTTCATCCACACTTTTAGAGGGAGAGAAAAATGCTGTCTATATTCCACAGCTTTAGAGTGCCAGTGGATCTGCTGTTCCACAACTTTTCTGCTCAAATCTAATCTGTGAATTCGATGCCTAGAAAATTTCACAAGTTTCTGCGCCTCCTGACATTTTATTTCAAATGTTTCTAACCAATCATTGTTTCACCTATGTTTTTTATGAACTCCACCTCCATTCTTTCACTACACATAGTTTACCACCTCACAGATGATGCAGTGATCAATGAAGGCTCCAGTCAGCTAACTGTACCTAGAATCATTTTTGGAAAAATGAGGAAATTCTTTCAGGTCAGGTCAGGTAATTCTATCACAATGTTGTGAGAAGGGAAATTTCTGCTTCCTTCAGAATGACTTGCAAAGGTCAACTTCTCAAGTTTGTCAATGAAGTAATGTTTTTTTCTCTAGAGAGATATTCATGAAATTCTCCACATCTCCACTTTAACCTGGGGAAGTGTTTACTTTATTTAGGCAAAATTGGGGAGAGAATATATGCTTTCATTCTTATTTGTTTCTGTTAATATATAATAGACCCAAGACAAAAACAAAGAGGGAAAAAGGAAAAATATATCTCCACTATTTTGTAACATCTCATCAATTGAATTTTTAATTAATATCACTTCTGCTAGCAGTTTTCTTATTTCTGCTCTCATTTCCTCCTACATTTTTTTAAGATTTTATGTTTTTACATTTTATTGAATTGAATTGAATTCAATACTCCAAAAACAGTAACAATAATAGACCTCATTCCCATGACCTGAACGAATGGTTTGAGGCTCTTCATGTTCCTGTAGCGAGCAGATGCCCTTGGGCTACACTAGCATGTAACAGGGACGAATGGAGATGTTACTGGTGCCCACTCAAGCAAATTGATGAACACCAGGAAGAAAGTAATACAAGTGATGTGAATATTTTATTATACCACCATGAGATATACAATTGCAAAGATGTTCATGATTGGGTTTCGGTCATACAATGTTCCAGGACCCATCTCTCCACCAGTGCCCATTTCCCACCACCAATGTCCCCAATGCCTCCCCTCTCCCCTAGCCTACCTCTATGGCAAGTTCTTTACCTCTTCTCTCTCTCTCTCTGTTTTTGTTGGCTGTCCATTCTGCTGTTTCTTTCATATCCTCCTGTATTTTATTAATTGTTAGTTCCACTGTTTCTTTGAGTTCATGAAACATCTTAACCATCTCGTCCTCTGAATTCTTTGTCAGAGAGATTATGTATGTGGATATTCCTTGTTGGGGCCTCCAGACTCTTGTCCTCATTCAGTCCTTGTGATAAAGATCTGCTTGGTTTTGCCATGATGCTATAGTAGTCTGAAAGCCACCTCCACAAATGTGTTTCTCCCCTTTTGATATCACCTGTGCTACCTGGGAAATCACTAGGATATTCAAGTAAGTTACCGATGAGATGTGGAGTGGTGAAGAAATGCATGGCTTTGGAGAGAAGCACAGTGGTCACACTCTTTGCGGCCTGATCTCAGTGTTACCTGAGGAGAAGTGTTCCAGCCTGAGTGGAGGTCCTGTTTTGTAACATGGTTATTTGCTAGCCAGGCTAATCTTGCAATTTTATAGATTACACAAATAGCCTCTATTGTATCCTCTCATGATTCATAGCCCTACATAGTATTTGTAAGTATTTCATTCACAATATTGAGCATATTGAAAATTTCTAGGCATATTGAAAATTTTGAGGCTATCTTTAACATTTTATTTCCCACTAATCTACAAGTTCTTTAAATTCAGTGATATGCCTGTGCTGTCAGCCTCTGTAAAATCTATTTTTATTGTTGATTTGTTTGTTTTGATGCCACAATTGGTGGTGTTTGGAAGCCTCTGGTCCCTGTTGACTGAACTTGCTGCATGCAAAGTATGTGTTCCCTGCTGCATGCTGCATGCAAAGTATGTGTTCCAACTTGTTGAGCTATCTCTCTAGACAATTATTATATCTACTTTTTCTATTGAAGCACCAATATTTATAATACTGTTAATAATAAAACTGCAGGCATACAGTGTCCCAATTTCACATCCATTGTCAAAGTGTCATCATCTCTCCACCGAGGTCTCAAGGTCCCACTCCCATGGTAAACTCAGTTCTGTAAACCTACTCTTTGGGTTCATTATCATTAGCCACTTGTTATTCCATTATGTTTGCTTATATTCCACATACAAGATAACAAGTTTTGTATTTGTCTCTCTCCAATTACTAATTTCACTCAGCATGATTTCCTCTACTTCCCTTCAGCTTTAACAGTTTCCAGAACTAGGACGTTATTATGTCAAGTTCAAGGAGACAGACAGAAGACAGGAGGCTTTTCATCAAAGGCAAAGAAGAGCTTCACAAAGCAGTAGCATGAATATTTGTAATCTCATCCATGAACTCCAGATGAAACAGAAGTAAGATGAGGAAAACCAGCACAATTCAGTACACAGCAGACTATTCTACTAGAAGAAATCATGAGCTCAGGTAAGCTAAATCGCAGGGAACAAGAAGACACTCACTGCTTATAAAGCCTCTCGACAATTTAAAATTCCTTAGAAAAATGACAAAAAAGCACAAACATACAATCATTATCTCTTAGCAAGATATATAAAAATATGAGAGTGATAAAGGATTATCTCACAGCCTATATTTCTTTTTTTAATTTTTTATTATACCACCATGAGACATACAATTACAAAGGTGTTCATAATTGGTTCTTGGTAATACAGTATTCCAGCACATATCCCTCCACCAGTGCCCCATTTCCACCACCAATGTACCCCACCCCTCCCGCCCATCCCCAGGCTGCCTCAATAGCAGGTACCCGAGTTTACTCTCTTTCTCTCTCTGTATCTCTCTCTGCATCTCTCTCCGCCCTTCTTTTATACATTGTGGCTAGCCCTGCAGATATTTAGAGTTTATCACTTAAGTCTCTTTGTGTATATTCAATGGTGAGTTTTAGTCTGCCATTACCATTTCCCACATTTAGTAAAACACTGGTATCTATTTATATCCTATTAATGAATGCAGTCATTCTATATCTGTCCTTTTCCTTCTGACTAATTGCACTCAGCATGATAGTCTCCATGTCCATCCATTTGCAGGTAAATTTCATAATTTCATCTTTTCTGACAGCTGCATAGTATTCCATAGTGTAGATGAACCACAGTTTCTTTAGCCAGTCCTCTGTTCTCGGGCATTTAGGTTGTTTCCAGATTCTAGCTATAGTGAATAGCACAGAGATGAATAAAGAAGTACAGATAGTGTTTCTGCTATGTGTTTTTCGGTCTCTCGGGTATATTCCCAGGAGAGCTATTGCTGGATCAAATGGGAGCTCAATATCTAGTTTTCGGAGGAATGCCCATATTGTTTTCCCAAAAGGGCTTATAGCCTATATTTCTGAAAGGCTTTCTCCCAGGGGCCTTTATTAAGCAAATCATACTCTGGTGTCTCTTCAGATCCTGTAAGTCTTTTGCCTTTATTAAACTAATAGACATATAAAGATGTGTTTGAAGATATATTTCAGTACTGACATGACAGGACAAAAACTATGTGAGAAAGACTGCATAAAATGAGTAGAGAGAGAACAAGCCTAGATTCTAGCTAAGAAAAGACACAAGAACAATGGCCACACATTATGGGTTAGTGTTAGCATTCGGGTTAAAGTTTGGTCATGTTATAAATTGCAAATGTAAGAAATAATGAAGGTGAATGCTAAATTTAGAGTAATTATTAAGGCTTGGCAAATTTGAGTAAATATAGAACTATGAATAGTGTTGCTATTAGAATAAAGATTAGGGTAAAGCATTAGGTTTGACCATGGTGGAAGTTCAGATTCAAAGTATGGGTAATGGTGAATGATAGCTAACGGTAATTGGCAGAACTATGCCAATGCTAGTGTGAGGGTTTGATTAAGGTTAGTGTTAGGGTTAACAATTAGGGTTAGGGGTAGGATTAGGGCTGGGTTTTAGGTTTAACAATGTTAGAAGTTAAGAATTAAAGCTAAAATGAAAGTGAATGATAAGTTTTGGTAATTGTTAAGCTAAGGCCGATCAGAATTAATGATTAGGATCAGACACAGGATAGGTTTAGACATAGGGTCAGGGTTCATATTAGTTACAGTAGTTCACTAGGAATCTTAGCTTGAGTGAATGTTAAATTTAGGGTAATTGTGATGAATAGTCCAAAGCTGTGGAAAGGGATAGTATTAGACCTTGGAGTAATGTTAGGGTGAGGTTTGGGTTAGGGTTAAGGTTAAGATTTTAGTTTGTCAATGATAGAAGTTGAGAATAAAACAGGGTGAGAGTAAATGTTAAATTTAGCCTATTTGTCAACAATAGGCCAAAGCTAGAGTTAGGCATAAGTATTAGGATAGAATTAGGGTAGCATTAGAGTGAGGGTTAGACTTAGTGTTCGGTTGGAATCTGTTAGAAATTAAAATGGTAAAACTGCAGATGAATTTTAATTTAAAGGTAATTATTAGGGTTAGGATAAGTGATAGGATTAGAACTAAGTTAGGGGTCTAAAAAATTTCCACAGAAGTTGAGAAGGAAGTTAGAGTGAAGAAGGTTAACCTTAGGGAAACTATTAGGTCAAGGATAAGGATTATATAAGATAACCTTAAGCATAGAGTTAGGGATAAAAACAAAATTTAAGACTGAACATGGCAGAAATTGATTATTAATTTGTAATTTGTAGGGACAGTCCCACAGGATCATTTTTAAGTTTAGAGTCAGGGTAATAATAAGGTGAGGGTTAAAATTAAGGTTAGGGTTTGAAATAGAATTAGATTTTAGGTTGAATTATTAGAAATTAAGAATGAAATTTAGGAAGAGGGTGAAAGTTAAATTTAGGGTAATTACTAGGGAGAAGGCAAAATAAGAAATAGGTTAAGGGTTAAGGCTAGGGTGAGGGGTAAATTTTAGGTCTGTGAGAGTAAGAAATCAAGAAAATTTAGCATGATAGTGAATGCTATAGAGTATACATATAGACGGAAGACTGAGGTAAGTGACAGGGTTAGGGTAAGCATCTGCAATAGTGTTAGGTTAGTTTAGTGGTTTGACAATATTAGAAATTAAGAATAAAAATTGGGTGAGTATGAATGTTAAATTTCTGGAAACTATTACAGTTAGGATTAGGGTTAGGGATAGATGAAGAAATAGGCCCCTCCGGCGCCCACCCCCCTGAAAAAGCCACCAGGTCTTAAATATGACAGTCCCCCGATTCAATAAATGGGGGTGGAATAGGAACAAACACTTAAAACACCTGGCCGCCCACCCGCCACCCCACGAATCCACCAACCGACCAGCAAGCCGGCCCAGCGCCGCGGGCCTGGCGCGGCCCCTCCCCCCCCGCCAGCCCGTTCCCCGCAGCCTCGGCCCGCAGACGGCGGGGCGCCCCACCCGGGCGAGGGCTTGGGAGGGCCCGCCGCCCGGGGCCCGAGCCGGGGCCTCGCACCACCAGCCACCACACCGAGAATGCCCAAGACCACCCGCAGCCCAGTAGGCGGCTCCAGGAGCACTGGGAAGCCGCGAGCGCCACCCCCCTTCCCCCCCCGGCAGCCGCCCCTGCCGCACGCGGGCCGCCGGCCCCCACTGAAGACCGGAGGGGGGAGGGGCCCCCGCGGGCCGAGCGCCGGGACCACCACCACGCAGCCACCACCCCAGACGCGGGAGAAGCCCACCAGCAACGGTGGCCGAGGCGGCCCAAGGGCGGAAGCCGGCGCAGCGGGGCCACCCCTCCCCCACCGCCCAGGCCCGGCCCGCGCCGCGCGGGCCCCGCAACTGAACCCCGAGAAGGGCGGAGGGGCCCGCCGCCCGGGGCCCGAGCAGCGGGACCCCATCCACACAACAAATGCCCACGGCACAGCCCTGGTGAACAATGGTTGACACGCTTCCGACAGCAGGAGGGTGCTGAAGGAGAAACAGAAAAGAGACAATAGACCGGGGGATTCGGGGAAGGAGAAGGACGTTGTTGGAGAGGGTTCGGGTGAGGGTGCATCTGAACCCTTGGAGCCAGGACTCCACACGAGCATCCTTCACATAAAAAAAAAAAAAGTGAATAAATAAATAAATAAATAAATATCTGGGCTAGCCACAATGTAAAAGAAGAGGGAGAGATGCGAGATGAGAGAAAGAGAGGAAGCAGGGCTACCTATAGGCAGCCTTGGGTGAGTACATTGGTGGTGAAATGGGGTACTGTGGAGGGATGGGTGCTGGAATACTGTATTACCAAGAACCAACACCTTTGAAGTAGTCTCACGGTGGTATAAAAAAAAAAAAAAAAAAAAATTCTGACCTTCACAAAAAAAAAGAAATGTGGTAGTTTCAGTCCAGCAGGCAATTAATGCCATTCTTTATAAAACCCATCTGTACTTTTTGTTCTTAACTGTGAGGGCCCTTCCCAAAGAGCATGTCCTGAGAACATGCGATACTGCTGTATAAGCTTTTTTTTTCAGGGAACAGAAACAAACTATTGAGGATTTTTAAGCAGTTTTATCTGTCAGAAACTATTTACACCAACTTGGCACATAGAGTGAATTATTCTTATAAGCAAAAGTTGAGAAAATGGCTTAATCTCACTAAAAGGTACCTGCAGTCTATCAGAGGTGAAGCTACAAACTTAAAAGAAAAAACTACATGCCTGCAGGGATGTCAGCAGTGAGATAAGTGACTGGTTTGCTGAGTTTCCCATTTTTAGAGAAGGATGCCCCCAAAGACATGGACCCTCTGGCTCCCCCATGACTGTCTTTCACTGCACTGCACAGGCAGATGTATTCCAGGACTTTCACTAAATGCAAGAAACACAGAGAGCTTGACAAGAAGGTTTTATTCACTTCAAGGAGCCAACCCATGAGTAATCCTCATTAATCCCATGGTGCAGAGGAGAGGAACCTAGACCTAGCCCCCAAGCTATAGGGTGTGAACTGAGGATGCCTGACTCCAGACAGAGACTTCTAACCACTCCATGAGGCGAGAAGTCTTAGGATCAACTGATTCATGAGGTAACTCCTGGAACTTAAGTGGGAACGTCCCTAAGCAATTCCTGCTCATTCCACAGGGGCCACTTAGTGCAGATTCTGTACTACTGCTTCACTCAACTATGAGCTTTAGACCTTTCCCCACCTTGTCTCTTTTACCCTGTACCTCATCTCGCTGGATTCAAAATGCTTCACCAGTTCTAATTCTTAATTCTTAAATATGAAAAAAATAATTTAGGGGCTGAAGAGATAGCACAGTGGGTATGGTGCGTGCCTTGCATGTAGCTGACCAGGGTTTCATCCTCGGCACACCCTCAATATGACCAGAAATGACCCTTGAGCACAGAGTCAGAGGTAAGCCCTGAGTACAGCTGGGCGAGGCCCAAAATAAATTGTCACCCTCCCCCCCCACTTTTGTCTTGGGCTTTTGTTCTTCCATTTGAATCCATACGCCCCCACGTGTGTACCTTGCAGCATCTGCACCATCGGTTTGGCGTGAGAGGTAAGCATGTAATTCTACTATAAATACATTACAAAAAGCCATTTCCTCAAAATTCTTATGCAATTGGCTATTTTTAGATTTTCAGGACTTCAATGATTACCTTTATGAGATCTGCACCTGAGTACCACACTATAATAGTAATCAATTTCTGAGACTCTAAGGTCCTATGCTACAGAATTATTAGAACCATTTACAAAGTGATAAAAAATAGTTTGGAAAATCTTTCTAGTCTAGACAAAAGATCTAAAACGCTATATAAATTTTGTGTCTGGAAATATTACCGTAACCAATACTATGCATTGATCAGTATTTTCCATAGCTTCTCAGGTCGACGTAAGTGCACCTGTCTATATGCCCTAGCTTCTTTTCTCTTCACTTTCTCTCCTCTCACATCTTCTCCCATCTCTGTCCTAAAGCCATCTTTGTCAGATGGTTTTTTAATTCTGTGGCTAACATTGCCACTGAGCACTAGATCTGACTGTGAGAATGAGGATAGTAGGGCAGTTCTCCAGGTACAAAAACAGTCTTCCTCTCAGTTGCTTATTCTCTCTCAATTCCAGTTCTTAACTGGGAAAAGCCACAAAATGCTGAGATTTTCCTAAAGAAGCCCAGAATTCACCTTTAACTTGGCTACATCACAAACTCATTTATCAACGCTTCTCAAAGTGGAATTAAGAATAGAATTTTAGGAACCAGCGATATAATACAGTGGGCAGGGTGTTTGCTTTGCGAGCGACTGACCTGTGTCTGATCTGTGACACCAGTTATGGTCCCCTGAGCAAAGCCAGGAGTGATCCCTGAGCTCAAAGGCAGGAGTAAGCCCTGAATACTGCCAGGTGCGGAACCAAGTAAATGACAACAAAAACAACTGAACTTTCACTTCTGTTAGACTTGTAGTTCAAAGTCCTAAGTGTGCCTCAAAATTACTAGACTCATTCCAGGCAAACATCTGGGTCTAACCAACAGAAATGCACTGACAGTTCTGCAGTCACTCCACACATAGGATCTTCACCTCTGTCTTGCTTCCATCCCACCATGGGTCAAGGCCATCTAGCTCTCTTCAGAATGCATTCATGAGCCTTTTTACCTATGCCAACAGTTCTAAAGCCTCCTTATTTTTTGTGACCTTCAACAAATACACTTAATCCTCTAAGACTTGTCCCAATGTAGATGCTGGGCTGACTCTCAAGAACTGTCCCTCTACGAAGGCAAGAGGAATAGTTTTTACATATTTCACTGTATCACTGTCTTCCCATTCATCATCGATTTGCTCGAGCGGGCCCCAGTAACATATCCATATGTCCTGTCTCATGCTAGTAGAGCCCAAAGCATCTCTGCTTGCTCCAGGAACATAAGAGCCTCAATCCATTCCGGAATGAGGTCTATAATTGTGACTGGTATTTGGCATATATATCAAATACAACACGGGGTAGCTTGCCAGGCTCTTCCGTGCAAGTAGCATACTATTGTAGGCATCTCTAAGTCCAGCATTTATTGATGAACCGCGGCCGCTTGCGCCACGCGAGCCGGGCACTGATAGGCTGGTCTTCTGGGTAGAGGTCTGACTAGAGAGAAGTCCGGATGTGGAAAATGGAGGCCCTCATAGAGTGGGGGGGTCGTCTGGCTTTTTTACATCTTTACCTCAATCAATCATTGAATATGGTGCTCAAAGAGAAGGAAACTGATGTATGGTATCCACTGAAGATGATTTATGGAAGGGAACTACGCCAAGAGACTTCAGTGGGCAGAGCTAGGGAAATGAGAATTTTATTTAGAAAGTGAATTGAGGAGGCACACCAAGACATCTACTATGCAGGGACCAGAGTGATAGTACAGCAGGTAAGGTACTTAACTTGCATATAGTCAACCCTGATTCGATCCCTGGCAATCCCATATGGTACCCCCCTAGCCCCAAAAGGAGTGATCCTGACCACAGCCCTCTATAGGCCAGAAAAGAAACAAAACAAAAAAGACATCTATGTTTCTCTCCTTATCAACAAACATTTTACTTCCAGTCATGTCTTGTCTTATTAACTGTACTATCACTCTGAGAATTCTGAATATTTATTCTAGCTTTTTCTCTAATCTCCATTTATTCAATCCAAGACTTCTCTACTTTTAAATTATTGAAATATTATCTATTCTTCATCTCCCAATTGGTTGTAGCCTGTCATTTGCATATCACCCATCTGTAGCATAAATGAGCATTGAAACACGCTGCCTGTTCATTGAAGCAGCAACGTTACTAGTTTGTATATCGAGGAGCGGGAGTGGGCTAGGGAAGAGGTGGACTTATTCTTTTATTATTATTTAGTTTTTTGGGGTCACACCAAGCAATGCTCAGGGGTTACTTCTGACCCTACACTCACGAATTACTCCTGGCTGTGCTCAGGGGACCATATCGCGACGCCGGAGATCGAACCCAGCTTAGCAAAATGCAAGGCTGTACTATTCCTCTGGCCCCCTATACTTATTTAGATTATATGCTCTTGGAGAAAAAAGAATATAGTTTTACTTTTACTATACAACATATCAAAAATATTGTGCATATTGAGAAAGTTCCTTCATGTTGTGTGTACATATATACACATATATTGTTGTAGGACACCTAAAAGCCTAAAAGCCTCTGCATCTGCCCTGGATTGCCTCCTGCAAATCACTTCATAGATAAGGGGGTAGTTTAAATGTGGCAGTTTATCTGACCATGTATTCTGTACTGGCTGGTATAAATATTCTCTCATGCTACCACAATCATTGTGGGACTAGCTAGATCTTACCAGAATATTTGCCTGGCCACGTTGGATCTCTAAGTAATTAGACCAGAGAGAAATGCTGTTTGCCTCCAAGCAAGCAAGCATGGCTCCCCTGATAACTCAAAGGCAACTAAAATACAAAACTACCGTGAAGTAGACGAGACTCTTGTGAAGGCTTGGAGAAATATTTAACTGGCATTAGTATTAGTCTTTGGTACAGAGACATGCCATCTCAGAAACCCCATTCTCTACCCTATAAAGGCATTTCCAGGCAGATATTGGCTCAAAACATTAGCCTATAATAGGGCCTAGGTGAGGTGCTGGGAGAAATTACCTAAGGGCATTTGGCCCTTCCTGCTTCCCATAATAGTGGGAGGTCTGAGTTGCAGGGGTATAAAACCAGCCTGCTTTCCCTCTCCCTCTCCCTCTCTCCTCTCTCCCTCTCCTCCCCCTCCCTCCCCTCCCTCTTCCTCCCTCTTCCTCCTCCTTCCTCTCCCCTCCCCCTCCCCTCCCCTCCCCCCTCCTCCCTCCCTCTCCCTCTCCTCTCTCTCCCTCTCCCTCTCTCCTCTCTCTCTCTCTCTCTCTCTCTCTCTCTCTCTCTCTCTCTCTCTCTCTCTCTCTCTCTGGCTCTCTTTTGGGGATTGCATCCTTCTGGGAGTCTTGTCTTTGTCTCCTCTTTACAGGGCCTTTACACGTGGTGGCCGCCATCTTGGCCTACACATGTCTGGGGTTCTAACCAGGAATCCTAAGCCTGGGTTTTTCCTATTGCTGATTTGTATGCCTGAACCTGTGATAAGTAAAGCATTTTAAAACTGCATCAGATTCCTGAGTCTTCATCCATTCCCTGCCAGCTTTGGAGGTAGGAGGGAACTTGCTTCCTGGCAATGTTGGGGACCCCAGCGGTGTCCCTGACAATATATATATATATATATATATATATATATATATATATATATATATATATATATATATATATATATATATATATATAGTCAGTACTCAAGTACCAGGGTTTTGGTGCGAAAAAATGTAGAATCCTTAGTCTCAAAGAGATTATACTCTGTTTAAGAACCAAAGATAGTTTTTCCTTCTCTTATGTAGTTATTTTATTTATCACCTGAAATCAACAATATTTAAAAAAAAAACTCCAAGAGTCAAATCTCAAATGTTCCTTATACATTAACACTGTATGTTGTGGGAATAAATTAACCTGTAAAGCTTGAAGTAACAAAACAATAGTGTCACCACTACCCTGACCATACCCGATGTGACATGTTTAACTCTGCTGCATCTTCGAGCTCTATCACCTAGAACATGTGTTTTCTGAGTTCTTATTATCAATGTTTAGGAAAGCTGAGTAATTTACTCAAAACCTCAGGATAGTAATTAGTAGAGGTGGAATTTAAATCAGCTTTAAACTCAAAAGTCAATGGTTTGCCCACAAATATCCTTTTAAATATAAAGTCCCAGGGACCGGAGTGATAGTACAACAGGTAGAGTGTTTGCCTTGAGCATAACCAACCTGATTTTGATGACTGGCATCCCCCTATGAGCCCCCAAGCACCGCAAGGAATAATTCCTGAGTGTGGGGCCAGAAGTAACCCCTGAGCATCACTGGGTGTGACCCAAAATACAAAAAATATATAAATATATATATTATATATATACATATATTATATAAAGACCCTAAAAAATTAAAATGTCTTTTCGGGGTTAGAATGAGAATATAGTTGGTTAAGGTGTTTGCCTTGTAGAGGGCCAACCCAGGTTTTGGTCCCTGGTATCCCAGTCCCCTGAGTACTGCCAGGAGTAACTTCTGAGTGCAGAGCCAAGAGTGACCCCTAATTATTACTGGGTGTGGCTCCCTACCCCACCCTCAAAAGAAATGTCTTAGCACAAATATTTGAGAAAAATGTCTTAGAATAATTTCTTTTTACTTTGATATGATTCAAGGATCTCATCTGACATTATATAGTTGTTTGATTGCTCCTAATCTTTCTTGTAATGTCTGTTCTTTCACTGCTGATAAGAAAATGCTTATAATTCTTAAATATTTTATTTTTATAGTAGTCACGATAGTTCAAGCAGCTAATTAAGCTCCATTTGAAATAATGAGTCAACCAAAATCTGCCAAAAGTGCCACTATTTTTAGCTTTAAATTATTGATAATATTTGAGTATTTCTTCCAATTGAATAGAAAACAATCAGCTTTACATTGGAGATGTACAGAAGTGATTAAAGTGCATGTTCTTTATAAATTAGTGTCTTTGATGGCTTGGGAAAACAAAAGGCTTCTCCTTCCCAAAGGCTCAGATTTTAAGTACAAACTTTCATTCCTCCTTTTCTACCCTGACCCCTCCTTTTCTTGTTTCCATGAGAACAAGGAAACCAGAGATAATTGAATTAAATAATGGGCTAAGAAGCTGATGACTTGAAATGCTTGGACAGGGCTGAGAAGAACCTCTATCGCCACCTCCTGGCAAAAGTTTTCATCAGCCTAACTGGTACTATCACTGATGCCAAATTCCTGGCCTCTGCCTTCTTTGGCAGGCTAAATGCCCCCTGACATTTGTCAATCTTTCTGCTTCAGTTTAAATGGAATACTGCTACGAAATAGAAATTAAAAACTTAGCCTGCAGCATAAACTACTCTTTAGACTCATGCTAATGTATAAACAAGGACAATAACCACTTCACCACAACACTTAATTGCTTCCAAGTGTTTTTCATTAGAGCTAAGTGAAAACACTCCCCACGATGCAATTTTAAGGGACTATTATTAATCATATGCCTTGATTAGCCTTGGACAGCAAAATAAATGGCTGAGTTAATTAGTGGCAGAATAAAAATGATTTTGTTCTTTTCGAATAGCCTCATTTCAGAAGATAAGTATAGCCGAATGTTTGGTGCCCTGAAAAAAAGTGAGCTACGTGGAGTGCCTTTCCAATTGTAGATTGATTTCAGTGATATTTGGTAATAATATTGCATCCCAGAGGAACTATTGATTACACATATCTTCAGAATTGCAGAAAAACCTATTTTTGTCTTTTTCTAAATCGATTAAGAGAATAAGCAATTATATTTAACAATGCCCATTACAGAGATGAGCAAATACTCATAGTGGCTGGAAAAGTAAAAAATCTGTTTTGAAGGCAACCAATCTCGATTAACCAAACATAAATATAGAAGGTTTAACTTATAACAACATCTTTGTAATCACTCATACAAAGATTTAATATCTCCATGACAAGATACAACAGTTTACTGCCATGTATGAAAGCCAGCCTCAAATGCTGGGGGCGAAGGCAGCTGGATAAGATCTGTGTGCTGAAAGTCGGTAAAGGAACAAACACAATTATTTCTCAGTACCTACGTTGCAAACCATAGTGCTCAAAAAGGAGAGAAAGAGAAAGAAGCAAAGCATCTGCCATTGGGGCCAGAGCGATAGCACAGCGGGTTGGGCGTTCGCCTTGCACGTGGCCAGCCTGGGTTCAATCCCCAGCATCCCATATGGTCCCCTGAGCACTGCCAGGAGTAATTCCTGAGCAAAGAGCCAGGAGTAACCCATGAGCATTGCCGGGTGTGACCCACAAAGCAAAAAACAAAAGTATCTGCCATAGTGGCAGGATGGAGTTGGGGGTGGCAGGAGGGAAACTGGACACTGGTGGTGGTAAATGTACACTGGTGCACGGACGGGTGTTGGAACATTACTGAAACCCAGTCATGAACAGCTTTGTGATGATGTATCTCGCAGTGATTCAATAATTTTTTTTAAAAATCTGTTTTTTATATAGTCATTGCCCCCTACCGATATGAAAACACACTGTTGTGAAAAGGGAGATGCCAAGAAATTCCACAAGAACTAGAAAACATGAGAGATGAAGAGACAGGACAGGGATTAGGGTTTTGCTTGCAATAGGCCAACATGAGTTTGATCCATGTAGGATCCTCCTGGGCACCACTAGTTATGACCCAAAATGAAAAATCAGAGAACATGAAAAAAAACTAAAATGATTGCTACAGTCAAAACAACAAAAAGCCATGAAAAATGGATGAAGAAGCACAGGATAGATTCTATGTTTTAAATTGCATACTTTGTTCCTGAGCAGAAAACATCCATGTATAAAACATTTAAGGGGGCTCTGGAGAACTGCATAGGTCTGTGCTCAGAGGCTGCCTGCCCCAACCCTGGTTAGACTATTCCTTGTTCTTTTGTCTATATTTTCAATGTCCTCTCTCAATCTTAGCTTTCCCCTGCCTGAGGGCACTAAGCCCCCCATATCACCCCACCATGCCTGGGGTGGGCCAGTGATCTCCTCTTGCTTCCCTCCTCAACAACCCCGCTTCCATCAAGCCCCTGCTAGTCATGATCCCGCTTTCCCTGCTCCTGCTATTGTATACCATGGTCAGTCAGGATGTGAGGCATAACAGATAACGGAGACACATACTCTAAGAAACTTACAGAGTCGTGTACAGCCACTGGTGTATGGACTTGGGGGAAAAATGTAGAACACAAGTTGGTGTTACCCGTAACACCTCTGTTGAACAAGGGCTCGAGGCTAGCTTTAAGCCAAGTGTCTTTGCTGCTTGAACACTCATAAAACCTAGATATTTGTATTTATTTTAGTTTTGTTGCTTTGTTTATGTGGGGGGGGGTCTCACCCAGAGTGGTGCCCTCCCGCAAGTGCGTTTATTTTCTATGGCTTTGCTTTATTTTCAAGAAAGTGGCCGAACATGGCCTGTGAGGAAACCAAATTGTTATCACAATATTTATGATCATTTTTTAAAGATTAGGGGGATGGTGGAGAGGAAGGAATCACTTGATGGGACTAAAGGTGTAATTGTGTGTCCCTTTTTCTAGTTTGCTATTAAGAGCTCATACAACAGCTCTGAGGGCAGTTTTCTGGGCCTGCACTCAAGGTTCCAATTTCACTGCTTCCAAGCACTGCCCTCTGCTGGCTAGAGAGTGTTCCTGTTAGCTAGTGGGCTAGAGTCTGCTGCTTAGGAAGAGAAACAGAACGAGGATGGAACCAAAGATACTGGAGATAATGTAACAGAAAAAGACATTAGTGGAAACAAGCCCAGAGGGTTGTTTTATGACCTCCCTCACTTTAAGCTCACTCTCCACGTTTCTCTTTTGTCACCCTCACCTCCTTACAGTGCTTTCATTAGCCAGTTTGGGTTTTGTTAGCTTTGTGACAGTGATTCTTCTTTGCCATTCTTAGTATTACTATTGCACCCTTTAACATTTTTATTTTCACTTTTATTTTGTGGGTTTTTAGAGGGGGTGTAGGGAGTAACATCCAAAAGGTGTTCAGGAGACCACAGGACTCCAGATCAAACTCAGGGCTTCACACAGCTTGTCGTGCTGTCTCGCTGGTCCGGAAAATAGTTATTTGATGTTTATATTTTAAATGTTGATTGAGGCAAACTTGGTTTATTAAAAGTATAACAGCTGAGCCAGAGAGTATAAGAGTAAGGCAGTGACCATGCTTGATCCCCAGCACCTCCACCCCATCCTCTATTTTTCCCTTGAACGTCCTCTTGTCTAATGCCCTAATCAGCACAGGCAGGTCAGATCCAACAATGCATATGAATAGCTTGAGCACTTGCCCACTCATGTGGGCTGAGGAACAGGAAGTCCCCCTTATGCTGATGGCTTCATACAAGGCCCAGGCAAGCCCAGGTCCTGCTGCAGCTCTCCACGTGCTCTCTGGAACACGCGAACACACCCAGGCCCCTGCCAAAACCCTCTCCTGGGCTTCCAACACTACCCAAACCTTTCTCCCCAGCTCCCAGCGCTTCCTGAACTTCCCTTTTGACGCTCACTGCTGAAAGGCGGAAGGCACTGCATCCTTCAGCTCCTTGAAAAACACCCCACTGGGAGTAGAAGTCGGAAAGCATTGGGGAAATAAAGCAGAAAACAGATAAAGTAACTATTTTCAGGACCAGAGAGATAGTACAAAAAGCAGTGGGAAGCCCTAAGTTTGACCCAGAGTCATGTGGTCTCCTGAGCACCAGACCAAGTTAAAGGGGAACCATGAGGTTTTTATTGGCGGGGGAAGGAGCGGGGTCACACCTGGCAATAATCATGACTTACTCCTGGCTCTGTGCTCAGGGGTGCCATTGATAGAACCTGGGTTGGCCAAGTGCAGAGCAAAAGCACTGCCTGCTGTGCTCACTCTCCACCTGACCCCCTTCCCCACCCGGTGACTTCATTTTTAGTTTTTTTTCCTGTTCTGAACAGAAGATAGCTATAACTTCTCCATCCTTTACCGGGACCATGGACAGCAATTATAATAAAGGCCACCCAGATGACCACCATGGTTCCCTGGCCGTCACCGGAGCACCTGAGAGTAGTTTGTGCTCGGCAAGGAGCCTGTTTGCCGCCAGCCCTGGGCGTGCAGGTGAGGATAACGGAGTCCTCAACTGCAGCCGCTGGAGGCAAAGTGCCTAGGGTCAAGCTCGGGCTGTAACAGAGGAACAGGAGCCCCAACAGTGGAAAGCAAACACTGCTTCCAGACTAGCCGGCAAATTCTGGGGGTTCCTCCCCAGAGGTGTCCCTGAACGGTCCCCTGCGGCTTTATTTACTACCTGTCTTTCTTTCAGGGCCATTGCTGCTACTCCTCCCTGGACTCTGGGTTCTGAGGACATACCCGGAGAGCGCTTTCTGCAGTTTTGTCGCAATTCTAATTTGCCGAAAGGCAATTCCGTCATAACAAATGTTATCTCTGGGTCCTAATTTGCCATAAGGCAATTCCGTTGTAACAAATATTATCTCTGGGTTGGGGAAATGTTACAGGATTTGCGCTTGGGAACCCAGGGTCAGAGCCCCAGCGCGACTGGGTCCTTCTCACCAACTGAAAACATTTCCTGAGCCAGAAAAAAAAAATCACAGTGGGTAATGAAAGAGGCACAATAATTTTAAAGGGCCTAATGAAAAAGGTTTTTTCTTTTTATCGTTGTTGCATTGCTTTGTTTTTGCTAAAATTTCATTAAGAGAGATCTATTCCCAAACACTAACATTTGACTGTGCCATGTATTTCTTTGAAAAACCTGGTCTGATGAGGAATTCTTTAGCATTTTCCTGCAGGCAACACTACATATACCGGATCCCACAAACACAACATGTACCCCCATATGTCACCAAAATCAACTAAGTCAGATTCGGTGACAAATGCCAAATATCAGCACCATCATCTCCACGATCAAATAGTTAAACATGGTTTTGCTATTGTTTCAAGAAACATGCTTGGGACGGGGAGATAGTACAGCCCATAAGTGCTTGCTTGCATGCGGCACCCCATATCGTGCCAGGATCCCTGCGTGTAGGGCCAAGGGTAAGTCCTGAGCACTGCCAGATGTGACCAAAGAACAAAAAAGAAAAATAATTTCAGCAAATAAGCTCCTAGGAATATGAACTATTCCCTCTTTGGTGAGGGAGAGGGAGGAATTAGAAGGAATAAGATTCTTCTGCCTTTCGTCCTTCACATTCAAGTTCCAATATTTTAACAATCTGATGGTCAGCACCAGGGAACAAGAAATATGTAAAACAACCAAAGAATTTATCAGTAATGCTCTCAACAACTAGCTATCTCTTTTCCTATTTGGTTACAACTTGGTAAACTTTTTAGTTTTGATACCGAAGAGGGTGATTATTCTTGCTGATTTGCAATCGGGTTTTACATCTAGATGCCTTCAACCCTCTAGCTAGCATTACATTCTCTCACTCATTCAGTAAGTTGTAGTGTTGTAGTTTTACAAACATGAAAATGAGAACAGGAAGATAGCATCAGTGGGAGGGCATATACCCACCACATTTAAGGCCCTAAGTTTGATCCCTCTCACCACACAACCATTCCCTAGCATTGTTTGGTGAGACCCTATGAAAGTTTCCTTTTAAAACACAGTCAGCTTTGTGGGTGATCCCATCATCAAAAAAATTGACATCAACAATAGTGAAGGAGAAGGGAGAGGGAATAAAGATTTAATCAACGTAAAAATAGGAGTGTTAATGCAGTTGGTAAACCAAATTCTTGGAGCCTACTTCAGCCATTTTTTTAAATTATTTTGGTTTGTTTGGGTCATCCCAGATGGCCCTCTGGCAGTACCCAGTTCTGATACTCAGAAGTCAATCTAACAGAGGTCTCCTGCATGCAAGCTGTCGATCTATCTCCTATCTTCAACCAATTATTTTCTCTTTTACAGTAAAATTGCATTATGGCCAGTTAACTATGGAGAGAAAAAATTACTCTGAGTTGAGCACATGTGTCGCCCAAGCACGTGTGTCACCCGCAACTCCCCTCTTAAGATGTGTACTCTCTCTCTTATTTTCCCTCCTCCTTCCCTTTCCTAAAACCCCTTTAATAAAACCTGTTTTACTTCAAAAAAAAATTACTCTGAGCAAAATGTTCCCAGCAGAGAACTCAAGTAGGGAAAGGTTTCCTAATTATCAGATCTCCCAGTGGGAGGTGACTGACCACCTCAGTTTTCACTGTGCCACACAAGCTGTGTGTTGTTCATGATCTTTACATTGGAATTTAACCTCTCAACCTCTGTTCTCTGTCCTTTAGACTCGTGGGCACTTTTGCTTGTCAAGTAACAGCTGAGCCCCCCCATTGGTTGATTGTCGGGGAATGCCGCAAGGGTCCCCGACAATACCGGGAAGCGAAGTTCCCTTCTACCTCCGAAGCCAGCGGGAATGGATGAAAACTCAGGAATCCGGCAAGGTTTTAAAATGCTTTACTTATCATAGGTTCAGGCATACAAATCAGCAATAGGAAAACCCTAAGCTTAGGATTTCTGACTAGAACCCCAGCCACGTGTAGGCCAAGATGGTGGCCACCACGTATTAAGGCCCTGTAAAGAGGAGACAAAGACAAAACTCCCAAGAAGAGTGCAGGCCCCAAAAGAGAGCCCAAAAGAGAGAGAGCAAAGAGAGGAAGCAGCCTAGTTTTATACCCCTGCCACTCAGACCTCCCACTAGTATGGGAAGCAGGAAGGGTCAAATGCCCTTAGGTAATTTCTCCCAGCACCTCACCTAGGCCCTATTATATGCTAATGTTTTGAGCCAAGATCTGCCTAGAAATGCCTTTATAGGGTAGAGAAGGGGGTTTCTGAGATGGCATGTCTCTGTACCAAAGACTAATACTAATGCCAGTTAAATATTTCTCCAAGCCTTCACAAGAGTCTCCTCTACTTCACGGTAGTTTTGTATTTTAGTTGCCTTTGAGTTATCAGGGAGCCATGCTTGCTTGCTTGGAGGCAAACAGCATTTCTCTCTGGTCTAATTACTTAGAGATCCAACGTGGCCAGGCAAATATGCTGGTAAAATCTAGCTAGTCCCATGATGATTGTGGTAGCATGAGAGAATATTTATACCAGCCAGTACAGAATACATGGTCAAATAAACTGCCACATTTAGACTACCCCCCCCATCTACGAAGTGACCTGCAGGAGGCAATCCAGGGCAGATGCAGAGGCTCTTAGAGGAGTCCTGCAACAGTTGATATCAGAAACTTCTCAAACCATCATGAGGACTATAGGAGTGCATCCACCATCCCTAGCTATTACTTCTCATTGTAGCTCTAATTGCTGCTGGGCACACTTCATGTACTTTCTAATCCCTGTGTGATTTAGAAACCACAGGCTCCCTTTGTACTTCCTGATTCTACCCCACTTCCTCTCAGCGTGGAAGTTTGAATATATTAGGCAGAATTAGAGTAAGAATGCAAGGAAGGCGTTTAGAACGTTGTCCTCTATGTGTTGTCTGATATCAGTCTGTCTTACTGATGTAGCTTTGGGAGCCATGACCCCTCCTTTAGGTAGATTTTTTGATCTAGTTCTGAGTGCAAACCACCAAGTTACTTTCATCAGAAGATGAAAGGCCAGTAAGTTATGTAATTGCTATTTCCCAACGTTGGAGTTCTGACCACAGTGCAAGTGACCAATCACCATTTTTGCACAATGGACTCTCTCTCTTTGTCCCAACTATTAGGAGACCAAAATCAGGACTAAATGTTGCCTAAATGCCATTTGAGTTTGTTCCACAAATAATGCACATAAATGAATCTTTCCTTTAAATATTGCTTTTCTTGTTGTGAAAATAACTGTGTTATTTCACCTTCTTGTGGTGGTTTACCTACCTTTGTCTACCTTGATGACAAGAATGTCTTGTGCCTTGACTCTGTGGCCCATAGTCAATTTTCACAAGATGCTATGTGACTCCAAACAAGAACTCAGTGATAGCTAAGATTCTGTTGCATGGCCGATACTGATACTAACTCCCTCACAAATCTGTTCTCTTCCTTCTATGGCATTGAGAACATAGTGCCAACTTCCCTTGCGCTTAAGCAGAGCCATATGGCTGAGATTTTGCAAGGGGAGGTAATGAAGAACATTTCGTGCACGTCTGGATATACAAACATGCCAAATGGGTAAGTCATGCTATTTTTTCCGTAGCATTGGATTGAAGGAGAGACCCTTCCCAGGGTAACCTTTAAGTGTCATATGGCTAAAAGCAGCACAGCCTTCTTCATGCTGGGCCCTGAATGATTTCATTTACCAAACTGTTGCCCTTACTCAGGGTTCTGATTCAGAGATGACTCTCTTGGATATGAAGGTACTGGAGGGATCTTCTATGATAAGGGATCCTGTGACAAAAAAGGTCCAATTTATAATACCATCTGGACTTCTATTGACATTTGTCAAAAATTCCATGTATGGAATTCATTATTTAAAACAAAGACATTGAAAATTCATTCAAAATATCTTATTAGAAAGAAAACATCAAACCAATGATATTTTTTCCCAACCATGGGCTATGACCACCTATTCTGGTTGTCACAGTAGTCTCATGCTGTGACTCCCTGGAATATTCTGAGCCCATAGGGTATCATTTGGTCCCTTGATGAGGGATGCTGCATTAAACTATTATTTCCAGGAGCCTCTTTGCACAAATAACTGTTATAAGCAATCCTTCTAGTAAAATTCTTAAGGAAAAGATGTGACAGTAACACAGTAAAATATTGAAGTTCAGATGGGGAGAGATATGACACATAGGATTTTTACCCAACAGAAACGGAAGTATGAGAAATTGTGGATTAACCTTTAAAAAGTGTAAAAGTGTAAAAGTGTAACCTTTAAAAAGTGTAGATCCCAAAAGAAGCTGTCAGGATCTACATATGGTTCCTCAGAAGAGCCTTGGTAGAAATTTAATTTAAGAGCATTTTAGGATTTGCTCAAACCATACCCATACTTTTCAAGTTGAATGTTTGTCTATATTCCAGTCTGACCTTAGTGTTCCCTATGATGATCACTATGTACCCTTTTATATTATGAAATTATTGTATTCCAGAAGCTCCTGGAAAGGACTGATATCTTGGCAGTTCAAGCCCACTGATGCCAAAAGTAAATTTTTTAAATCATTAAAATGCATTTGTCCATTCTTATTTTTAATAAGTATGTACATATGACAATCACATTTACAATTATGAATATAACATTATAATGAATGTCAAGGGGCTAGAAAGATAGGACATCAGATAAGGTGCTTGCCTTGCATGCAGCTGATATAGATTTGATCCCTGACATTTCATTTGGTCCCCTAGCACTGCCAAGAGTTATTACTGAGTGCAAAGACAGGAGTATTTCCTGAGCATTCCCTCATGTGCCCCCAAAACTAAAATAAATGAACATGAATTGAACAGAATATTGAAAACCACCTTTCAGAATTTGTACAGGCTGCCCAATAGCTCTGCATATGGTGTGCCATGGAACTGAGATTTCGACCTCTAAAACTTCAAAAGAAGTTGGATCAGTTCTATGCTACATCTTAGAGAATGGTTATGTTGCCACCATGACAAAATTCATGGATCAATATGTCTATTTTCTTATAGTTTTTTAAGTTAAAAGCTGAGAGTTACATTTCTTTCTGGAAGCTCTGGGGAGAATGTTTTTTTTTAAAATGTTCTATTTGAATTTTATTTTTATATATATTTTTTTAACATTTTATTATACCACCATGAGATATACAATTACAACGTTGTTCCGCTTGGGGGTTTCGGTCACACAGTGTTCCAGCACCCCGCCCTCCACCAGTGCCCCTTCAACCACCACCCATGTCCCCAATTCCCTCACCCCTCCCACATCTTGCCTAAATGGCGGGTTTTTTTTATCTCCTCTCTCTCTCCTCCCTCTCTCTCCTCCTTCTCCCACACATTGTGGGTTGCACTACGCTACACTTAGAAGCCATCATTTGCATTTTTTTGTCTGTATTTAATGCTCAGTTCTATGTTGGTATCAGACCTTTAGACATTTATTCACACATGTTCCCTTCTCTATCTAACCAAACCTCTGACTCCCACGCTTGTGGTAATTTCCACTTTTGGTAAGATCACCTGGTATATTTATGTCATGCAAATAAATGCAGTCATTATATGTCTCTCTCTTTCCTTCTGACTAATTTCACTCAACATGATTCTCTCCATGTCCATCCATTTATAGGAAAATTTCATAACTTCATTTTTTTTCTGACAGCTGCATAGTATTCCATTGTGTAGATGTACCACAGTTTCTTTATCCAGTCATCAGTTCTCGGGCATACTGGTTGTTTCCAGGTTCTGGCTATTGTGAATAGTGCTGCTATGAAATTAAAAGTGCGGATGGTGTTTACGCTGTGTGTTTTTGGCTTTCCAGGGTATATTCCCAGGAGCGGTATGGCTGGGTCAAAGGGGAGCTCAATTTCTAGTCTTTGGAGGAATGTCCATATTGTTTTCCAGAAAGGTTGTACAAGTCAACATTCCCACCAACAGTGTATGAGAGTCCCCTTTTCCCCCACATCCACGCCAGCACTTGTTGCTTTTACCCTTTTGGATATGGGCCATTCTCTGTGGTGTGAGGTGATATCTCATTGTTGTTTTGATTTGCATCTCTCTGATGATTAGTGATGATGAGCATTTTTTCATAGCCTTTTGGCCATTCGGATTTTTTCCTTGTCAAAGTTTCTGTTCATCTCTTCTCCCCATTTTCTAATGGGGTTGGCTGTTTTTTTCTTATATAGCTGTACCAGTGCCTGATATATCCTGGATATTAACCCCTTATCAGATGGGTATTGGGTGAATATTCTTTCCCATTCTGTGGACTGTCTTTTTATCTTGTTCACTGTTTCTTTCGAGGTGCAGAAGCTCTTCAGTTTCATGTAGTCCCATATGTTTATATTTTCTTCTAGTTGCTTTGTTAATGGTGTTTCACCTTTGAAGATGTCTTTAGCTTCAATGTCGTGGAGGGATTTCCTTATATTTTCTTCAACGTACTTTATGGAATCAAGTCTGATATTGAGATCTTTAATCCATTTTGATCTGATTTTTGTGCAAGGTGTTAGACACAGGTCCAAATTCATTTTTTTACATGTAGCTGTCCAGTTTTCCCAGCACCACTTGTTGAAGAGGCTTTCCTTACTCCAGTTTGGAATCGCTGCACCTTTATCAAAGATTAACTGATCATATCTTTGAGGGTGGGTGTCAGGATACTCAACTCTATTCCATAGGTCCACAGGTCTGTTTTTATTCCAGTACCACGCTGTTTTAATTACTGCTGCTTTGTAGTACAGTTTGAGGTTGGGAAAGGTGATGCCTCCCATCTTCTTCTTCCCAAGGATTGCTTTAGCTATCCGTGGGGGTTTATTATTCCATGGGGGAGAATGTTTTATTATGTGTTCAGATTGTTGTAAAAAAAAACACAGTTCCTTGTGGTTATAGGAATGAAGTTCCAATTCCTTGCCTGATATCAGCTGGGGCTCTGAGCTCCTGGAGGCTTTTCTGGTCCTTGCACATAGTTCCCTGTTGAGGCTCAGTGGTGTTCTCAACATGTTGCGGTTCGTTCCAAGGTCTTCTGGCATATAATGGGCCGACGACTGTCCCCCACCCAACCCAAATGATGGATGAAAGAACAGGACCACATACTTCTTCGTAATCAGAGGCTCTCCTTTAATCCCTCTCTCCTCTCCTCTCCTCTCACCTCCTTCCAAGTCAAGCCAGCTAGTTAAATCCCCCCAGGTTGAGGGTTGGGCGTGATGAACTTTGATCCTGAAATAATGAGAAAGTGTAAAAGCCCCTCCTTCCTGGGGCAATATACCAGGTATCCTACCCCCAGAATGGAATCCTGCCCCAGGGTTATAGACCTGTCCAGGATAGAGGCAGAATTCCAGCTCTAAGGAATTTTTTTTCCTTTGCTAGTATTACATTTACTTCTTAATAATATTTCTAGTTACCTTGTATAAACAGAGTAATAGATAAGATGTTTATCTACACCTGGGGACATCTCACATATGCTAGACTACAGTCTTCAGGCTAGTTTTATCCTAATCCCAACCAGGTTCAAAATCAGTTGCTTATGTTTGGGTCAGGACAGAGTTTTTTTTCCATGAATGTGCTCTTAGCTAATTATACTGTTTATGACAGTCTGTCCCATGTCGAAGTCAGGGTAACTTACTCATGGCTTACCCTAAGTCCATCCGAGACTAGTGATAGGACCCTTCTTTTGGGGTGTAAGGCACTAGAATTGATCCAAAGGGTATTTATTTATTTTTTTTTTTGCTTTTTGGGTCCCACCTGGGAATGCTCAGGGGTTACTCCTGGTGGTGCTTGGGGGACCAAATGGGATGTCAGGGATAGAACTCATCAGCCCCGCAAGCCCTACCTACTGTATTATCACTCCCGTCCCAGGCAACTGAGGTTTAAGTTAGAAAATACGATGGATGTCCAGGAGTAATATTTCAGAGTTAATTAACTCCTATATGCATAACTTAACTGACTTCTTGTGTCTATACAAAAGGACATTGCTTTAACATAAGAATATGTAAAGAGAATACAGGAAAGAGAAAAACATTTCATTTACAATACAAAACCCATCGCTGGCAAGTTATTGCACTTTGTTAGAAGATGGATACCTGCTGAGTAGGAGACAAGATGGCTGTGAACAAAGGGTAATCCAACAGGTTTCCATTTCAGAAAGCAGGGCTGAGTTTGTCCTTATTCTATTTTTAAGGACTCATAAAATTAGATTGATCCCACCCAAATAACCCAAGCTAATGTCCCCATCTTAAGGTCCATAACTCTAAACTCATCTTCAAAGTCTATTTTATTGGTCTGGAAGATGGCTCAAAGGGCCATTGAAAGGTACCCAATATTGGGTCGCATACCACATGGTCCTCCTGATCACTGCCATATGTGGTAAAAAAAATAAAAGATCAAATATAACAAAGTCTCTTTTACCATGTAAAGTAACATAGATTTGGGGGACTGGATGGCAACATCTTTGGGCACCATTATTTGACAAACATCCTCAACTAAAAATCACCTGGAAAAAGTGAGATGTAGAGGATCAGTGTGAATCAGTGATGGGCCCATGATGCACAAGGAACATTTCTCTTTAACATCACACATGGTTTGAGACTCTTTATGTTCCTGGAGCAAGCAGATGCCCTTGGGCTCTACTAGCATGAGACAGGACATATGGAGATGTTACTGGGGCCTGCCTCGAGCCAATCGATGATGAATGGGAAGACAGTGATACAGTGATCACACATACTTGCCTTAGATCCTGATCTTAATCTCCTCTTTCCATTAGTAGGACAGAAAAGTATCATCCGAGATTCCCTGGATGCTCAGGTTCCCAACACTTCTTCTAAAGTTCTTTTCTCTCTTTCACTAATGCCCAGAAGAGTGGTAGTTGAAATTTAAATCTAAGCTCAGTGGAATGTTAAGACTAAGTTTATGAAGGTGTAGACAATATAAGGCTTCACTACATCTTATTTCTCCTAGTGTATCAGTTTGAATTTTTAATAACAAAAACTTAAAAGTAAGCACTCACAAAGGTGAACCATCCATGGCAACCCAGTAGAAACTGTCCTGGTTTTCTCCAAACTGCCCACCCTGGCTCCTGTAGGAATCCTGACTGCTGCTTCCCTTTCGTGTTGTTTCTTCCACATGCAGGAAAACCTCATTTTTCATCTATGTTCACAGAGCTCATGGAGTGTGGGCAGGGCCAGCAGAAATAGGCTCAGCTGTTCATGTTGGCCAGACGAAAGTCATAAATGATAAAGAAGTTGGACCCTGGCCAGAGGAGGGCAGGAGTTTTTCAGGACTGGGAAGGAAAGGGCTGGACTTCCTGCCCTGACCTGATATGGGATTAAGTCACAGGAGTCACACTTTAGACAAGGGTCTCAATAAGAAATGCTACTAATGACACAAGCCAACCATGCCATGAGTCCAAGGCCATGTTCAGGATTTTTGGGGGGTAGGGGAGTTTATTTATCTACCTTCAATTTTCTCCCCCATCGTAAATGGGTCTTCTTGGATGTAGCAGCTTCTCCTTCCACAAAGAGACCCAGAGAGACTCAGTCCAATAGTTCCCTTATGACATCTCAGGAATGACTAAGATGTGTTACGAGGGAGCATCTTTGAGATGCCTTCTGGAAATATTTCCTATTCTGCCCAGTGATGCAGCCACTGCAGGTGGCTCCAAAAGGGAATTCCTAACAGATTCCCAGGCTTGACCACAAAAGAAGACCTCATATCCTTCACAACCACACATCCCTTACTACAAATGTCTTCAGTGTTCCATTCTGAGAGGAAAACCCTGCAATGCTGGTGAGAATTCAATGTGCAAATGGGTACCAAGCATCAAGGTATCCTGAGATTCTTAGGAGCGTCACCAGGAGTAACACCTAAGTGCAGAGCCAGGAGTAGGCTCTGAATACTACTGGATATGACCCCTCCAAAAAAAAAAACTAAAAACAAAAACAAAAAAAAAAAAGAGAGAGGGGGGGGAGAGATGAGGAGATATCCTGGGATTCTTCCCATAACCTCCACTAGAAGAGAATTCAATTTACCTTTATGTGGTGCTCAGTAATAGAGCTGTTGGTAAATTCCACCATTGTTCCTGTCTGGGTCTGGGACCTCTCAGGCCAATCACTGCCAGCACAGCTGTTCGACTTCATGCATGTTTATCTACTGCCTGCTCTTCACCATTAAGAAGTAACTGTGAGAAGCATTTCAAGGTTCGGAGTTATAGCTCCTGAAGGTATCAACCATTCATTATTGAAGAAATCTTTCTCTTTTGAGAATACATAGGTTTGCATAGAAGTAAATTTGGGAAAGCGTAGTTAGCAGACAGTAGGTGAGCTCTCTTTCCTATTAATGGAGACGTTGTGCCTTGAAATGGACAGAACTCTTGGGTTGATGTTCATGACAGCTTGACTCCACAGAAGTTCGGCTGGCTGGCTAAGGTGAATCCATAAGTGGAATTTCCCCAAGACAGCTCATGGTGGTATGTCAGCTGACTCATATTTACCCCTAGTGATGATGCTTACAAGAGCTTTCCTTTAGCAACCTTCAGGAACTCACTTAACAAATGACTGACACAGATAAAAGCATCTTTGTTGTTTTGCCTTGGAAACAAAGTGTCTATGAATCTCTTTAAAAGTTCTGAGCCAGAGCAATAGCACAGCTGGTAGGGGGTTTGCCTTGCATGCAGCTGACCTGGGTTCGATCCCTGGCATCCCATATGGTCCCCCCAGGCACCGCCAGAAATAATTCCTGAGCAAAGGGCCAGGAGTAACCCCTGGGCATCGCCGGATATGAACCAAAAAAAGCAAAAAAAAAAAAAAAAATTAAAAAAAATTCCACCATGGCAACTCATTACAAAGTTGAGGATAAAAATTTTCCCCCCCATAATACTGATAACACCATACTCACGTGAAATGATTATAAAATTTCCTACATGTGGACGGAAATTATGGAAACCGAAGGAGAGGTTAATACTATCTAAAATAAAAATAGGACATTGATACCAATCAGTATAAAACATAGAGTCCTGTAAGTGAATATCACAACGGTGGAGTCAGAGCTAGAGAAAAAAGGAACAGCACAAAGGTCGCACCGACTGATTAATAGAAAAGAACAGACAACCCTTAGATGTATCCATAGTCTGGAGGAGGAAAGGAAAAAAAAGGAAAAAATAAGAACCCCAGGGGGGGGGGGGGAGGGACGGGGAGCTACTTTTTAGTTTATTGTAAAAAATATAAAAAAAATTTTTTGCTTGTTTTTCCTGTTATTTGACTTCTTTACACTAGCAGTACATGAACAATCGTTCATAAAAAATGCCATTTAAATATTCATCTGCTTAAGATAAACTCAGATACAGGCAAATTTGCTTAATTAATATTTCATCTTAAAAACCCATACTTATCAGTTTATTTGCATTAGCAGAGCCAATCTTATGAATGATGCTATCTAGCATATAAATGGTAATTATAGGTTTGCTAGAGGTGACAAAGGAACAGTGGTGGAGGATCTTGGGCAACTTGAAGGCAGTAGAATACATATCAATACCAAAAACATTAACACTGTGAACCATGTTACATAAACTATTGTTGCAGGAGACCTAGAAGCCTAAAAGCCTCTGCATCTGCCCTGGATTGCCTCCTGCGGGTCACTTCAGATAGGGGGTAGTCTAAATGTGGCAGTTTATCGGACCATGTATTCGTACTGGCTGGTATAAATATTCTCCTCATGCTACCACAATCATCATGGGACTAGCTAGATTTTACCAGCATATTTGCCTGGCCACATAAGATCCCTAAGTAATTAGACCAGAGAGAAATGCTGTTTGCCTCCAAGCAAGCAAGCATGGCTCCCTGATAACTCAAAGGCAACTAAAATACAAAACTACCGTGAAGTAGAGGAGACTCTTGTGAAGGCTTGGAGAAATATTTAACTGGCATTAGTATTAGTCTTTGGTACAGAGACATGCCATCTCAGAAACCCCCTTCTCTACCCTATAAAGGCATTTCTAGGCAGATCTTGGCTCAAAACATTAGCATATAATAGGGCCTAGGTGAGGTGCTGGGAGAAATTACCTAAGGGCATTTGACCCTTCCTGCTTCCCCATACTAGTGGGAGGTCTGAGTTGCAGGGGTATAAAACTAGGCTGCTTCCTCTCTTGCTTTCTCTCTCTCTTTTTGGGCTCTCTTTTGGGGCCTGCACTCTTCTTGGGAGTCTTTGTCTCCTTTTTACAAGGCCTAAACACTTGGTGGCCACCATCTTGGCCTACACATGTCTGGGGTTCTAGCCGGGAATCCTAAGCACAGGGTTTTTCCTATTGCTGATTTGTATGCCTGAACCTGTGATAAGTAAAAGCACTTTAAAGCTGCATCGGATTCCTGAGTCTTCATCCATTCCCCGCCGGCCGGAGGTAGAAGGGAACTCGCTTCCCAGCACTGTTGGGGACCCCAGCAGTGTCCCCAACAAACTACAATATAAATTATTGTTTT
This sequence comes from Cryptotis parvus, assembly GCA_021461705.1. Classification (NCBI taxonomy): domain Eukaryota; kingdom Metazoa; phylum Chordata; class Mammalia; order Eulipotyphla; family Soricidae; genus Cryptotis; species Cryptotis parvus. The sequence continues at coordinate 45,874 of JAJIBD010001592.1, forward strand.
AAGAAATATTGAGATAGGAGAAATAGTACAACAGGGGTTAAGGCACTTGTCCGGCAATGCAGTCAACTTCAGTTCAGCCACTCACACCAAATATGGTCCCCCAAGCACCACCAGGAATGGTCCCTGTGCACAGAGACAGGAGTAAGCTCTGATCACATCTGGTGTGCTCCAACCCCACTTGCAGAATAATATGGGTTTGAAATTCTAACAGTTGCAAATTCTCCTTCCCTCTATCCCGTAACTCAAGCAAATTGTGACCTTGAATTACCTATTCAGTCTAATATCAGTTTCTTTGTGTGTAAAATAACAATGATATCTATTTGTAATTTTAATGTGAGATTTATACAAACTGATATATTGAAACAGTGCCTGGTCTACAGGAAGCACTATTTTAGATGTTAATTTTTGTTAACAAAAGAAAAGGCCTAAACTATGGCATTCAATGCTCTGTCTCAGTCATGGCTATTATCAAAGACTTTTTAAAAAGTTTCTCTCTTGCTTCCTTGGGAACAGGCAGGGAAAAACCAAATGATTTGCACAATTATCCTAACCTAGCCCTTTTCAACAGGTCTGACCGAAATACAAGGTGAACAAAACATGCTTATTTAACTTAGAGTTTACAGTGCTGTGTAAGGTTATGAATGCAAGGCTTGCAGGAACCCAATGGATCCAGAAAGGTCCTGAAAGGCAGCCATAAAATGAACAAAGATCTCAAGCAAAACTGTAGGGAGTCCCGGCAAAGCCATGCTGCCCAGGGGGCTGAGTTTCCCGGGCAGAGCACCTCTCCCTGGAGCTGGACCCTTCCCAGGAAAGCTCCACCTCTTTAAAGTACACATTCAAGGCTGCTGAAATCCAGGCCCCATCACAACCCAAAATACTGTGCAGGGGCCAGGGGTGGGGAACTACAGAACTTCCTGTAGGCTTTTAGACCTCAACAATCAGACACCTTTAAGCCCCAGAGACTTGGGCGTGGAGAACTCTCCCTAGCCTTCCATAGAAAGCAGGAGCTAGCCTCCACCCATTTGATGAATGGGACTCCTTAGTCTCCTGACAGATGTGGTTGGCTGGGGTCCTGAGCTTTCTCGGTGCTGTAATTCTTGCAGCTAGGAAGGGAGAACAACAAGGTTTTACTGTGTTCAATCCTAAATTCTATCTTTCGAAAGGCTCTCATTGAATGATTTCATAGAGAAAAGAAGATTCCCCACGCCACCCCATCCAATATTTCCTAGAGTAGAGGCGGCAGGGAAGAGGCACCTCATATCAAAAAGCACGAAGTTGGGAAGGGATACTTGTTTACTCAGGAATAAGGTGTTGCCTGAAGTTGCACCCCATTCTCTTTCACGGAACTGTCTGAATAAGATTGGAAGAAAGGGGGACACTTTTTCACATTTCCTTGCAAGTACAAAGCCAGCCCTCCTGTAATTCTCCCCTGCTGACGTGGGATAGGCATACATGCCCACATTCGTTGGGGGGTTTGATCCCACACACTTGCCCATCCATCATCTCTGCTGGCCTGGTACAGCCATAACCTTGAGTTGGCTCCCACCACCTTTTTTCTAGTCCAAATCACCACCACTCCCATCTCTTTCAAAAGGATCTCATTGCTCTAACACAGTTGTCGGGAGAAAGGGCTTTACTTGGCGACTTTTGGTTTACAGGATCTTTGGTGAACAATCAGTCTGTCTGGCAGGAAGGTGCGCCCACAATTATTACAGGGAACCAACTGGCTCTGGGCAGTTGTCCAAGCTGCTTCATTTAAGGCTTCAAGATCATAGAACCCTTTGGCTGGCAAGTTGAAGAAAAAACGGAAGAAAAAAAAGAAAAAGAAAAGAAAATGGTAATATTGGATCAGTTTTCATTCTGGAGAACCATAATCTCATATACTTTTATGGAAAATATTTCCAGGAAATACCTGTTGACTGAGACTTTTAAACAAATCATACTCCTTTTGCCAAAAGAAAAGAGAGTTCCCTTCTCCTTTTCAAAGGTTGAGTAAAGTTAGCTATGAAACTCAGACTTTTCACTCCTTGAATTTTAAAAAGGGGGAAATACATTGTATTTTATGTGTTATGATATGCATACTTCTCTAATTATTAACATCTTTGCTTACATATTATCTTGCAAATATAACTTTTGGCTTTCTTTCAGTTGACTCTAAATATAAGCTTACAAAGGGAAAAGAATAAGTATTTGTATTTTCCTCTTCTGCAATCCTTCAGTGGAATGTTTTAGAAACTGGACAGTGAAAAGTGAATTTAGAGTGAATTATGCCCTGATAATTTACCATCCCTTTATGGTGATAAACTGTAATGTTAAAGTAAAGAATGCAAGTAATAGTTAAGGAAACAACAAAGACAGCTGAAAGAAGTATAATTCTCACTGGCAAAGCATAGGGGGAAAAAGGCATATGGCTTTATTTTAGAAAAACTGTGTGGGACTTAGCTTTAATAATCCTTATTTAAATAGAATAACTTCAGTACATTAAATTGACTATATCTCAGAATCACCCAAAATAAGTCTTCCAAATTTTGCCAGGCACTCAAAACTATATCACATACCTGTTTTGAAAAGAAGTTTCATAGCATATATATCTTCATTAAAGCTAGGGAATTCCCATAGTTTTTGTCTAATAGTTCACATAACCATAGCAAACCTTAAATTCTTTAACATTCATACACCTAACTTCTTTTTTCCTGCTTCACTGACATTAAATCCTAGAACAATCTAACATTTCTCCTTTGGCTACAGCAACTATTTTCTAAGGAGGTTATAAATATGTGTACTTAGGAGCTTTTTTAAAAACTGCTAAAAAATGAATACACCAACTTTCTCCTATTCATGGGTTTTAATATGGACTCAATGATTCCAGAGACTGCAATGATTCTCACTCAAGATGAGAATTATAAACTACACCTCAGAATTTTAAACCTTTTGACATCAACCTCTGACTTGGGATCGGGAGGATTATTTGAACTCTGACTGTAGTGACTCTAAACAATGGAAATACTCTTTGCTCAGAGACTTATCATACATCTACTAAGACTTCTATGTTTTCTAGATTGGGTACAGCTCCTCTTTATACCCACTGCACCCAACGTGGGACAGCTAGAATTTACCAGGAGGCTACCACCCTGGCTACGTTGAGACTATAGGAAGATTATAGGAAGGATCATACTAGTTTGCTCTCAAGCAGGCGAGTGTGACCCTTTCAGTATATGGAGAACAAAATACTCAGAATCACCCTGATGCAGAAAATAAATAAGAAGGACCTTGTGGGTACCATCTAGATTACATGAAGCTCATGAAATTAATATGTATTATTTTATACCAGCTCCCCTCCCTCCCTCTCTCTCTCTCTCTCTCTCTCTCTCTCTCTCTCTCTCTCTCTCCAGTGTTTTACATAAGAGATAATTTCGGTATAAGGGATAGTCCTTGGCATAACCTTTGTTTATACCTGTGATAGGGTGTGGCACGGCCCTTCTACAATCTGTTTAGGGTTCTTTGTTGACAAGACCCTCCCTGTCACAGATAGGATTACTTTGGTGTATACAAGGGGACTGACTTGAGGCCCCTTCACCTTTTCCCCTTTTTTTGGGTAGGACTCCTCTAGATGAGATCCTCTCTCTTTGGTGGGAAACTTAGGCTCTTTTGTATGGTCTAAGTTCTGACGAGAGCTAGAGTTCTTTCATTATATTGGATTTCTGTGGAAGAACTTTTATACTATTAAAAGTCTTTTGGAACTGCACTGGACTTGTGAGTTTTCATCCATTTCCCCAGCGTCCTCAGAGGTAGAAGAGAACTTCTGTCCTGACAGTGGCGGGGACCCCAGTGGCATACCTGACATTCCCCACCTGCAGGAACACTCTGCCTCTTGGATGAATTGTGAATAAAGTTCTCTGCTATAGCTTGAACATTATCATGACCATTTGGATTCACTCTGTGGCTTATAATTCAACTCTCTTTAGATCCTCTCCCTAAAAATGGGGCTTTGTACTATTTGATACCAAGTGACCTTCAAGGAATACATGAATTCACATTCTCTTCTTAGAACCAAAAATAAGTTTTCATTGGGGGGCAAAGAACTAATTGAGGTGACAGTGGTAGGGGTTGGATGAGCAAGTCTGAGCTTGCTATTCTCTGAACAGCTTTATTCTCATACTATGAAGACTATTATTAGACTTCCTTTGTCAATTTATGAAGTTTTAATTTCATCTGGTTTAAATAGTGCTTAAAGTGTTAATTGCAAAATGTGCAAACACTTGGACGTTTCATATAGATGTCTAGCTTTGGTTTCCTGTGCATTACTGAAGGATAAGACCATAGCAACCATTATTGAAAAATATGACCGTAGCAACTGGGCTAACTTTTTTCATAATACCAGCTGCAACTGGGCAACACCCATTTGAATTTAAGAGAGCTAGTATTTGTGGTTTTGCCATGTTCTCACTTCTTTTGTAATGTGACTAGCATGTGCATTTCACCTTGTTACCACTATTGAGTAAATATTAAGATACATCTATATTTGAAAACAATATATATATATATATATATATATATATATCTTCAAGTTTTTTAAGCTTCATTTTTTTAGTATTGTGCTCAATAATATACACAAAGTAACTTTTGCAGAAATAGAAATTTCAGTGGGTCGCTCTCCTTGTAGTGTTTTGCCCAGACTTACTGGCATCTGAAAACAATATACTGGGCAGGTATTCTAGAAGTATCCCTAGGTGGCTGTAGCCAAGATTATAAATATTGCTAAATACAATTGTTTGAAAAATAAAGAAAAGAACAGTTCTACACCTAAGCTTGAGAGAAAAGTCTTTGTTCACACTCAATTCTTTTCTCCCCCAAATACTCACCATCAATGGTTCTGACTTCTGGTTTTTTAGGTTCTGGTCTTCTTAATTCCTTAGGTAGCAAATTGTTTTCATTATGCCACTTTTTAAGACATTGTGGCTCATGGATAGAAATAGATTTTGTTCCATATTCACGACCACAAATATAGCAAACAACTGTTGGTGGACGCCTGATCATTGTTGGCTGAAAATAATGAAAGATGTGTTTGATAAAGTTCTGATTTGGAAGTTATACTTAAAATTATGTCTATGTGTGCTAGAAAACCAATACAAAAATCAATAAAAATCAATACTCACCTGATCGTGGAAAGTATTTATTGTAAGATATTTCATTTTTTTTCAATATGCCCTGATCAAAGGTATTATGAACCATAAAAGCATAAAGAAATGGTTTCCTTGGAAATAATAAAACATGGTAAAATGTGTGTTTATGTTCAAATTAAATTATATATAACTGAGACTGTTGGGGTTACATCTACAAAGGAGAGAGCACTGAACAAAATAGAAACCAGAAGAAATAATAGTTTAGATAAGTAAATCTACAATGACTACAGAAGAAAAAATGGCAATAAAGTTTTTTCCTTGGATGATCTATTGTAGCTTTTAACTAACCAATTATTTGAAACAAAATATTTTATTACATTATTTTATGGTATTATGCAACAGACTATATGAATCAAAACAACTGTTATCTTTTTTTTGTTCTCAACCATGAAGCAAAACCTAAAATCTGAAAAATGACTTTAAAAATATTCAGCAAGTTTAAGATGTAAGAAAAGGGATAAAGTGTAAGTAATGCTTTTCCAGATAGCAAAAGTTCCTAGTTTTTACATGTTTACTTGAGAGATTAATTAGATGCAGGCTTTTTAGTTAAAAATAAAAATATTCTTTTTACTTTGGGAATAATGACTTTATTAAAAATTCCATATGGAAAGAATGAGCTAAACCCAGTCTTTAACGAAGCATATAAGCAAAATAAATGGCATGGGCCGTAACTGAAGACATTCATGTCACATTCTCAGGAGGTTTCTTTTGGAAGGAAAAATGAGAAGAAAACAGTCAGACAGAGAGATTGAAAGACACACACAAAGAAACTGAAAGGGATATGAAAGAAAACAACATTATAAAGACTAAGATATGCCCTATAGTATTTTTCCAAGTCTGCCCCTTGCTCTGTGTGTTTGAACTATAGTTGAACCTGTCACAACGTCCGGAGTACTAAACCATGTTCTAAGGTCTGCATGGAAACTCAGAATTCCATGGATAAAGGCATAAAGTATAAAGGCAACTCTATGGGTCTTAAGACAAGAAAACCTTTTTCATCTTTCCTTCATTGCATGATTATCAATTCAAGACTTCCAGCGAAAGTGACTGAAAAATGGCTCTTGCTATCAACCTTGTTCCATATTCAGCACCTTCCTCCAGGGTCTCAGATGCAAGCGGGACAGAGCACCAGGAAGACAAGACCAGAGATCTTTTGGACAAGGTAGAAGGCCTGTTGGCTCCTATACTCATGTGAGCTGCAAAGCAGAGCCAGCAGGGGCAGGAGCGGTCTTACCCACAGGGTCTGTCTACATGGAGCCCTGCCAGGCCTGGTCAGTTGCAGGGAAGTGTAATCAGAGGAGGACGCACAGGGTGGGCTAAGTCTACAGTTTCTGCAGAGTAAAGGATTCCAACATTTTTCCTGTCAACTTTTCAGATAATATTTGGGGAATGAGGTATTACTTTTTTTAACATGAGGGCAAAAGTTAATTAATTTAACAAGTTAATCTTTGAGTGGCCTTCAGTGATGTTTTCAGATGTGAACTGTTTGGGTTGTGTATGGGAGGGGGCAGCTAAGTTTTCCGTCCCCCCTGCCATCTCCCCAACCCCCTGCCCCCCACACACATGCACTATTTATTGGGACTCATCAATTTTTTTGCTTTGGTTCTTTCATTTTGCTGAGAAAGTCTAGTTAGACTGGCACAGACCAGAGGCATTCAGCTAGGAAAAGCTTTCATAGGGGTGGATTTATTTTTTAAATTTATCTACTTTCATATATTTTCAATAATTTTTCTGGTCACTATTAGCATTATCATTTTTATTTTCCACATAGCACTTTTTTGATTTCTTTGTTAATGTATTTTCTCTATCAATAATACCTTATTTTGTTTTTGTTTTTTGGTTAGGATCATGCAGGGCAGAGGGAAGTGAGCATTTTAATGACTTTCCCCCTAATCTGTGCAGGATGGTGTGCCATGCATGTGTTCAGTTTTACCATTCAAAATAGTCGAACTGGCATCATTAAACCAAGGGAAAAAAAAAAAACAAGGGGCAAAAATAAAGGTGGTTAGGCCAAGAAACTTGAGACATGTTGCTAGAAGAGGAATGACATGGTTGTAGAAATCTAGAGTAGATAGCTACAGTCCAGACACTTCCCAAGAGCTGTTGTTATCCTCCCTGATAGCACAGCACAGGCTGAAACAGGAATTAAATACACAACTCAGGGGCCGGAGCGATAGTCCAGCGGGTAGGGCGTTTGCCTTGCACGCAGCCGGCCCATGCCAGCCTGGGTTCGATCCCCAGCATCCCATATGGTCCCCCGAGCACCGCCAGGAGTGATTCCTGAGTGCAGAGCCAGGAGAAACCCCTGAGCATTGCCGGGTGTGACCCAAAAAAAGAAAAAAAAAAAAGCCTGCAGGTGAACATATAATAATTGACCAGAAAAAAAAATTAGACTAAATACAATTGTGTGAATCTTAATGAGAGATCATTGAAAAAAATGGAAGATATTACAAGCAATTGTAAAATAGTAGTAATCCTCTGCCTTTGGTCATTTATCATATTATTGAACCACAATAAAGTCTAAGTAATAATAGGACAAAATTGTCACTGTGACCTTATAAACAGGAAAGTTAGGAGAACATCATTCATCCAAGTACATAGTTTTTTTTTTTTTTTTGCAATTACTTGTGAAATAGTAACAATGTGGAGCAACAGGGCCTTTTGAAAACTGAATGATGTGGTATGGTATGGTCATTTTCCCAAAAAAAGTGCAAATGTCTACAGAATTATGGATATGATTTCAAACAGTACTTAGGGTTTCCTAAAACTCATCTTTTAATGCCAGGAAGAAAGCTACTGGATCCTTAGCCAGAGTCAACTCTTTCTTCAAATAGATGCTCCTTTGTGTAAGAAGCTATTTGGCACCATTTAAATGCCTCAGGAAGTACTGAGTTGAAGTCTGCAATACTTATGAAATACACCACCTCTGGCTTCAGGGTGATGTTAATATAGTCCAAGTCCTGCTTTGACTAGAACAGCTCCCATTATACCTGTTGTCTTGGTGAAGTATTAATAGCTCCTTCCTTTAGTCTTTAAAGCATTTGTTTAGTCAATTAATTATGCAGTTATATTCTGCCTCCAATCTGTTTTGCAAAACATCAATTCATAAACTACAAGTAATCAAGAAATGGTACAACAAACAAACACTAAAAACTCAGAAATATTTAAAGTGTGACTAAAAGACTGGCAATGAATCATTTTAAGCAAGGAACTAGGGCGAAGTGACAAGAGAAATTATTCTGAGAAAAGGGAATAAGAAAGAAAAACACTTTGACAAATAAAAAGACTTTATCATTTTTGCTTTGGCTTTTTTGTCAAATGCAAGTAAAATTAAATATAACATCTCTATTAATAATACTTGGATGTGGTGATCTCACTAGGAAAAAATCTGCATTTCCATATTTTTTATATTTTGTGTTCATAGAGAGATGACTGGAATATTCTTCACTTTAGGCAAACTAAAGAACAATTTTTAATGCTAATTTTTATAATGGCTTTATAATAAACATGTGTCACTTTTACAAAAAAAACAAATAAAAATTGTATCAACTTGAGTAAAAACTTAAACAGGGATTAAGTAATTACTCACCCTTAAAGGATAAGTTAAGTGGAGGCCAAATTACTTTCTGAAAATTCCTTACATAAATGATACAGTAACTGTGTATATCAATACCACAAACATTGACACTTTTGTATAACCATGTTATCTAAATTATTGTTGCAGTACACTGCTTCCCAGAGCCTCTGCATCTGGCCTGGAGTTGCCTCCTGCAGGTTACTTTGTACATAGGAGGAAGACAGTTTGAATGGGGCAGCTCATCTGTCCATGTTTTCTATACTGGCTGGTATAAATATTCTCTCATGCTGCCACAATCATCATGGGACTAGCTAGACATTACCGGTATATCTATCTGTCTGGCCACGTTGGATCTCTAAGCAATTAGACCAGAGAGAAATGCTGTTTGCCTCCAAGCAAGCAAGCAAGTTATCTCTGATAACTCAAACCATGAAGTAAAGACTAGACTTTTTGTGAAGGCTTGGAGAAATATTTAACTGGCTATAGAATATTCTTTGGTACAGACGCATGCCTTTGTATTCTGAGATACAGTTCATCTCAGAAGCCCCTCCTCCACTCTACCCTGCAGGGTCATTTCCAAGGCTGATCTTAGCTGGGCAACATTAACACCTCAAAGAACCTAGGTGAGGTCCTGGGAGAAATTACCTGAGGGAATTTGACCCTAAGTTTTCTGTTGAAGTGGGAGATCTGGGTTGTGGGGGTATAAAACTAGACTGCTTCCTCTCTCTCTCTCTCCCCTCCCCCTCCTTTGCTGGCACCTCTTTGCTGTCTCCTCTCTTCAGAGCCTTAACACATGGTGGCAGTCATCTTGACCTAAACGTGTGACTGCAGCCCAGCTGGGAACCCTAAGTTCGGAGTTTTTCCTATTGCTGATTTGTATGTCTGAACCTGTGTTAAGTAAAGCATTTTGAAACTTTGCCAGATTCTTGCATCTTTCTCCAGCTGCCGGCCACCGATCCCCTGGGACAGAAGGGGATCCCTGACTCTACTCCTGTATTTTGTGTGGGATGCCTCAGTGCTTCCCCACAAATTATGACACTTTAAAAATTATATTCAGGACTGTATATATTCAAGTTTATTATTAAAATCAAAATTAAATAATAGCTAGTTTACTAATTAGAATTAGAATTGGGACTGAGCAATAGTAGAGCAGGTAGGGTCCTTGCCTTAAATAGAGCAGGCCTGAGTTTGACTCTGGCACCCCATATGCTCACCTGAGATTCACTAGTGATCCCTGAGCATAGAGCCAGGAGTAAGCCCTGAGCACCACCAGGTGTGGCCCCAAAACAACAACAACAAAAAAAAAAAAAAGAAGGAACTGGAATCAATATTAGAAATAAATATAACTTTGAATAACAAAGTACAAGGCAAAAAGAAAATATTTATAAGATTTTAAACTACATTATTCTAATACTTCTTTATTGCTTATAGGGGAATACACAAAGGTAAATGCTTATGTTTGATTAAACTTTATTTAAAGTTGTAGAATTCCCTCTATACTTCTATTATCTATCTATCTATCTATATATATATCTATCTATCATAATTTTTTTTGCTTTTTTTGGGTCACACCCAGCAATGCTCAGGGGTTTCTCCTGGCTCTGCACTCAGAAATTCTCCTGGCGGTGCTTGGGGGACCATATGGGATGCCGGGGATCAAACACAGGCTGGCATGGGCCAAATGCATGCAAGGCAACGCCCTACCCGCTGGACCAACGCTCCAGCCCTATATTTTTAAAAACTTAATTTTATTTCCTTGGTTTGGGGGTCATACCTGCCAGTAATTAGGGTTTACTCTGGCTTTGCACTTAGGGTTCACTCCTGGCAGGGAGGAAGACTTGGAGGACTATACGGGTTGCCAAGCAGTCTAACCCAGGGTTGGCTACATGTAAGAAAAACACCTTGCCTTGAAAGCCAGAGTCAGTGCTCTCTCTCTCTCTTTCCCTCTTTCTCTCTCTGATGCCCTCCATTACTTCTAAAAACAATAGGAAAGGCCATGAGAAATTATCTGGGGTAGAATTGAGCTTGTATCTGTTTCTACCACAATATAATCTATAAATTTTCCAGATGTTTACATTTTTTAGGCTCATTTCTCTGAAATGGATGCATTAGCCAAAAATAAAATTCACAAGTAACAAAATGGACTTGTATATTAGCCACCTCATGCTGGAAAAATGGTAGCCAAAAAGATTGGGAAACAGATAGAACTGAACCAGCTCTTGGGTCTGTGTTGATTTTGTATCTGGATTGACAAATCAGCATTTAATTTTCAGCATCCCAATTGCCCAAACCCTCCCCACAAACCTCAATTTGTGCAAAGATGTCCTGAAGAGGAATCAGGCATTTCTTTATTTTTAAATTTTTTATTATACCACCGTGAGACATACAATTACAAAGGTGTTCATAATTGGTTCTTGATAGTACAGTATACCAGCACCCATCCCTCCACCAGTGCCCCATTTCCACCACCAATGTACCCCACCCCCTCCCGCCCACCCCCAGGCTGCCTCAATAGCAGGTACCCCAGTATCCTCTCTTTCTCTGTCTCTGCATCTCTCTCCCTCTTCTTTTACACATTGTGGCTAGCCCTGCAGATATTTAGAGTTTATCACTTAAGTCTCTTTGTGTATGGAATCAGGCATTTCTGTGGTTCTCCACAGTTCTCTATCACTTCATTTTGACTTCACCAAAGACCAACCTTACTTAGCCCCAAGAAACTGGTTTTCTGGTTACACCAACTCATCTGATGTGAGCAAATGAAAACTCCACCCCATTCCACAAGTCAGAGACCACAGTTTCCTCTGTGCATCAATTCATCTGCTCTTTTAAGAAACGAAGTGTTTCCTTGAGCACAGCACCTTTACTATGGTGGAAGTTAAGGATGAGATTGTAATCATTATTTTTACTTGCTAATAAAAAACTAGACTATCAGTTGCTAATTCATGAAGATGAGATTTGTATTGGCTTTGCTAGGTAGGGAGACGGTGCAATGGAGCCCTTATATGGGAAGGGGAGGGGAGTTCTGACCAGAAGACAAATAAATGACAGTTGAGATGAAATTGGGTGAATGGATAAAATTTCATTGATGATATGGTAACACTCTAGCAAACTGAAGTTTCACCTTGTAGAAATACCTTTCTACAAGATTAATATTTAATAGTATTTTAAAGCCTCATGAGAAGAGTGCTCGATGGTGGGAGAGTGTTTGTGAACACAAGACAGACACCTGAAGCATACCTGAGAAGGAAGCCAAAAGATGGCACCCTTTTCTCAGAGCCTATTACCTTCTTTCCCTCCTTGGTTCTCACATGGACTCTATCTTTCTGTCCTTAGACGAAGGGATTTGACAGTCCAAGAAACAAGGATTTTTGATTCCAAGAGAACTGCTTAGCCAAGATAAAAATCATGTTGTTCTCAGAATAAGTAAAGAACAGACAAATAAAAATAATGAAGTGTCCTGATCATATTGAGACTTGAATGCTTCAAACCCACAACCCAAAGACTAAAAATCCATGGAGATAAAAATCAGACAAATGGAAGGGTCAGTTGGGGCATAGTTTTTAAATTTTCTATACTAAAACCTCTTAGTTCCATGTTGAAAAGTAAATTAAAACTGTCAGTAGACATCATTCTCAAGAGAATAAAAGCCCAAATGCAACTGGAAATATCCACGAATAAGCAATAAAGAAGAAAGAGACAAATTTTTGTGATGAAATTGATTTTTATCTTAATTATGGTCTTGGTTAAAAAAAACTATTCAAAATCCTTGAGTTACACATGTCAAAGAGATGCAGCTTATATCTGCATGCCATTTCTCAATAAAAATTAAACATGCAGTCAGATCTAATTTGAGTATTTTTAAAAAATTGTTATTGTATCATCATGTGATAGACAATTACAAAGCTGTTCATGATTGGGTTTCAGTCATACAGTGTTTCAGCACCCATCCTTCCTCCAGTGGACATTTCCTACCACCAAAGTTCCCAGTCCTCCCCCACCACCCCAAATCTAATTTATGGGAGCAAATCTACATTGTTTTGCTGAGTCAGCAGTATACATTGTTAGATCAAACTTAAAAAATGAATATAAAATGGCTTTTTTCCAGGAATTAGAGGAAAAATGGAGGAGAAGTTTTCCAAATAGGACCCAGGGGCTCATATAGGCAAAGGTTGCTTATGCGCCAATAGCTATATACACAGACCCTTAGAATACTTCTAAGAGATCTAGAGTCCTTTGTGTCTCAATCTCCCAGTTGAAAAAATAATCCTCCCAAAGAAAACTGAAAAAAAGATTCAAAGATATTTTCATGGTGTTCATTTTCCGGGAAACAAACTCATTCACAGTCTCATCCCACAAAGTGTAGGCCCTGCAGCTGAGAAAGGAAGAGAGAATCGGGGCTGCCCCTGCGTGCCCATGTGCTTGGCAGTGGATCTGGATGGAAGATAACAGGCCCTGATTATTCTCATCAGAGGGATTTCAGAGATATGAGCGTGAAAGTGTAAGATCAGTTAGTCACTTTCCTCATTTGAGTCCACTGAAAGGCTCTCTTCTCCGTATTCTAAACTTCCTTTCAGCTTACAGTCATCATCTTTAGGCTTCCAAACCTCCTCTCCTCTCTTTTGGGGAGAGAAGGTTTGGAAGTAAGGGAGAGGAGTAAGTAGAGAAGGGGAGAGGGAAGACAGGGCAGAGAGAGGGAGGGGGGGGGAGCGAATAAACGAGAACACATTTCTTCCTTGAGCGAGCAGAGGCCACTGGCCAAGTCCAGCCCTTGGAGGGCAGCAGTCAGGAGGATTTATTTGCTGTCATTGAAGCAGTTGGCCTGTTCTTTTGGAGGAGGCTCTTTCACTGAGGGTGATGCGAAAGCAGCCATATCAGAATGTAAAAGATGTCTTAATTTATTACCAAATAGAGCAACCCACACATCATGCGGTCAGTCATTTTCAACATTCAGACTCCATAGTTCCTCAGGGCTCCAACCAAGCTTAAACCTGATCTTCCCCTATAAGTTTCAGCAGTAAATGCTTGAGATGAGAGCTTTCTACTGATAGTATACCACCTACATGGCAAAGCCTGGCAAGCTACCCATGTTTTATTTGTTATGCCAAAACTAGTAACAATTATGGACCTCAATTCCATGACCTGAAATATGGTTTGAGGCTCTTCCCTGTCCCTGGAGCAAGCAGATGCCCTTGAGCTACACTCGCTTGTGACAGGATGTATGGAGATGTTACTGGTGCTTGCTCGAGCAAATTGATGAACAATGGGAAGACAGTGAGACAGTGATGTATGCAAATGAAGTGCCTGGAGCTTTCCAAGTAAAAAAAACAAATTTTTTCTGGCTTTGCTTTTTTTGTGTCACACCCAGTGATGCTCAGGGGTTACTCCTTGTTCTGTACTCAGGAATTACTCCTGGTGGTGTTTCGAGGACCATAAGCAATGTCAGGCATAGAACCCGGTCTGTGCATGCAAGGACAATGTCCTACCTTCTGAATTATTACTCCAGCCCCAAGCAAATTTTTTCATCTATGACTTGAAACATTAAATAAAACAAGGTAGAGGGGCAGGAGCAATAGTACACCACATAGGGCATTTGCCTTGCACATGGCTGACCTGGGTTCAATATTTGACATCCCAGATGGTCCCTTGAGTGCCACCAGGAGTAATTCGTGAGTGTGAGCCAGTTGTAACCCCTGAGAATCACAGGACAGGGTGCAACCCCCAAAAAAATGTTCTGTTTCAAAAAAGATAGAAATGTCAAATTTTTTGCTGTTGCCATTGTAGTAGTTCCAGCCAAACTTTCCCTGCAAAGTAACAGCTATGTGTCCTGTGTGTAAGTGAACCTGTGTTCATTCATTCACCTCAGTGCCAAAGGGAAAGGAAAACACGAGGAGGTGGCTAGAGTGCAGCTAGAGGGGCACACAGTCTCCTGTGGCGTGAACCAGGAGTGACTTAGAGCCAATTAGAAAACTGTCTTGCCATGACATCACATTCCAGCCATCTGATTGCCTGAAGTGATAGAAGACCCAAGATTCAGAGCAAAACCACAGTGGCTCTTGGCACTTTGTAGTGTGGCGATATGATCCATTCCTGGATGGGGCCTGGTTGATCTGTAGAACTGAGTTGCCATCTGTCCATTTTGAGGTTCTATCAATTCTTTTCTACTCCACAAAGGTTGAAAGTGCCATAGTCTTAAGGAATTGATCTAACTAATTGGTTAGATCAATAGGCTGTGGAAGTCTAACTCTGGATCCTTTGTGCGTCCACTTAGGCCTCCTCATGGTCCACGTTGTCTCCAGGCAGCTTCTTTCCCAGTTACCCCTAAAAAATTCCCTTCTGATCTCTACTCTGATCTCAGATTGTAAACTGAGGGACCTATAGCTATTAAGCCAACAGGCAGTCAGGTTCCACTTGTCTGGTACATGCTCTGAAAAGTTTTAATTCTTTCTTTAGGCATGACTTACTTTCCAGTACATTGTGGGTTCCCCACCCCACAAAGCCATGAAGGCTACTCTAAAAGCACTGGAGCTTACAATGGGGAGCTCCCTGAGAAATGTTTTCCTGAAATTTCTATTTCTGAGAAACTGTAGAGACAGGAATCATGGTATGAGAGCTGGTATTTGAAGCAGGAAATGAGTTCCCGCACTCACTAGGCCCTCCTTCAATCTGTAGGATTGCATTTCTAAGCACATAGGACAACCTCATAGAGGAAATTATTTGAGGGAAACCACAGAAACCATATAGGAATTAATTATATAACATACATACATATAAGATCCAAGAGATAGAATCCTACCTACGATTCTCACTGCCCCCGCCCAACATACAATGTCTCACTTTTACAGTAAGATTATGTCATGGCACAGCTGTTTCGGTGAAAATTTCTTCTTTCAGTAAATTCTTTGGTGGATTCTTCTTTCAGTAAATTCTTTGGTGAAGAATTTGGGGAGATATTTTACCTGACGACTTTGGAATCTGGATTTCTAAGAACTGTCACTCTATTCAGATTTAGTATATCTCACTAGAAAATGTGGACATCTGTGTATTGGGGCTGGGAGTAGAGCAATGGGGGTGACATGGGAAAACAAGCTAAGGAAGACATAGATAGCCAATAAGTTAGATCAATTCCTTAAGACTATGGCACTTTATGGTTTTTATTTTATAACTAAATAATGTCTGAACTTACAGTATGAGATACTCTCTTCACAGGGAGGAGAAAAGCAGTGGCATTTTTTCTGAGAAGCAGCAAATTACTCCGCATACCAATGTAACAATCCTCTTTTTGTACTATGGGAGAACTGGGATCTACTATGTAGTTGCTCTCCAACATAGGTTTATATATATATATATATATATATATATATATATATATATACATACATACATATATTATACACAATTTGAAGTTTATGTTTTAAAATAATTATGTCAGTATATAATGTTTATAGATGAGTATTATCCTTCAGATGCCACACATCCATTTCATCAGGGATTCTGTTTTTCTAAAATTTAAAGGCTCCTATCCCATATATCCACACACAGATTCCTTTGGGCAGCTTTCTAGAGTCAATAGTACAGAAGAGAAGTGATCTGGTTACCTTAAAGTTGACCTTTCTACACCCGAGAGCAGTACGATCCTAGAATGCTGCCCCGATGTGCCGGCATGGTTGGCACCAAGAAAAGATGAAGTGATCCATGGACGCAACTGCTTAAAAGCATCCCACTGCCAGCATCACAAAGGGGAAGATTGTGAGGTCAAGGCTGGGTTTCATGATGTCAGCACAGCAGAGGAGGTGAGCAAGGGCCACAGAGGATGATTATGAGGGCAAGTGCACCCAGAGCATTATTCCATCTACTGCATCCAGAGTTCAGTTGTGTACTGTTTGGGAATCCAAGAGGCCTACGGTTCCAGGAACCATTGTCTTGATCCAGGATCTCAGTTTAATCAAAAATTTGAGGAGACAAAGGATTAAGTACAGATTCTTAGAAATGAACTTTTTTCTCTCTTTTATATTTCCTTCTTTGTTAACAAAGAGGCTTGGCAATATGGCTGGTATATTTATAAGCTAGCAAATGGTAGCTCCTATAAAGTCCCCTATCAACTGACAGTAACTTGCCTTCAGCCATATTTAACAAGTGTAGCAGACTCAAATCCACTATTAACCACCCCAACTCCAGTTACATGTTCAGAGATCCCACCCCAAGACCCCCTTGATCCTCTAGGCTTCACATTTTATCTATCACTTTCCCTGCTCTTTCTACCTTCTCATAACCACCAGATAATGATCCTAAGAACAAATCTAGGTATTTCCATAATTAAAACAGTGACAACAACCCTTCTATACCCACCATCTCTAGTTTACTCTACTCATTCTCTCTCTCCCTTAGTGTTCAAAGACAAACTTCTCAAATCCATTCTATTTTTTGGAAGCCAGGACAGAGGTTAAAGCACTTGCCCTATGTGCCACTGTCCACAATGGTTCAAATCCTGGCACTGCATATAGTCCCTGAGGCACTGTCAGCCTGTGGCCCGTAAACAAAGAGCCAGGTGTAGCCCCCCCAGGTACCACTACATGTGCCCCCAAGTACCCCCCAAAATAAACAACCAAAGTGCTACTGCATCACTACAAAGAATCTGTTTTGAGACTGTCAAACTGAATCTTTATTGCCAAATTGAAAGAATGCCTGAGCGTCTCAAAATCAAGTGGCCCTTCTGTAAGTATATGTATTGCAATCCACAATATGTAAGAGAAGGAAAAGAGAGGGAGAGAGAAAAGAGATAAAGAACCTGCCATGGAGGCAGGCTATGGGAGGGGGAGGGAATTGGGGACATTGGTGGCAGGAAATGGGCACTGGTGGAGGGCGGGGTACTGGAACACTATGTGACCAAAACCTCCAAACATGAACAATGTTGTAATTGCATATCTCATGGTGGTATAATAAAATAATAAAAAAATTCAACTTAAAAAATCAAGTGGCCCCTAAGCTTCTCAAACCCCCAAAATCCAGAATTTTCTGATAATTTTATAACTGTTACTACTGAATAAATGTATATTCTAGCCAAGTCTTCTCACTTCTGCCACTTACCCAATTAGATTGCTCACAAGCATTGTGAATTTGACATGTCCCAAATGAATTGTGGTGCACTTAACCACTCCCCAAAGCCTGTTCTTGGCTCAGGTTTTCCCATCTTAAACAAGGGCACAACTAGCACAGAGGCTTAAAGCAGTGATCTGGGAATCATATTCGATTTCCATCTTCATTCACCTATTCACTTCTTAACTACCACCAAGTTCTCCCCATATACCTTTATGCCATCCCTTCCTCTAACAGTAGACAAGTTATCCTCAGCGCACACCTGGAGCCTGTGTGAGACAAACACATGGGACAGAACAACAAAGCACTGCTGTGTCTTTGATGATGCATCACCTCTGTGCCTGGCCTCCTCCATCTGGCTCTTCCCATGTGGGATTTTTAGTTCCATTGTAAGATTTTTCTTATCTTCAGACCTTCACAGGTTACTTGGGCCAGAATGTTTCTTCTTCCTGTCATTTCCTGTTTCCTCCAACACATATCATTACTCTTGATTATTGCTTTCATGTTTCATGTCCTGTGCCTCAGATGAGAGATTTTTCTCTCAATGAGATTCTGAGTATTAGATTCCATCTTATCACAGTCTAGAATTTCATTGTCATACATAGTATATATTTCTGCCACAAGATTAAAATCTCTTAGACTAAGAACAAAATTATTTATTTCATGATTCCATATGTCCAAATGTCTGACAGAAATATTTTTGAATGATTAAAAGCATCTCTCTTTGTCCTGCTTCATAACCACAGTTTTGAGGGGTAGTCATAGTGTGTGTGTGTGTGTGTGTGTGCATGTGTGTGATTTCACTTGTTGTGGGTAAATACATTCAACTGTGTATGGATATCATACTACAGGTGGGCATGCTTCTTAACCACAGCCTTGCAGGGTAGTCATATTATGTTGTGTGTGTGTGGGGGGTGAGATTTCACCTGTTGTGGGGAATCACATTCAATTGTGTATGGATGTGATACTACAGATGGGTACATGATATCAGGTATCAAACCCAGGTCCTCATACATGCATTGCTTGTGTTCTGCCACTTTAGCCACATCTCTAGCTATCTTTTTGCATCTCTTTTGAGAGACAAAGAGTGAGACAGGACTTTGGAATTAGATATATCCCACTATGGCACAAGTTACAAATCCACTGGGTAACTTTAGGTAACCTCAGTCTCTTCACCTGGAAAGGGTGGCAAAGAACATCTACCTTATAGAAATAATATAAAGATTATAATGAGATGGTATTTATTAAGTGCTGATCATAAAGTTAAAAAAGTGATTGTTGTTCTTCACTGTTTTCTAATAAACTACAAATACTTCTTAGATACAGAGACATAGACTACACACATTTGTGAACATGCCTGGTGTTGTCCATCTTACTCTTCCAGTATGTTAGCCATCAAATGGCATTTCTTAGATCAGATGACAGATATGACAGTACCCCTAAGTGACTGGAATGAGTTATACAGGCCCCTCTTGAATCTGTCTGGTGTTCAGACCTGGAGAAAGGCACTAGTATTTTTGAAAGTGTAGAAGACATTACAGAAAACACCAGATGGCAGCACCAGATGCTAGAGCAGTGTCTAGAGAAGTGTCTGGTAGGACGTTAGCTCAAACCTGGGCTTCTAGACTGCCCAAAGCAGCTTTCAAGTACATTTAGAGAGTCATTAATGAAGAGTGTGTCCACTAATGGACAGATATCTAACTTAAAAATATAGTATAGGAGGCTAACAAAAAGGTAATTAGACTAAGGTTTCATTATAGTATGTGGTTATAATAAATTCTGTCAGCCTGTGTTTTTCCTAGACTACGATGGCCTAAAGCCAAAGAAAAACATTATCATCAACTTCTAGAAAGGGAAATAATTCTTCCAAATGTTAAATGCAAAAAAATGCTCAAGTGCATTCCCTCAGAGGAAAACAAGCAACAGGAATAATCTGAATGATTGCAACCCTGAGGATCCCTTTAGGAAATTGCTCATTAGCATAAACATCAAAGGCACTCATTTAAATGTTACAATGTGAAAATGTTAAAGGCAAACCTACTCTCCATAGTATTAGGATTTTATGTAGAACGAATTCCTCTTTTTAAAAGCTTTTGAAACAGGATTTGGTACATTTAGGCAGCCCAGCCGTTGTGGCAAATGTCACTGAAGAACGACATTCGGGAGTCACAGCTGGGAAATAAAGATCCACAGTAAAGGTCTGAGTCCTCTCACGGTGTGCTCAGGCTCTATCACAACTTCTGTCTTATTTCCTGGCAGACCAGCAGAGATGAAAGCCCTGCACAAGAAACCACCAGACAATTCAAGGTTGTTCAGGGGAATGCAGCAGGCCAGCCCTGGAGGAGAACTTGGCTCCACGGTACCTGGGCTCAGATGTAATGGCAGGGTGGCAAGCACATCTGCTCCGTAAGGAACGAGCCCAACTCTGCTGGAGGAACATTTGAGAGGGAGGTCATCTGCTCTGCCAGCCCAGCTCTCATGCTCTTCCAAGTACCTTCTTTGTGGTTTCCCAAAATATGCTCCTCACCTGAACTCACTGCAAAGATCGAGCCCCCAGAGAACAACAGGCAAGACTGCCAGTTCCAATCTCCAGTCAGATCAAGGATTCTGGGGCTCTGGGGATGAGTTGGGGGACGGTGTTGGTGGTGGGGGAATTGTTCCCATTGACAAGAGAAAAAAAAGAAAGAAAGCAAGTGTCTGACTTGCAAAAGGAATGCACATGTCAGTCAGCCAAAGGTAAGGTTCCAGAGGCAGATAAAATCCTCTAATCTAATAACATCCAGGGAGGTGTTCTTTCTGGAGAAGGGATGATTCACCCCACCATCTAAATTCTTAATGATAAGAACAGGGAAAGAAACAACAGCCAGCACTGAACTGTAATCCAAAGGGGAAATGACACTACCCAGGAGAGGCTTTCTGCCCCAAGAATGGGGCAGTGGCCCCTGTGTTGGGGGAAGGAATCAAGTTCCCACTTTCAAAGATCTTTTGCAGTTGCCTCCATTTTGATTCATTGAAGTTCACTTTCAATTTGGCTGCCTCAGAGACCCTATGTTGGATGGCCTCTCTCTGCCTCCATGAAAGTGTGTGTGGTCCCCAAATGGGCCAGCACACGTCTGACAGCTGGGGGGTAAAGGAGCTTGCCAGTTTCTCAGCCAGCACCTCTCCAGGTCTGGGAACAGGCTGCCCGTGCTAGCCCTTGTTCTGAGACACCATGGCAATGCTGACGTCCACAGCAGTGTCATCAGGGGTCACTACTGGCCTCTCCTTCTAACTTCTCTGGATGACTGGGTGCGTCAGGGGCTATCTTCTTGTGAAGCCAGGGATCCAGCCTGTCTCTCTGAGGAGTCGTGACTGAGTGGGAACAGGCTGTGCTCAGCCTGCTGGCTCCACACTTGGGAAGCCCAAAGTATGTGTTACAACAACAAGCACAGGCTCCCGACCTCGCTTTTCCTCAACCCGAAATGAGGACGTTTCAGTGCACGCACACAGTCAGCAGACAGACAGGGCTGCGAGGCAGCACGCAGGGCGCAGTTTCTGCTCAGCGGTCCGGAGCCCCGGATCTTCCTGCTCTCGGAAACCAGACCCCACACATTTGCGCAGCAAAACAACAGCCAGGAGATGGGAAAAACAGACGATGTTTATGAGAGCAGCCTGCAGCCCCTGCGCACTCAACAGTTTGCGTTTTCCCTCGGCAAAGAAATGAGTCGTTCTTTCTTCAGTGCCCATCGGAAAACTTGCCCAGCATCTGTTTGTCTGACTCGTCGGCTTTAGAATCATTGTCTTGGAATCTTCTAAACTAGTAAATTCACAACCATTTCGTTTTAGACATAGAAATTAGGAAAACGTCCTAGACATTAGCCAATATAATGCAACACAAATATGACACTGAAAATTAGATGAAAAATAATAAGGATATCCTACCCGCCCCAAAACAAACATACCCCCCAAACTTTAGTCTTATACAATAACTTGGATAATAGCTTAGTCTCCCCTAAAACAGCCTTTAATTTAGTTTTTGATTTTTGACTTTTTGGACCATACCCAGCAATGCTTAGGGCTTAGTTCTACTCTGCAATCAGGGATCACTCCTAGCAGGAGACCATATGGGATGCTGGGATCAAACTGGTCAGCCACATGCAAAGCAAAGCCTTATTCACTCTTCTCTCTATTCAGCCACTTAAAAATACATTCTTTAAAATAAAAATTTAAAGAATCCCCATAGGTGGCAATATTGTAAGACTCAAGTTTTAGAAAAGAGCTCAGGCCAGTCCCTATTTCCCACAATTTGACATTCCAAAAGGTACAGTATAAGTAGATCAAGTGCACTGAATTAGTGGGACAGGGTTCATGGACTACACCTTATCTGGTAGCCATTATGATAAACATCTTTCCAACTAATGGTAAAACTTCACATGAAAGCCCAACAACACTTTACTATTCAGGTCGGGGACAACTGGTTCTTGCTTATTTAGATACACCCTAGTTTGGGGATGAGGGTGCAGAGTCTCACGTTTAATATAAATGTAGAATACAGAGCAGCTGCAAGGATCAAACATTTCCCAGAACCTTGAGCATACAGCTAGCTGCTTCTATGTCTACTCCAGGGCAAGTTCCCCATTCCCTACAATTCTGCAAGTGTTCAAAGGAAGCAGGCTGGATTTGCAGAGCAAGTCTATTTCTGCAAGTGCTCTAGTGTTTTAATTATTGCTAAAGTCATTTGGGGTTTTTGACATAGATTCTATTTTTGTAAGATACACTTAGTACAACCCAACACTGCCAGAAACAAATTCCTAAGGTAGATGACTAAAATAACCCAGTAATAAATAATGGCTGTTGGACTGGGAATTATATCTCTGCCATGTAGACACAGCATTAATGACTCATTTCCAAAGAACAGTCTCTCCCAAGGATTATTAGGAGGAGGGATCAGAGAAGAATTCCATTTCTCTTGTAGACAGAATGATGGCAGATGGCTGGGAACCCACCAGGCAAGGATAGTGAGCTCTACTATCTCCTCTGCTAGAAGAGATGCATGGGTCCATGTAGATGGGCACACTGATACACTAGGTATTGGGAAAGTGATTATGGGCTGAGGACACTGATTATGGGAACACGTGGCTCTCATTCCCTTGGCAGCAGAAAGAACCTCGGGTCCACCACACCACTATACCTCATGTGACATGAAATACCTTATCACTCCCCAGTTGGCGCCGCCATGTTCCTTTTGGCTTGTAATTAGTGGCCTTCCTTAAGCCCTCTCTATTCCCTGTCATGTTCACAACTTTAGGTCGCTGAAGTTGGGCTTGACAACTTCTCTGGTGGATCAAAAGACGATCAGGGGTAAATGTCTGGTTACAGTTTGGACAGGGCACCAGCTGAGCTTGACTTCGATACTCTTGGGTGGACTGTCCAGTTGGAAGGGATTGAGGTTTCTGTGGGAGTGTTTGCCGCAGCTCTCTGGGGAGACGATCATTTTCTACTTTCCACTTTTCCAGGCACTTGGGTTCATGAATGGGAAGAGATAGGGTGCCAAATTCCCTGCCACAAATGTAGCAAAGAAGAGTCCGTGGTCGGGCTGGGATGCCACTAGGCACTTTCTTGAGACCAATGGATTCATCAGAAGACTTGGCATTTGAGGCTTGGGGCCCTTCATCCTTGGGCTTGCAGCTTCTCTGGTGGACAAGAAGACGATCTGGCAAGAAAGTGCGACCACAGAGTTCACAGAGCAGCAGCTGAGCCTGGGAACTCTGGAAAGCAGCCTCATTCGCTTCCTCAAGACTGTAGGCACCACTGCCACTGAGAGGCTGGGTCTTGAGGGTTCTGGCCTCCTCAGATGCTTGGGCAGCTTATTGTTCTCAACGCGCCACTTTTCCAAGCACTGGGGCTCATGAATGGCCAGTGACAGGGACCCAAACTCTCGCCACAGATATAGCAGATCCGGAATGCAGGCCTGCGGGCTAGGATGACAGGGGGCTGGGCTGGTTCTCAGACATTCTCCTCCTACTTGGCCGTTTGGAAAGTGTCACTGTTCCAGGTCTATACTTTGGGGGCTGTCTTAATTTTTTCAGCAGAGTTGATGTGGACGGTTTCTGGCAAAAGGCTGGCATGGGAGTCAGGGTGTAGAATGACCCGGTTGATAAGGAAGGTGGGTTCTTTAGAATGGTGGAAAGTCTGTTGCAATTTGTTGGACACCCTTTTTGCCTTTCCTCTTTCCATTAACAAAGAAGTCTTTCTCCAGGACTTGCTCTGATTTTAAGCCAGACTCATTTGAGGCCCTCCTGTGGTGTGCAAAAGGTTAGGGATGCGGACTGTGCTGGGGTCCTGCATTGTTGCCAGTGCCTTTGACCCAAAGACTGTGACTCAGAGCTTCATTGCCGGCAGCAGTCTGGAATGCTGGAAAGTCCCCATTCAACCTCAGAGCATTCCAAGTTCTGTGGGGGGGAACATAAATCATGAAATTACTACATACACACACACACACACACACACACACACCTTTTCTATTATAAATTGATACAGAGCAGAATGTGACCCTAGTATCCTCTTCACATAGCATAGTAATGAGTAGACAACATCTACTCAGTAAACACTGAAATAAATAAGAAGAAAATGTCCGTGATAATTCACCATTAGAATACTGAGGGTATATTTCTACCAAAAGGAAGATTGATAATCATAGCACCTCAGAGACACACATGACACAAAGCAACAGAGTCCTAGGAGGAAGATGGAAGAGAGAACCAAGAAATATGAACATGAGATAATGAAACCAGCAGATCATGTACAAATACTCCTTTCCATTTCTGAACACTTTTAGTGTCAGATGTCTCTGAAAATACCTGAATCCCATAGGCTTCTTATAGTAATTATTTTTAAGAAAAAAATATCTTTCACAATTACAGGTAAGGGGCCGGAGCGATAGCCCAGCGGGTAGGGTGTTTGCCTTGCACGCAGCCGGCCTGTGCTGGCCCGGGTTCGATCCCCAGCATCCCATATGGTCCCCTGAGCACCGCCAGGAGTAATTCCTGAGTGCAGAGCCAGGAATAACCCCTAAGCATCGCCGGGTGTGACCCTAAAAGCAAAAAAAAAAAAAACAATTACAGGTAAAATTAATTTTCTTGAAATAGCATCAAATTTTGTTTGGTTGGTTTATTTTGGGGAATCCTTGCTCAAGGGGCCCTGGGGTCCCACCACTGCTTTTCAGCAATTTGGTCAGAGTCTATGTGAGAATGTGAGATGTGAGACTGCGTAGGTCTTACATTGTCAGGGATTACCTGGGACACTTGGGTGATGGTCAAGGGCCTCCAGGGCTGTACCTGGCCATGATTAGGGGACCAAGTGATCATGGGGATTGAATCTGGATCAGGCACATGCTGAGCTTACAAACAAACTGCCATACTATATGTAGCCCCACATCAAATATTTCTAGCCTATATCATATCTATATATAAATATAGAGGTATGTAAATATTATATTATACATGATAGATATTTGAGATATAGGAATATCCCTGACTTCTAGAGTGCCCAGGTGTTCAAAATTAGAAATTTCTGTAGTATCAGTAATTCAATAGTAAATATTGGGACTGGGGTATAGCATAGGGTTTAAGATTCTTGTGTTGCATTCAGTTGACCCAGGTTTGCTCCCCAGCATCTAAGCATCACCAGGCATGGTCTTGGGGGGCCCCTAATAACCACAGGATGGTGAACCCAACACTTCAGGGTCCACAGAAGAAAGGTTAGTGAGATTTCAATATAGGCATAAGGTTATAGGTTTTTTTTTTTTTTTTTTTTGGTCACACCCGGCAATGCTTAGGGGTTTCTCCTGGCTCTGCACTCATGAATTACTCCTGGCAGTGCTCTGGGGACCATATGGGATGCTGGGGATTAAACCCAGGCCAGTAGAGGCCAGCTGCGTGCAAGGCAAATGCCCTACCCGCTGGCAAACGCCCTACTCCGGCCCTTTATAGGCATAAATTTGGAGGTCAGAAGGTTGATTCCCAGGAATGTCTTATGGGCCATGGGGTACCTCCCAGAAGTCCTCAGGGACCTGCATCCCTTGAGGATCCAGGATCAGCCACATGCAGGTTCCCTAATCACCCTAATATTTCTCCAGCTCCAGGAGTTTGCTTTTACAGTGTAGAAAGGCATTAGCCGATTTTACCTCCAGTCTAGAGTTCTAGCCTTGAGAAAGATTATTCTTTAGGAGTTTCAGACTTACTTCCTTTCGTGAAGGATGATCTTGGTTAGGGATTTGTGGCAGCTTCTCCCAATCTCAGATAGAGCAGCATGTGATCTGAGGCTGAGTCTATGGACCACAGCTGACCCTCAGGTCAGACAGAGCAAGGGTGGTGCTGATAATACAGAACCCTTTTGGTCAGTGCATTTGGCAAAGGATAAAAAGTGTGGCCTGATCTGTGCCTGGATCCTGTGCTTTGGTACCAAACAATTTCTAATGCTTCGCAATTAAGAGCAACAGGTTGGGTCTGGCACAGAGAAAGAAGCTATTGTTCGCTTTGACAGATTCTAAGATAGCAATATTAACATGTCTGACAAGAGAGTGTGTTGGTCCCAAACCCATGGTGAGCTTAGGGAAATGAGGCTCAGAGAAGAACATTTAGTGTTTGAACAGCATCATCCAATAACATATCTAGGGAACACAAGGAATCGAGAAAAACAATTTTATTAGTTTTTTGTTGTCATTCTTCAGTGAAACAAGATCCTAAACTACTTACCTTAATTAATTTTTATATATAGTTAATACTATTATTTAATTCTAAATTCTATTAACCTGGTTCACTAAGATTTAGTTTCCCACTTTCTTTAAAATCACCAAGTGACTGGCAACAACAGCACTTATGAAAACAGATCAAGGGGTTAAAGCCGTTTCTAGAGCAGGTAGGGAACTTGACTTGCATGAGACCAACCTAGGTTTGATCCCCAAAACCATATATGGTCCTCCCAACACTGCCAGGAGTGAGACCCGAAGCAAAGGACTAGAAGTAAGCCCAGAGCATCACTGGTTGTGGCACTAAAGAACAAAATGTAACAAAGAAAAAAAAACACATCAAAGAAATAAGTGAAATCAGGATGGTGGGAATGGGGTACTGGTGGAGGGATGGGTGCTGGAACACTGTATGAATGAGACCCAATTATGAACACCTTTGTAATTGTATATCTCACAGTGGTATAGTAAAAAATAGAAAATTTTATTTTTTTTTCTTTTTTAAAGTATTTTATTATACCACCGTGAGATATACAATTACAAAAATATACAATTAAAAAGTTCATATTTGGGTTTTGGTCATACAGTGTTCCAGCACCCATCCCTCCACCAGTGCCCATCTCCCACCACCAACGCCCCCGGTTCCCTCCTCCTCCCCAGCCCGCCTCCATGGCAGGTTCTTTATTTCTTTCCCTTTCTCTCTCCTTCTCTTTTCCTTCCCTTCCAGACTATGGATTACAGAACATACATTAAAGGGTTGTCAAACACATGCAATCTTAATGCTGAATAATGGCATTTCAGAGCCAAGGTAGTTTGAAATGATTACACTGGTGACATGGAAATGTTTAATAAATATGTGACTGGTCAAAATTAAGGAAACCAAGAATTATGTTTTTTAAGTTATTACAAGTGCAAGTAAATAATGTTGAAATTATCTAGAAAAATGAGAAAGATTGACAAGTCCAGACGCTAAGATAATCCTTCTCATTTGGAGAAAATGACACAAACATCTGTAGATAAAACAGTAGGAAATGTAATTTAACTAAATTACACAATAAAAATAGAAAATTTTAAAGAAAAAAATTTTCTTTCCCAGAGCACATGCCTCTCTCTCTCTCTCTCTCTCTCTCTCTCTCTCTCTCTCTCTCTCTCACACACACACACACACACACACACAAACATACCACTCTATGCCCAGCAGATTACAAACTGAGAACACTCACCACCTTCTCAGATATTATAGTTATATCATAATTAAATTTTCAAATGACTATGAAGGAGTTATTACTTCTCAAATTTTACAGAAAAACAAAAACAACCAGGGGAGAAGAACCTTGCCTGAGCCATCAGTTTCTGAATGACAGCCCGGGAATCACTTTCAGCTTGACTTGGCTCCAATACTCAGTTCTTTCCATTATTCATTCTGCCTAAAATTCCACTAAAGAGCCTCACTGCTTTAGTTTTTAATGGCTTTAATGTACGATTTATATGCCTTGTGGGAAGGTAACTAAGCTCTCAGAAGCTTTTATTCTCCTCTTTAAGGAGAAGGAAGACTCAAAAAGGAATGAGTGGGGGACACAGGAGGAGGAGAAACCACCAAGATGGAAAAAAGCAAGAGAGTGAGACATGGGAACTGAAGACATAATGTTCCCATAAGTGACAGGGATCACTTAAGTTTGTAGTAAGTGGTTTTCGAGGCATTTTTCCTTGTGTGGTACACACTAAAGATCCTTTTCCTGGACTCACCAACGTTCCTAAGAAAAATCAGCACTATTCACAAGGCTGTAGGTGGGTGACAAGGAATGGGGATGGCTGGATGGGCTCACAATGGAAGTCTATGCAAAGGGGTTACATGGCATCCAGTGTGGCTATGTCAGCACCATGGTATCATATGGATTAGGGAGGGACCTGGGGCATGTTTGATGACACGCTAGAAATTCCTTCTGTGAAGAACATATGATAAAGCTTTGGAAAATTCCCAGTAGTTGAACCTTAAATATTTTCTTTTTCTCTTTCCTCCTACAATATCCTCTTGTTGTGATTAAAGTTTTCAAAGTATAAAAGATGTTTTAGCTGGAGCCGAGCTAAATTGGGAGGAACTAAGGTAAGTGATGAAGATATTTTAGGATGATTTTGTGACTTAAACTGAGACAAGATGAGAAGACACAATATGGTCAGTGGATCATAAGTTTTATCTAAGAGCAAATGAGCTAGAAAATACTAGATACACACACTTAAACAGCTCAAAAAATTGGCCCGTTATCCAGTCACGCCATAATGTTGCAAGTTTATAAAGAGAACCACTTTGCAAGGCCAGCCTGTTCCATCCCAACCATCCATGAATAAAAGCTCACTCCAATTGGCTTGTTATTCATTTGACCATAATTGCACATGAGACACTTAAAGAATGTCTTGGAAGACAATATTCTGCCATTCTCTCATTCCCTTGGGGGTTCATGGGGAGGAAGAGATGAGCTTCCAAAGATGAATGCAATGATCATTCTCGTCCAAAACCCATCTTGGCATTCAAAGAGGTGTTCCTCAAAAAAGAGGGGGAAAGAACACAACCAAAAGTGCAATTAGATCTTTAAATAAATGCGATCTTCGAAAAGTAAACGACCTCCTACATGTTACTATTAAAATATTGTATCACTTGTCTTCCCATTGTTCATCAATTTGCTCGAGCGGGCACCTGTAACATCTCCATACGCCCTGTCGTGTGCTAGTGTAGCCCATAGGCATTTGCTCGCTCCAGGAATATGAAAAACCTCAGACCATTCCTTCAGGTCATGGGAATGAGGTCTATAATTGTTACTGGTTTTTGGCATATCATATACGACACGGGTAGCTTGCCAGGCTCTGCCATGCAGGTGGTATATTATCAGTAGTAGACTCTCATCAGTGCATTTACTGATGAACCATGCTACCACAAAGCAGCTAGTGTGACGGGAGAGATCATCTTTTCTCTTGGGTGGAGCTCTGACAAGCTATGGAGTCAGGATGTGGAAAATGGCAGTCTTCATGGTGGTGTGGGGGGTCCCTCTTACGGCCAGTGCTAGAAATTGCCTTCACTCCCAGGTTCCTCATAATCAGCTGAGCACAAAGAGAGCCGGTAGCAGCTCTGCCCCGTGTGTCTGAGTCCATGAAAATATTAAATGGATAAAGTAAGAATCAGGACTGATGTGGCCTCTGAGAAAAGATGAATAGAAGGATTTTTGCCTTCAATACCCTCCACCTGCTGTTAATCACCTCTACCCTTGTGCTAGTACTTGCATACACTCTGTAGCTCTCCTTACCTATGAAATATCACAATTAAAAAGGTATTGATAGAATCTTTCATGCTAAGGCTTATTACCGATGAGGTATTATTTCTCCTAGAGTTCATACAGATAGGAAGGTACAGGAATTTCCAGTTAAAAGTTGATGCTTCCTTTGTTAATAAGGAAGCATTATATGGGTCTTATAAGACTTCTTGAAATGTAGTGGCACAACCTGATCCTCTTTCCATTCTTTGTACTTATGCTTATAAACGGATGTGATGTCTGGAGCTCTGGCAACAATTTTGGTGATATTCCATTAATGAAATCTTGACATGACATGTCAAAAACTAAATGTATGAGGCCGGAGCGATAGTCCAGCGGGTAGGGCTTTTTGCCTTGCATGCAAAACCAACCTGGGTTTGATGCCTGGCATCCCATATGGTCCCCAGAGCACCACCAGAAGTAATTCATGAGCAAAGAGCCAGGAGTAACCCCTGAACATTACGGGGTGACCAAAAAAAGCAAAAAAAAAAAAAAAAACACCTAAATGTACTTGGGTCCCTGAAAATACTGGTTCTAAGTAAGTATAAACTATGAATTTTCTTCACTGGATTTTATTTACATAAGAGATATAATTTTTATTTGCATTTTTGCCACTTTTGGGGGCTTTTTGGGGGCAAAACCCAACAGTGCTCGGGCTACTCCTGGCTCTGCATTCAGGGGTCACTCCTGGCAGGACTTGGGTGATAAGGTGTGGAGCAGGGGATTAAGCCAGGTCAGTCATACACCAGACAAGCTCTCTCTCTCCAGCCTCTTTAGCCACTTTTTTGGGGTTTCAGTAAGATTTAGTTTTAATTAGAACTTATTTAGAAAGATGTGGAGGAAGAGGAAAAGAAAAAGTATGTGTTTGAGAAAGAATGGAGGTTTCTCCAGAGCAGAAATTAAGCAAGCAGGGCCGGAGCGATAGTACAGCAGAGAGGGTGTTTGCCTTGCACGTAGCCAACCTGTGTTCGATCCCCGGCATCCTAGACGGTCCCACTGAGCTCTGCCAGAACTATTTCCTGAACTCAAAGCCAGGAGAAACCCCTGAGCATCACCAGGTGTGAACCAAAGAGCAAAAAAAAAAAAACCCTTAAGAAAACAAGATTCATGTTTAAGGGAGAACATGGCTTGAAGAGCATCTCTTTAGACCCCTCTTAAATGATCTATCATGCATGTGAAAACTTACAATGATTAAAACATGGTTGTATTTTTATATAATTGGTTTAAAATAAAATAAAATTTTATTCACTTGTATTACTTGTCTTCCTGTTGTTCATCAATTTGCTTGAGTGGGTACCAGTAACACCTCCATCCTTTGGGAATGAGGTTCATTATTATTACTGTTTTTGGCATATCGAATATACCACGGGTAGCTTGCTAGGCTCTGCCTTGGCTCTGGGTTCATCCCAAGGGGGCCAGTCTTTTTCTATGTCAGACCATCAACCATCCAGAGCCCACGGGGCAGAACCCTGGGTATAGACAAGCCTGTCTCCTGTCTGCCACCTGCTGATGCAGTCAGGCACTGCAGTCACACCTGCAACACCTTGAATGCAGGATTTTTGACAAATTTAGTTTTGAGATTTTGTATGTCAGGCAAAGGTGACTTGCTAATTATCTACTGATTTCCCTGAAAAATAAAAAATAAAAACTAGAAACTACAATTACTGAATAATATTCAATGGTTCATAAAAAATGGTTCATGATATTTTCCCCCAAAATTGGTTTTAGTTTTGTTTGGAAAAATTCTGTTTGTCCTATCTTGCTTCAGGAAAATTAAAATTGACTTTCCTAGGAGCTCTTGAAAGAGCCAATGTGCCCTTATTTTACCAGTGATGAACTACTATCTCTGTTTTAAACCCTCTTTTTATATTTGCCTTTGTGGGGACTTGCACATGCCATTCCTGCTTTGCCTGACTAAACATCATGCTCTGACAATAGTGGTATTAGGGAGATGAGGTTGGGTAGAAAGAAAAGAACATATTCCTTATCAACAGGCTTCCACTGTGCTTTTGGTTCCCTGTGAACAACACCCAGACACACTTCTTGGTCCTGCTAAAGCTGGGCTTTCCTATAGCAGCAGCTGAAATCAATTAACAGTTTTGCAACATTTGTAAACTGGACTGATTCTTCCTCCTGACCTCCAGACATCACTTCCAGCCAATCCATTCCTCCTTTTGGAGACCTGTGTGGCTTTATTGGGTGCTAACTCTGGAGTGAGAGTTCCATTTGCAGCAATTGAAACCTCTTCTCTTTAACTCTTCAGTCCTAGCAATAGTCACTGTCACTTGCCTTCCTAATATTGGTCTTTATATTATAAATTCTCCTAGCCACTATATAACAACTGGTAACAAGAGGCTAACAATTTTAATGAGTTTTAGATTTTCTGTATTATAACAAAGATAGTACAGAGTTCCATAGACTCAAGTCCATAGTTTCCTTTATTATTAACATCATACATTGGTATAGTATATTTGTGACAATAAACAAACAAATCACTTGTATCACTTGTGTTCCTGTTGTTCATCGATTTGCACGAGCGGGCACCAGTAATATCTTCATATATCTTGTCCTGTGCTAATGTAGCCCAAGGGCATCTGCTCGCTCCAGGAACACAAAGAGCCTCAAACCATTTCTTCAGGTCATGGAAATGAGGTCTAAATTGGTACTGGTTTTTAGCATATCAAATACCACACGGGTAGCTTTCCAGGCTCTGACATGTGGGTGGTATACTCTCAGTAGTGGGCTCTCAGTTCGTGCATTTACTGATGAACTGCAATGGGGAGAGAACAGCTTTTCTCTTGGGTGGAGCTCTGATGAGCTGTGGAGTCCAGCTCATCAGAAAATTCTTTTGCAGAGAGGGATGATGTAGTTCTTAGGGGGCAAAGTGGTTCTGGGAACTGACCATCCTGGAGTCAATTCCATGCAGGACCTCCTGCATGCAGCATGCATTTAGTCCATTGAGTTATCTCTCCACCCCGGCAATTCTTCATATTAAGTTCTTTGTTTTCTTTCTTCACACAGAGCCACCACCAGGATATAAATAATCAAATTTTGTGCCTTTCAAGTTATTAATTAGCTACTGTCATGATAAACTCAAATAAAATCTCACAGAACACCTTGGATACTGTATTGTTCACCTTATCATTCAACACTGAACTCACTGACAATTACAACTGTAGTATAGTTTAGTGACTTTTATACCATCATCTGGCTTCAAGAGCTAAGAAATTGTACTCTTCCATTTGTGATGAACTGAATGAAAGCTGGGGTGGGTGTGGGAGCTGCCATTTGAAACTTTTTCATATTTTGCTTGACTTCACTTGACTTTGATTTTCTGTGTGCCCACCCTAAAGACCCCCCCACAGCCACAGAGGAGCCCTCACAGAGGGCTCTGATCCGAAGATCCCAAATGGTCAGGAGGCATTAAGGTGCTGGTCCTGCTTTCTGGGGTTGATTCTGCATTTGTTTCCATGTGACACTGAAGCCAGTACCTCTGATGTGAGTGGATGCTCTGGGCTACTTGTCAGCAACTGGAAACTAAAGGTGGTCTGGTTTGGGAAAGACAATTTTTACTTTTGAAATGCAAAATATTTACATTCATATTTGAAATGCAAAATAAAAAACATTTCAGGAAACATTTTCAGAAGAGCCATTTAGGCTGAGGCAGGACTGTGGAAAATTATGGTTGCTCATACTGGCATTCCAAGTTGATACTGAATACACCCACACAAAATTAAAATTTGAAAGTTCCCTACCTTGTCTCTTCATCACGGAGGAATTTTTGTTTTGCTTAGATTTTGGGCCCTTCCCAGTTCTCAGGGTTTACTCCTGGCTCTACACTTGGGGATCACTCCTGGAAGTGATCAGGGAACCATATCAGGTGGAAGGGATCAAACCCAGGTCAGTCAGCTGTGTGCAAAGCAAACACCTTACGGACTGTGCTCTCTTGAGCCTCAGGAGAAATAAAAATGAACCAAGAAATTTCTAGTAGATTGGTCAGGTGTGGACATAATAGTGTATGGTAATAATAACAGAAGATGGAAGAAATATATTCTTTATGCTTCTAAGTAGAGTCTTCTGCAAGATTTCATGTTGTAAAGGCTCGTAATATTACCCTCTGGAAGCTGTTGTTAGATTGAGCCTGCAATTTTCCCTCTATATTGAGTATCCAAATTACAGAGCACTAAGATCATGAGAATCACACAGGTATGACCATATAATTGGAATATCAACACTGAAAGAGTAGAGAACTGGTTACAGAAGCCATCGGTATAATCACATGAGAGGTCTAGAATGCATAGTCATTCCAGGAACAGCAAGAGACAGAGTAGGGAGGGCATGGGGTCTGGTTGCTGAATAAACATCAAGTCTACATTCTAAATTGGTGAACACTTTTTTCTTTTGGGTCACACCCAGTGATGCTCAGGGGTTAGCCCTGGCTCTGCACTTAGGAATTACTCCTGACTCAGGGGACCAATGGGATTACTCAGGAGACCATATGGGATGCAAGGGATTGAACCCAGGTCAGCCGTGTGCAAGGCAAATGCCCTCCCCATTGTACTATCACTCCAGCCTCTGGAATTGGTGAACATTTGAGATAGTTTTATTCTAACAAAGTAGCTCTATTCCATTAGTTCATTCTCAGATTTTTGAGGCAGTTGTTTAGAGGCAAATTTGTTCCATCAATTGGATCCAAATATATGTTCAGTCTAAAGATAAAGATGTTTGAGGTCATTGCCATTATTTTAAAATGGATTTTACATAAAATTTGGATTTGGGTTTGCTTTGAAAAGTGAAA
This sequence comes from Cryptotis parvus, assembly GCA_021461705.1. Taxonomy (NCBI): domain Eukaryota; kingdom Metazoa; phylum Chordata; class Mammalia; order Eulipotyphla; family Soricidae; genus Cryptotis; species Cryptotis parvus. The sequence goes on from JAJIBD010001592.1 coordinate 80,552, forward strand.
GATCTGGCCATAGAGCCTATCTTCAATACCCAATGTAAAGAGATACTGATCAAGGGCAGAGTCTCAAGAGCATCAGTCAGTCTTTTATTCTCACATTTCTCCTCAGCTCCTTGCTTCATTCATTTATAATTCAGGCTTGATTCTCAAAGGCTTTGGACTATTGATCAGTTTGTGATCCTGACTTGAATATATTCGTCATCTTCATTTTTCTCCTCAGCTATTTGAAAATCATTCCAGGACACACGCATCCTCATTTTCATGGTGTAACTGTAAGACCAAAAGATACTCAGGGATTAAGGCACATGCTTGCATGCAGCTAACTTAGTTTGATTCCTACCTTGAGATGGTTTATCCCGCAAGCATTGTGAGATGTTTCCTAGAATCTCCCCTAAGCACTCCAGGAGTGACTCAGGTAATCCTTGGCATTGCAGGCCCAAGTAGCAACATATTATTGGGTCCTAGCGCTAAGCTGCTAGCATGGTTGGCTGAGAATCCTGGGGAGACCCCCTTTCCCCCAAAAAAACCTTTCAGCTTATGGGCTAGAGAGGTAGTACCACCATTAATAAAAGGAAGTTTTCTAAAGAAAGGAGAGAAAGGCTGAAATACTTGTACAAGGAAGAAGGGACAAAACCAAGAACCAGCAATCCCAGAAGGAATTTTCATCTGTTTTTGGAAAGTCAGAGGAAATGATGTGTCTAAATTCAGAGGGAAAAATATCAAGCAGTCAGTATTTAGATCAGCCAAGGGAGAGATGATAAAAGAAGCAACCACAAACAGACAATAATGCATTTTGGGGACATCTGAACTTTTTTGGGGGCGTTCCCATAATTCTTCATTTATTCACTGACATTATGAAAGGTTCTCTTTTGCTTTAGCCAACAGCCCGTGATTTACCTTTTAAATGATTCCCCAGATGAATAATAGTCAATAAATTATATTATTGGCCTGAAAAAATAATGAATTGGTAAATAAAAAACCATAAACAAGCTATTAACAGTCTAGACTATTGTTGGCTCTCCTAGATTTTGTTTGAAATACTTCCTAGAAGAATTAGGCCTTCTTACAGGCATTAGAAGATAATTTGCTGTACTTTTTCTTTGTACCAAATTGGTGCTACTTTGTCAAATTTCACCTATAAATTAGTTTGGACTGAAATTTTATGTATAAGAAAAGCACTGGCCCTGCATTATAATTTAAAAAAAATTAATTGGGGAAGAGCATTTTGCAAATTTAATAATAAATCTAAATTTAATACTAAATTCCCCTTTTCCAGCCCTGCCAGTTATCACCCTGTTGGCTGCCCACTCTTCTGACCTCTGGCATTTGGGGAAAAATATCAGAAAGAATTGCAACACATATATGTGTGCTAGTCCCATCATGCAACATGTTTGCCCAGAGTCCCCACTGTCTTCACTCTCTCAAATGACTGCACAGTTTTAACTTGCCAAAAGCTGAGCACAGTGTGGGGAGAACCTCACATACAGTCAGGGGCCTGCTGTGTCCGGGTGTAAATTCTGTGGCCACATGAAGAATACAGCTGCTTGATGGGAGTTTCTTGACAGTCAGACAGGAATGAGACTCCATTGTGGAGCTTTTTTCAGTTTTTGTTTTTGTTTCTTTGTGGCTTTTGAGCCACTTCTCTACGGGCTCAGAGATTATTCCTGGCTATACTCAGGGATCACTCCTGGTGGGGCCCAAGGCCATATGGGGTGCCAGGTATTGAAACTGGGTTGGCCATGTGCAATGCAAGGTGCTATCTCTTGAGTCATGGAAGAACTCTTTTTTACTTTTTTTTTGTTTGTTTTAATTTTAATCCTAAGCAATACTCAAGGAGCCCAAGGATCACTCCTGGTGACGCTTATCTAACAGGGCTGGATTGTTCAGTGCTCAGGCCCAGCCTTGAGGACTCTCTAGCCTAGCAGTAACATGGCCAGATGGTTCAGTGCTCAGGCCCACCCATAAGGGTGCCTCTCTAGCCTTGCAGTGCTGCCTTCCAGCCCTATTCACTATCTCCCTGGCTCCAAGAACCTTTTTTTTCTTCTTCTTTTGGTGATGAGGGTACCAGACAGTGCCAGAGCAACCTGGGTTCCCTCATACAAGGCCTGTGCACTAGCCCTTTGAGTTATCTCCTATAGAAATCTTTTATAACCTCATAACCCCTTTCTCTAATCCAAACTCAAAAGTTTTGCCTTAGAGTTATCTACCGCTAACAAACCTGAATAACATTTAAATTGATGCAATCTCAGTATTCAAACATGCTTTGTCAGCAACGATCTCCTGGGGCCAGAGCAATAGTATACCAGGTAGAGCATTTGCCTTGCATGTGAACAACCTGGGTTTGATCCCCTGGCATCCCATATGGCTACCCAAGCACCGCCAGGATTAATTCCTGAGTGAAGAGCTAGAAGTAACTCCTGAGCACCATCAGATGTGACCCAAAAAAGAAAAAAAATACAATGATATCTTTTTTTGGGGCAGGGAAGCAGAAAGGTCAGAACTCTGGAAGCAGACTGGCAGTTGTTGGTGCCTGCAAGGACAGCCTTGCAGTGCTGCCCTCCAGCCCAATTCACTATCTCCCTGGCTCCAAGAACCTTTTTTCCCTCTTTGGTCTCTTGGGACCAGGACCGGTGGTGGGCACTTGCCTTGTTTGCGCCAACCTGAGTTCAATCCCCAACATCATCAGGAATGATCCCTGTATGCAGAGGCAGGAGTAAGGGAAAGCCCTGAGCACTGCTGGGAGTGGTGAAAAAAATCAAAATAAATAAATAAAAAGAGAGAATAAGTGGTCTCCAGTTTCTGCTCTGCTCAGCAGTTCCAGTGTCTGGTGACGACACTGTGGACTTGAGGAACTGAGGTGGCTCAAAGGCTGGAAACTTTCTGAACTTGAGTATTTTGTGGTTGTTTCCCCACACACCATTCACTCTCTTCAAGTAACTCATCAAATCAGCTGTTGCCATTCCATGGAATCTCTCTGAATCTGGAGAACACATACCAGACATGTTGGTGTTCATGATATTCCAATTGCAGGGTTGGGCACGCTAACCTTTCATTGCTCAGGAATCTTACACAGGATAGCTCCTGCCGGCAAGGACCAAAGGAAGTCTCTTGGTGCCTAAGAGGGATTTGTTTATCTTATTGTCCCCAGCGTCCCAGTCAAACAAGGAATGTGGTGATACATGACCTTTTCTGGTTTACAGAAGTAGAATCCATGTTGCAGATGTTCCCTGTAGGGCTCAGAGAGGGAGAGATTCATTTCCACACAGGAATGAGTCTGAGAATTCTGCCTGCAACTGACCCTCAGTTGGCACTGGTCCACAGTAGAAAAGGATCACACAAGAAAAATTACTTGTTAACATCAATATTGCCAACCCCATTTCTAGGGTATCCCTTTGATGTTCCTTCATGAATGTTTTTCACAAATAAACCAGTAATTCACCTCAATGTGCATTGCTTAAAGCTCTGGTGAATGGCTGGTTTATCTTGTGGCTAGTTGTCTCTTTTCTTTTCTTTTTTTTTTTTGCTTTTTGGGTTACACCCAGCGATGCTCAGGGGTTTCTCCTGGCTCTGCACTCAGGTATCACTCCCGGCGGTACTCAGGGGACCATATGGGATGCCGGGATTGAACCCAGGCCGGCACAGGCCGGCCACGTGCAAGGCAAATGCCCTACCCGCTGGGCCTATCGCCTCCAGCCCCTAGTTGTCTTTTTGTGTTCCCAAATTTAAGTTGTTACCCGGTGATATTCAGTTTTGCCAGACATGGGGCAGAGGTGCTACTTGCTCTCCCTGTGCCCAGCCGCTCACAAGGCGCCCAGGAGGGATGGCGGGGTCTAGCCCTTGCCCGCCACTCCAGCAGTCTTGCAACAATCCAATCGACCCCCCCACTCCATGAGGGCCTCCATTTTCCACATCCAGACTTCTCTCTCGTCAGAATTCCACCCAGCAGAACAGCCTATCATAGCCCGGCTCATCATTATCCACCCTGCTGCATTCTTTTTTTAATCCGCCCAGGTATGCTGATCAAGAGACAGACATGGGGCAGAGCTGCTACTTGCTCTCCCTGTGCCCAGCCGCTCACAAGGCGCCCAGGAGGGGATGGCAGGTTCTAGCCCTGGCCCGCCACTCCAGCAGAGCCTTGCAACAAGCCAGACAACCTCCCCACTCCATGAGGGCCTCCATTTTCCACATCCGGACTTCTCTCTCGTCAGAACTCCACCCAGCAGAACAGCCTACCATAGCCCGGCTCATCGAGATCCACCCTACTGCAGTCTTTTTTTAATCCGGCCCAGGTATGCTGATCCAGAGACAGACATGGGGCAGAGGTGCTACTTGCTCTCCCTGTGCCCAGCCGCACACAAGGCGCCCAGGAGGGATGGCGGGTTCTAGTCCTGGCCCGCCACTCCAGCAGAGCCTTCCAACAAGCCAGACGACCCCCCCACTCCATGAGGGCCTCCATTTTCCACATCCGACTGGACTTCTCTCTTGTCAGAACTCCACCCAGCAGAACAGCCTATCATAGCCCGGCTCACGCGCCACTAGTGGCCGCACTATTCATCAATAAATGCTGGACTTACAAGAGTATGCTACCTGCACGGCAGAGCCTGGCAAGCTACCCGTGTTGTATTGGATATGCCAAATACCAGTAACAATTATAGACCTCATTCCGAAATGGATTGAGGCTCCTTCTGTTCCTGGAGCAAGCTGATGCCCTTGGGCTCTACTAGCATGAAACAGGACATATGGAGATGTTACTGGGGCCCGCTCGAGCAAATCGATGATGAACGGGAAGATAGTGATAGTGATAGTGATTCAGTTTTGCCAGGCTCTCAGCTCTGATTGATGCCATTGACTGAGTCAATGGCAGATGTTTATACTTTTCTAAGGGTATTTTATGTCATTTACTTTTATCAAATCAAAATCCTTTAAAATGCATCTCTCTAGCCAGATATTTTAATAAGAATAATTTTTACACATGATAATAACATAATTACTGTACTCTTTTTACAAGTGCCACATTTGAGTTTTACTATGTTTTGGGGGACTCCCAGCAATGCTCAGTTTCATGCCTGAAAATCTGGTTCCCAGGCCCCAAAATGAGGTGGGTAGGGCCAACAGAGCTACATAGGATTGTGCTGAGATCAAATTCAGGGCTTTCCAGTTGCTGGACATGAATTACACAGCTTGAGTTATCACTCCAGCCTTCATGAACGCATTTATTTGTTTTTACCTTTATTATGCAACTACTCAGTGGAGTTAATATTTGCAGGGTTTTAAGCTCAGGCCTCCAGCATATCCAGTATATGCTCTGCCTATTAAGCAATATTTTGGCCCCAGTGACTCTTTTTGTCACTTAATTTTTCCCCTTTTTGGGTCACACCCGGCAATGCTCAATGGTTACTCCTGGCTCTTCACTCAGGAATTACTCAAGCAGTGCTGGAGACCATATGGAATGCCGGGGATCAAACCCACGTTGGCCAAGTGCAAGGTAAACACCCTATCCGCTGAACTATTGCTCCAGCTCCTCCAGTGACTATTTTCAATTGTAATTTTTATTGAGATAATTATATAATTCACATGTAATTGAAAGAAATAACAGAAGGATTCTATAAAAACACTTGTCCATTTTCTCCAAAGGGCAACCTGTTGCAAAACTGAATCAAGTAAATTTTGATTTTTTTATTGAGAAAATTTTAATTTCTTTTTATTGAGAAAACCTGATCTTTACCCTCTAAGTTTCAACAGTAAATGCTTGCGATGAGAGCCATCTACTGATAGTATACCTGGCAAGCTACCCATGTTTTATTATGCCAAAAAACTAGTAACAATTATGGACCTCAATTCCATGACTTGAAGAATGGTTTCATGCTCTTCCTGTCCCTGGAGCAAGCAGATGCCCTTGGGCTACACTTGCTGCCGCAGGACGTATGGAGATGTTACTGCTGCCCACTCGAGCAAATCGATGAACTATGGGAAGACAGTGATACAGTGATTTGTTGGGGGATGGGAGTGATACTCAGCAGTGCTTAGGATTTACTCCTGGCTCTACAATCAGGGATTACTCTTGTCAGGGCTCTGGGGACCATATAGGATGTTTTATCCCATGTTGGCAACCTGCAAGCAAAGTACCCTACTTGCTTCACTATCACTCTTGCCTCTATGAACCACATAATTTTCCAAGGAGAATTTTGATAATATAATTCACTTCTGTGTGCACATATGTTTACATGTGTGCATATACATACATATATATGCGTATATTGAATTCTACATTATTTTAGACACATGTGTATAGCTACTACTGCAGTGAATGAGGGAACAGTTTCAACACCACAGGGTTCCCTCAGGCTGCTCTTTTCATTTTGTAACCCCCACCCTCCTTTCCTCTGCTCATTACTAGTTCCCATCTCTTACTCCTAAAACCTGATCCATTCTCAATTTTGGAAACTTTTTTTTATTTAAAAATGTTTTGTAAATAGAATCATACAGCATATGAAACCTTTGGGAATTCTTTCAGCACACACCAATAATCAGCTTCTTCTAATTCCTGAGTATATTTTATGGTTATGTATGGTTATGCCATTATTTGTTTTACCCATTCAAGAATATTTGAAAAGACTGAAGTTTGATATTAAAGTAAAACCAATATTTATGTTCAAAATAATGATAGTTCATTTTAGTATTAGTCTCTGTGTTTTTTATTGAAAAAACACATAGAAATTAGGGAGCAGTGAAAGATATTCCCAGCTGTCAGAGCAGCACATACAAAGACATGGAAAATCTCAACGAATATTAGATTCTTAGATGAATGTGGGACTTATTCATCTCTCTGGAAAATAGTACAAAGACTTCTCAAAAAATTTTAAATGCATCTACCATATGACTCGAAATCCCATTCATAGGTAGTCCTAACCAAAAACCACTCATTTCAGCATATATATGTACACCTATGTTCATTGCAGTATTATTTGCAAGGTCTGGAAGCAAACCAAGTGACCCGAAATATGAGTGGGTAAAGAGTTCATATAAACATACAGCGCAAAACTATAAGGCTAATAGGAAAATAAAAATCTTACTTTGTGATATGACATGAATGAAATTGCAGTGGTTGTGCTAACAGAAATGTGTTACTGAAGAGGACAAATATCACTCTTTAGGGCTATAAAAAGCAAATCAAACAGAACCTGTGGAGTAGAGCTAATGTAACCAGAGGGGACAAAGGCACAAAAGAGAAGATACTGTCCAGTGCACTGTGGAGGAGATTGGTATTTGGTGGCCATCATAGTGTCATAGCATATTTTTAAAACATAATTTTGAACCCTTAAACTATTCCCCTAAATCATATATTATCACATGAACTTATATTATCTCAAGTAACAAGATATGAAAAAATGTGGGGTCTGTTGGCAGTATGGAGGAGAGGTATATATGGTGTTGCGGGAGGAATAAGGAGGAGGGGATTGAATTAGGCCTCTGAGAAAATGGATTAACATGTAAATGGGTGAGTGGGGATGTAAGTAAGTGTGAACAAATGGATGTGAGTCTATAAAAGTGTGGGCAGGTTAGCATGAATGTGAAGACAGCAATTAGCGGGTGTGTGATAATGAGGCAGGTGGACTGAGTGTGTACCTGATTGGGTAGTTGAGTGTATGTATGGAGTTGTAAACGAATATGAGTGGACGGATGTGCTTATATGAATTGGTGTGTGTGTGTGTGTGTGTCTGAAGAAAAGGAAATGGATGACTGTGATAACAGGATATAGATGGATTGTGAGTGTGCATACCTGGAGTGTGTATAGGTATGGATATGCTAAAAGGAATAATTGGGGGTGCAACAGGACCCTATAAGCAGTGCCAGGGACAACAGGGGCCCCGTCTGAGAGGAAAGTGGAACCACAACACCCAGTTAAGCCTTTGTACAAGTGTGTGCTGGAAACCCCCATAAAATGCTTGCTCCCTGTTTCTTATGGTATGCAAACCTAAGCCTGCTGCAATAGAGTTGGTTCTGTAGCGCTCCCAAAGTGCGAGTCTTTTCTTAAAGCCTGGTATTGACCCTCCCTCACGGGGCAGCTTCCCTCCTCTACTACAATGCACAATTGGTGGAGTGAGGTGGGCTGCCACAGCTGACCTCCTGTAAACAGAAGTAAATAGCCCCTTTACTTCTGTTTGTGGAGATAACATCTGGCACCCAGATTCAAAGACTATTTCAGTGCTAAACAAGGTTCTCTCATTCTCCAAACCAGTCTATATTACCAACCCTCCAACTCCTCTTAGGCAATAGACTTTCTAAAGGGCTAGAGCTTTATTATGAATCTTCTTAGAAATTTATATTGTTGACTTTGAAATTTCTAGTAATGAAATCATATAGTACACAGGGCTGTATCTGGCATTTTACATAATGTAAACATTCATATAAAACAGTAGTAATCTCCGGCCCCCTCCCCTATACTATTAGGTACTATATCATATGAAGTATTTTTCATAGTTTTTAAATATATAATATTATAATCATTTGATGTTTTATTGAATATTTTTATGCTTGTAGTCCTAAATAAAAGCAGTTTAAGACTGCATGTCGTCTATTGTTCTTTTCTTTCTTGGGGTAAAATCCATCATGGTTTTTAAGATTCCACAAGAATCGCCTCATAAGAAAGGGTGTAATGGAATTGTTCACATTCTTTACAACTTATTTCTAGAATTGCATATACTCTGGAAAACTTTTCCTTCACTGGCACATTTGCAAATTTTTTTAAAAATCTGTTACATATTCTGTAAAATTTTATAGATCCAGAGAAGAAATAGCCATAGTCAGTTCCAGCAAATAACACAAATGATTATAAATAGTACACACAATTCAATTTTAAAATAAGGTGGAAAATTCAGCAGTGAGAAATAGCAGTTTACATTCTTAGGCTCATAAGAAATAGATACTTCCCCTCCCTTCCCTTTGTGATTGAGTGTTCACACAACAGTTCCCATTGTTGGCACAACCAGTGGTCGCATGTGCTGGGCTGTGCTGTTAGCCAGGGTTCACACACCAAGGTACCAGGCTTCACACTCAGCCATACTGAGTCACATATATAGTTGTGGTCCTCACACACACCTGGTTGTAGCATCAACAGACACTGCCTGCAGTGCTGGGATCAGTGACAGTGAAGCTGCCAGGACCATGCTGGAAACGTGGGACATCAGGGATTAGGCGCCACATCTCGTACTTGCAAGGCACTGAGCCCTCTTCTGGCCCAAGACATATTTTATGACAGAGGTAGTAAATATGGGAAATCTGAGGAAACACCTTTGTTTTGGTGCCACGCCCAGCAGTGCTCAGTATTAATACTCCTGGCCTTATGCTCAAGGATCACTCATGGTAAGGTTCGGGAGCCATATGGAATGCTAGGGATTGAGCATCAGTTGGACACTTGTAAGGTAAAAACTTACCTATGTACTCTCTCTGACCTCAGAAAATGCTTATATTTAGTAAACACTGGAGTGTCAATAATTTGCTGTCAATTCATAGGAATGCCCAACACATTTCATCAGATGCTAACTTTTACCTGGTAGGGACTTTATTTAGTCACTGTGAAAAACATTTTGTTAATTAGGCGATAAAGATAAAAAATATATTCTTGGCAGAAATTATGAACAAAGAACTCTTTTCATGCCCTCTTTCTTATCTAGAAGTAACAAGAATACAGTGGACATTCAGATTGCTAGGTCAATAAAAAGAAATTTAAGTCAAATTCTGCATAAATGCATTTGAAAAAGCTATCTCTTCTATTCAAATTTTTATTCTTCTATAAATTTATAACTAACTATTCTGGGATTTCACTTACATGTAATTTAAAATACTTCTCGAAAGATTTGGACAATATGCAAGAAAAAAGGCCCAACCTAACTTAAATATGCATCTCACTGGCAGGCAGACATGGAAGGCCTCCATTTCTGTATTGGTTTTAAATACTTATGTCACTACTTATGAGCCAACAAGAGCTGGATTATTAAAAATTAATGATTCCAATAAAGATAGGTTAATAGATTCATGTAAGAGAAGAGGGTCCAGAAATATATTGTCAATTCACATGTGTGATCAATTCATTTTTAACAATGATGCCAAAATAATTCAACAGAGAGAAAAATACTCTCTAAAGTGAGTATAAACAAGACTCTACATACAAGGGGGCATAGCTTGGTGGCAGAGAGCCTCCTGTGGTGTGTGATTTAGTAGGTTCCATGCCCACTATCACCCATAGATCTGAGTGTGATCCCTGATATTACCACTGTGATCCCCACAACACAAATGTGCAACATCTAGTGAGTACTTTACCCAAATGTGTGAGCCAGGGCCATGGGAGCAATAATTAGGACCACAGCACTCATAAGGAGAAGGAAAGAGCTAACAAAACAGGATGCAGGTAGAGTATTGATATTAACCCCAAGTGTTGGATGCTTCATCAGTGAATTGCCTCTTTTCCTTCTCCAGAGAAGTTACAGGGCTCTTACAAGCACTCCTATCCCTGAGTTTATCTTTAACCTTACCTGTATGCTTTACCTCTCATTCTTTTGTTTTTGTTGTTTTTTGGGTCACACCCGGCAATGCTCAGGGGTTACTCCTGGCTCTGCACTCAGGAACTACTCCTGGTGGTGCTTGGGGACCATATGGGAGGCCGGGGAATGAACGCTGGCCGGCATGGGCCGGCCGCGTGCAAGGCAAACACCCTACCCGCTGGGCTATCGCTCCGGCCCTACCTCTCATTCTGTTTGCTACTAAATTCCCCAAGTCAGCCTTGGTTACTTATGAAGCCAAACCTTCTCTTGGCTGGACGCTGCATCTGCAGTGAATTATTTGCTTTTCTCTTCCCCTATAAACTTCATATTTTAATATAGAACAATGTCCTTTTCTTAAACACAGAAATACGTTAACACTATGCTCCTGGTATTTGGGAGTTAATTGGCTCTGTAATGTCAATTACTCCCTGGGCATCTGCTGTCATAACTACTTGACTCAGGCTTCAGTCCCCATATTTCCTAGCATCCCCAAAGCAAGGTCCCCTCAAAAGAAACAGTGACTAAGATAGAAAGGCAGTCCACAGAATGGGAAAGAATATTCACCCAATATCAATCTGATAAGGGGTTAATATCCAGGATATATCAGGCACTGGTAGAACTTTACAAGAAGATAACAAACAACCCCATCAAAAAATGGGGAGAAGAAATGAGCAGAAACTTCAGCAGGGAAGAAATTCGAATGGCCAAAAAACATATGAAAAAAAGGCTCATCATCACTAATCATCAGAGAGATGCAAATCAAAACAACAATGAGATACCACTTTACACCACAGAGACTGGCACATATTCAAAAGAGCAAGAACAACAAGTGCTGGTGTGGATGTGGGGAAAAGAGGACACTCATCCATTGTTGGTGGGAATGCCGGCAGGTACAGCCTTTCTGGAGAACAATATGGACATTCCTCCAAAGACTAGAAATTGAACTCCCATTTGACCCAGCAATACCATTCCTGGGAATCTACTCTGGGAAACCAAAAATACGCAGCGGAAATACCATCCCTACGCAGCGGAAATACCATCCCTACTTTTATGTTCATAGAAGCATTATTCACAATAGCCAGAATCTGGAAACAACCAGAGTGCCCAAGAATCGATGACTGGATAAAGAAGCTTTGGTACATCTACACAATGGAATACTATGCAGCTGTTAGGAAAAATGAAGTTATAAAATTTGCCTATAAATGGATGGACATGGAGAAGATTATGTTGAGCGAAATTAGCCAGAAGGAGAGAAACAGGTACAGAATGACTGCATTTATCTGCATAACATAAATATATATGTACATATTATGATACCAATATCCAAGGTCAAGTGAAACATATATCAGGAGGTCTTGTCAAAGGTGGAAATTATCACAAACGTGTGGGAGTCAGAGGCTAGGTAAGACAGAAAATGGAGCAGTGTGCTAACAATTGTCAAGGATACTAATGCCAACCTAGAACTAAGCATTAAATAGAGGCAAAATGATACACATGACAACCCTTTAATGTATGTTCTGTAATCCATAGTCTGGAGGGAAGGAAAAGAGAAAGAGAGAGAAAGGGAAAGAAATAAAGAACCTGCCATGGAGGAGGGCTGGGGAGGGGGAGGGAACCGGGAAGTTGGTGGTGGGAGATGGGCACTGGTGGCGGGATGGGTGCTGGAACACTGTGTGACCAAAACCCAAATATGAACTTTTAATTGTATATCTTTGTAATTGTAAAAATAAAAAAAATTAAAAAAAAAAATTAAAATTAAAAAAAAAGAAAAAAAAAAAAAAAAAAAAAAAAAAATGGAGAACCAAAGTTAATGGATATGTTCTATTTTGATCTCACTGGTGATACAATGTTGATGATCATGTCAAAGTACATCCTATTATGGACATAAAGTGTATCTTTATGCAAAACTTCATCAGGAAAATAGAAATTATGGCTCAAGTGACATATTATTTCATACCCATTAGAAATTTAAACATCTATCTGCTCTGTCATCCATTAAATTAAGTCCTAGGCCTGATGCTGATTTAAAGGAAAACATATGTTCACCAAAATATTTGAGCCGGAATGTTCATATCAGCTTTAGGTATAGAGGACCAAAAGTGGCAACAAACTCAGTGCCAACCAATGGGATAATAGACAAACAAATACAGAATGGTTCCATATAATAACAACTATAAAAATTGAATATTTATATAAACAATATGGAAATGGGTCTCAAAACACTCTCCTAAGCCAAAAGGGAAAATAAAGCAATGAGTATGTTTATATACAGAATATATATTGATTCTATTTATATACCGTTTGTGACAGCCCAAGTTTTCTTCAGTGAAAGAGATCAGAATAGTAGTTGCCTATGATCTAACAGCTCATTAGGAATGATGGAAGGAAACCTTCTGGATATCTTGATTAAGGTGATGGTACAAATTTGGTCTATACTTATTAAACTAATGATTTATAGGAACTTGAATTTAATCAATTAAGATTTCACCTCGTGTAAATTTTTATTTCTGTAATTAAAAAAGATGCAAGTTATTGAGCATCTACCACCTGTATTGCTCCTTTTCTTTCAGGAACAGCCTCAGCAAGAAGCATATTGTCATGGATTCATATTAAATTATTTATTTTATTTTATTTTTTTAAATTTTTTATTTTTTACAATTACAAAGATATACAATTAAAAAAGTTCATATTTGGGTTTTGGTCACACAGTGTTCCAGCACCCATCCCTCCACCAGTGCCCATCTCCCACCACCAACGTCCCCGGTTCCCTCCCCCCAGCCCTCCTCCATGGCAGGTTCTTTATTTTTTCCCTTTCTCTCTCTCTTTTCCTTCCCTTCCAGACTATGGATTACAGAATATACATTAAAGGGTTGTCACATGTATCCTTCTGCCCCTATTCAATGGGTTGGCAGCAGTACCCTCGACAATTGTTAGCACACTGTTCCATTTTCTGTCTTACCTAGCCTCTGACTCCCACACGTTTGTGATAATTTCCACCTTTGACAAGACCTCCTGATATATGTTTCACTTGACCTTGATATTGGTATCATAATATGTACATATATATTTATGTTATGCAGATAAATGCAGTCATTATGTATCTGTCTCTCTCCTTCTGGCTAATTTCACTCAACATAATTTTCTCCATGTCCATTCATTTATAGGCAAATTGGATTCATATTAAATTATTTTCCTTACTCTTTACCTTTTGCAGAAAGTTATTTTTAATGATCCCTCAAATGGACTGATCATTCAAACATTTACTCCATAGATTTCATTATGGTAAGCAACACTCAAAGAAGTCAAATGCTTATTTTGCTTAGCAATACTTGAGGATTTCTGCATTTCTATAGAATATAACTAATTAATTCTTTATTTAATCTTAATTAACCCTTCTCTATAAAAAGGGAAAAAAGGGGAAATTCTCTACATACTGGTGATGAAGTAAAAGGGATTAAGAAGGTCTATAAGAGAGGGGGGAGAGAGAGAGAGAGAGAGAGAGAAGAGACAAAGAACCTGCCATAGAGGCAGGCTAGGGGGGGGAGGAGGAATTTGGGTTATTGGTGGGAAATGGGCACTGATGGGGGGATGGGTGCTGGAACACTGTATGACTGAAACCTGAACATGAACATCTTTGTAATTGTATATCTCATGATCATATAATAAAATATTCTTTTTTAAAAGAGGGTCTATAATAAGCAGTAAGTAACTGTTGAGAAAGGTATGGTTCGATGAGGTCAATCAGCTCCTAGAAGTTGATCAGACAACAGAGAAGACACCACTGAGCATCTCACCTTGTAACTCTTGTTCTCTGCTTTTATGTTTCGGCTTTTCCACAGGTTTCTGAGTCTCGCAGGGAACCGGTTGGTGGAAATAGGAGTAGAGTAGCTGGGAACCCCACCACTCACATCCCTCTTGTGGGAGTTGACCCAGAGTATGAGGCTGCCAGGAAACAGGAGCTCCAGCATTTGTCCTCTGGCTGTATCCTGGCAACCTGTCAACAAAAGGGACAGTGCTGAGTTGTCTGGTAACCACCTGGCAATATCCAAAACAAGATAAAGGAACTCAACAGCAGACAACAAACGAGATATGTACCTAGGCTTACTTTGAAGTTAATTCTAGGAACATTGGCAATGAACTAAGCACCAAACCAGTAGAAGCAGATAAATGTCAGTCACATGTTCTTTTGGTATGGGAGTAGGGTGGAAACATTTATTTTTCCTAGGGGAAAGAGAAGTAAAATGTACTGTCTGTCTTAGTGATCTCTTCTAGGGTCTTAAAAAAGCATCATGTACATAGGATAACTTGCTTCTAAAAGAGAGATGGACATTTCTCCTCTTAAATTGCAGTGTTGTTGCATTGGTTTAAAATTCAGGGAACTACAATACTTAGAAGCTAGTGATAATTTATTTTCTAATGAAGCACAAAATATAGCAAACATTAAAAATCCTAAGAGCAATATTTTAAATGGTTATAAAATAATTATTTTTTAAATTTAATATTTAAAACCCTGATATAATAATCTGGATAAAAATCCTACAACTAAGCATTTAAGCTGTTAAGATCATTGGCATGGACCAGAAAGATAATACAGCAGGTAGGGGACTTGCTATGCATGCAACCAATCAGGTTTGATTCCTGGCACCCCATATGGTCCTCTAAGTCCTCCAGTAACGATCCCTGATTACAAAGTTAAGAGTTTGGCCTGAGCACTGATATATGTGCCTCTCCGCCCCCAAAAAAAAGAGAAAAAAAAGAAAATAAGATCATTGACATTTCATTCCCTGGAAAATTTTACCTCAATTATTTAAAAAAATTTGAAATCATTAGAGATCAAGAGAAACAGTTTATTGACATACAGAGGAAACTCAAAGTGTGCAAAAGAAAAGTCACAGAAATCTCCAGGTTTTCATGGAATTGGGGATAGGCTACCTCCTCCCCCATATCCTTGTTTTTCCAGGAAGTCCAAGAGTCACACACATGGGGGCCGGAGCAATAGCACAGGGGTAGGGCATTTGCCTTGCACGCAGCCAACCCGGATTCAATTCCCGGCATCCCGTATGGACCCCTGAGCACCGCCAGGAGTAATTTCTGAGTGAAGAGCCAGGAGTAACCCCTGAGCATTGCCAGGTGTGACCCAAAAAAGCAAAAAAAAAAAAAAAAAAGTCACACACATGAACTGCCTGGGGCGCCAAGTCATCTGATCCATAGCCATGATCCTGAGACTCATATAAAAATCTCATATAAAAGGGATTAACAAAGAACAGAGATGCTTCTGGACCCCATGCCAGGCTGAGTCCACTGAAGCACTCTGGAGGGTGCGATTTGAGTCCACCACCTGCCCAAACACTGCTCCAGCACTTGAAAACCCACACTCCACAATCACCACTATGTTCACAAGGCTGGACTTCACTGCTTGGATGAGCCCCATCCAGAAATGAATCTGTTGAAAAACTCAGGTAGGCGGGTTTTGTGAATAACATCTTCAGATTTCACAGAGTTTTGAATGGGCTACTTACCCCATCTCCCTGTTCTTCCAGAAGGCCCAGAGTTAGCTCATGCCCCAAAGCCACCACCCGTTAAAAATTTAACTCCAGCTTAATCACCTATTAAAATTTTTTGGAATGCCTTTACAGGCCTGCAACATCCTAAACTCTACAATACTGATAAACCAAGTAGCACCCAATTTAATGGTATGTAAATTATAAGGCAACCAATAACAAAATATAGACACACAATGCCTATCCTGTAACAACATATCAATGCTTTCTTATACAAGGGCTTAATGGCTCCATGGTGAGATTGAACAATATTCACTAACTTTCTTCTAAGGAAACATTTATTGATCTCTTTTAGCAAATTATAACAAACTGCAGGAAAATGCTGTGGCACCCCACACAAAATCTGGGAGCAGGGTCAGGGATCCCCTTCTGCCCAAGGGGATTGGTGGCCGGTGGACAGAGAAAGATGCAGGAATCCGGTGAGGTTTTAAAATGCTTTACTTATCACAGGTTCAGGCATACAAATCAGCAATAGGAAAAACCCTGTGCTTAGGATTCCTGGCTAGGACTCCGCCCCGTGTAGGCCAAAATGGCAGCCACCACGAGTTAAGGTCCTTTTAGAGAGGAGACAAAGACAAGGCTCCAGCAGAAAGAGGGAGAGAGACCCAAGAAGAGTGTGAGCCCCAAAAAGAGAGCCCAAAAAAAGAGAGAGCACAAGAGAGGAAGCAGGCTAGTTTTATCCCACTGCAACTCCAGCAGGGTCAAATGCCCTAAGGTAAATTCCTCCCAGCACCTCACTTAGGCCCTTTTAGATGCTAATGTCACTAGCCAAGATCTGCCCAGAAAATGCCTCTGTAGGGTAGAGAAGGGGGTTTCTGAGATGGCATGCCTCTGTACCAAAGACTATACTAATGTCAGTTAAATATTTCTCCAAGATTTCACAAGAGTCTCATCTTTACTTCATGATAGTCCTATATTTTTAGTTGCCTTTGAGTTATCAGGGAGCCATGCTTGCTTGGAGACAAACAGCATTTCTCTTGGTCTAATTACTTAGAGATCCAATGTGGCCAGGCAAATATGCTGGTAAGATCTAGCTAGTCCCACGATGATTGTGGTAACATTAGAGAATATACCAGCCAGTACAGAATACATGGTCAGTTAAACTGCCACATTTAAACTACCCCCTTATCTATGAAGTGACCTGCAAGAGGCAATCCAGGACAGGTGCAGAGGCTCTTAGGTGTCCTGCAACAAACAATATAAAAAATTAATGAGGGTCTGCTATAGGTGAAGGCTTAATGGTTGGTTGGGAAAATTGGAACTAATAGTGATGGGAAAGTGCGATGATGGTAGGATTGGTGTTGTAATACTGAATAAAACAAATGATCATGAACAACTTTGTTAAAAAATAAATTTAAAAAGAGAAGTCACATGAGTAATTGTAGTCAATGTACATGTGTTTCTGGTGGGTGTGACCACTTAATTTTATTTTTGTTTGTTGTTTCTGTGTCACACCTGGTAGTACTCAGGGTTCACCAATCTCTGTGCTCAGGGATCACTCCTGGTTGAGCACAAGGAACCATCTGGATCCCTGGGGTTCCTGGGATCAAACCCAGGTTGGCCATGTTCAAGAAAAGTGCCCTACTCTCTGTACTACTACTCTGACCCTTATGGGTACAGGGTCTTTAACTCAAAGAACATACACCATATGTTTGTTAAACATAGTAATCAATGAGTCAGGAGATTAAGAGATATTTTATTGCAAACTCCTTAGGATAAGTGTTTGGGAGGGA
The DNA here is from genome assembly GCA_021461705.1 of Cryptotis parvus. Classification (NCBI taxonomy): domain Eukaryota; kingdom Metazoa; phylum Chordata; class Mammalia; order Eulipotyphla; family Soricidae; genus Cryptotis; species Cryptotis parvus. The sequence goes on from JAJIBD010001592.1 coordinate 98,384, forward strand.
GAAACCCTATTAGGAGTCTCAAACCTAAGATTCTCTAAACTGCCCCTCACTTCCAGATGACTAAATAGGGTTTTATGTACGTATTTAACTATCAATGATGATGAAGTCACTTCACATCACAGTCTTAAGACCTCACCTAATACAGCTCCATTACAAAGTTTTTCATGACTGGATTTCAGTCATACAATGTTCCATCACCTGTCCCTTCACTAGTGCACATTTCCCACTACCAGTGCCCCCAGTTTCCCTCCCACCCCTCACCCACCTCCGTGGGAGGCACATTTCTTCTCTCTCTCTCTTTCCCTGTCTCTCTCCTCTCTCTCTCTCTTTCTCTCTCTTGATCTCTCCTCAAGACCCACATTTTAATATTTTATTTATTTATATATTTATTGGCTTGGGGGACAACATCTGGCAGTTTTCAGAACTTATCCTGACTCTATGCTCAGTGGATACTCCTGGCTGGGCCTAGGGGCCATATTATGATGCCAAGAGTTAGAACCAAGATCAGCTGAACACATGGCAAGTGCCATATCCCTCTGCTATCTCTCCAGCTATATATTAATATTTGAAGATGAATCAATATACCCTCTGGCGGAGATCTAAATATCTATCAATGACACCATCATACAAAATAGCTCTAACAAAAGCTCTAGTTCATAATACAGCAGACCTATAATGGCTAAACGGCAGCAATCAGAGGGACTAAATAATATGAGGACAAGAAAACTTAGGGATTTTACCAGCTGTAGGTCCCTAGTTAACTCAGACTTTTTGGGTGGTGCCAGGGATAGAACCCAGGACTTTACAAATGCATGGCCTGCATGTTATTGTTAAGCTCTATCCGTGTCTCCCATATTTCCTATTTGACACCAACTGTATACTTAGCAACCCTATTGTGAGTCAAGTGACACATTTCTCTAAAGAAATTGCCCAATAAATAAACACTTTTGGCAATACTCATACACAGGACTCAGTGCCAGGGTTGGCTCTTTGGGCCAGATGGCAGAAAAACAGATGAAAATGCTGGTCTAGGACAGAGAAATCAACACTTTCCTGCTAGAGTGGTAGGGAAGTTCGTCCCTCTGGCTAGAGTGACTGCTCTCATGGGGTCTGAGACGCAGAACCCTCAGGGGTGGCCACAAGGGCTGGGACTGCACTCCCTTCTCCAGTGGAGTGGTTGGGCTTCAGCTGCCAACAATACTAGCAACTTCTGCAAACAGCTAGAAATTGGTCTTTGTTTTCTCCTGATTCTGAACCCACTTGAAATGTGTGGATTTATAGTTTCAATTTAAAGTTAAATTCCTGGGCCAGAGGGATAGCACAGCAGGTAGGGTGTTTGCCTTGCACACGGCTGGCCTATGCTGGTCCGGGTTCCATCCCTGGCATCCCACATGGTCCTCCTGAGCACCGCCAGGGAGTAATTCCTGAGTGAAGAGCCAGGAGTAACCCCTGAGCATCGCGGGTGTGACCCAAAAAAGCAAAAAAAAAATAAAATAAAATAAAAAAATAAAGTTAAATTCTTACTCTTCGAATTTACTCCATCTTGACAAAACAGTAATTCCTGGGTTACTTTAAAGGCAGAGTTCTTTCTCTCACACACCACACACACACACACACACACACACACACACACATTTTTTAAATCAAGAACAATCGCCATCTTGAACATCAAATAGCTTTTAAGAGACAACCTTTAGAGATTATTTAAGTATAAACAAAGCAAAGACATATGGAGTCCATTTTCCATAAATCACACATGGACCTTTAAAAAAGGCAAAACAAAACGAGAGAGTGTGCTCAGCACAATGTATTCTGTTTGCTTGAACCCAAAACATCTGAAGAATACTTGGAGGCTGATGAATCCAAAATATTTACCCACTCCTATTTATATCTCTGGGATGGGTGGGGGTGGGGCTTGATTCACTGCATTGTCAAACTGCTCCCATCTGCTCAGTGAGCAACTGGCAACCGGCACATGCTCCCCCTTCACTGTGCTCCAGACACTCATCTCCACTTCACTTCAAAGACATGCTCGTGCCTGCTTACACCCAAGCTGCTGAGGGCCGCATGAGCTGACTTCTTTCCCTGAAAACCACTGTGACCTGCCTCAAGCTATCCTGAGGTCTAGGCGGGGGCTGGGGGGCAATGGAATAATGCCAATCTCTGAGGAATATATGGTTTCTTTCCTCTTCATAAACCCCCAGTTGTGGGACAGACTCAAACCCCTTTTCATAATAAAAAAGGAATAAGTCATGGTGATTTTTTATAAACAGGCAGAAATGTTCTTGGCCGTTAGCTTTAATTGTCTTGATGTCTCTTTATTGCTACAAAGCACATATTTTATTCTCAAAGCTACTGATATGCCTTTGGAGATTATTTAAACTAGGCAGGAGCTACATTCTGTTTGTAGAAAGCATATCTATATACTTTATCTTATTTTTTCTTTTCTTTTCTTTTCATTCCTTTTTTTTTAATAGCAGAAAGATTACAAACAGGATGTTGTGCAAGTTTAGCAGAATAAGGCCCCTGGGAGTCCTGTTCCTTTCCACCCTGGCTATTACTTACTGAACCTTTTGCCTCAATAAAAAACAGTGAAACATCTAGGATGGTAAATTCCCTACACAATTCACGGTCAAGCATTAGTATCCTGGTTTTACAGATGAAGAGGCAGTGGCTAAGGTAACGTGCAACATTACTCTAACACTGGAAACTGATCAGCCTTCCATCATCTCTTGTTCAACCTCACTGCCTAGCTCTCAAGGTGGGAGGAGTGAGAAAGACACAGAGTGAGAGATATACAGAGAGAATGAGACAGAGAGCATGAGAGAGAGAGAAGGAGAGAGAGAGAAGGGAGGAGAGAGAGAGAGAGCGAGATCATACAAATCGAGTTTTATAAATATCTTTGAATTTGAAGATGTCAAAAAAAAGTGTCCTGAAGTAGACTGGAAAGGGAAGAGGACACACTTTAAACAGGTTTTCAAATAAAAACGAAAGTGCTTTTTTTTAAAGTACCAAAGGGGACAGGAATGTGGCCTCCATGGTCAACCACATCACATGCTTTGCATGTATGGCCTCAAGCTTAATCCCCAGCACAAAATCCCTCCTGCCCCCATCAATGGGAGCACATCTTCTCCCCATCAGCACCAATGTTGCCCCCTCTCCCTTTAATAACACAATAAGAAAGCATCCAGGTCTTAGCAAAAAAAACAAAACACAAACAAACAACTTAAATCCCCTACACTCCTTGTCTTAGGTCAGTATTCACCAACCTGTTTCTTTCTAAGAAGTGCTAAAAGGCCTGGGGACCACTCTAGGTGGTTCTTGGTCAACTAGTTCAATATACAGATCCAATAATGAATAAGCTGATGCTTGGGCCCTATGATGAATGTGGTCACCCAGACTGACCACCCTTGCAGTGCCCAGAAGCCTTACAGGTTTCACCCAATAGTGCTTGGAGTTCAGAGTGCGTTCAGATTGCTGTATGCAAGGTACATGCCTTAATCGCTGGCCAAGATCTCCAACCCCAATGTATGTTTTTATTGAAGTAATGTTGCACTTTAACAGTATAAATTTAAGATGTGATCATAATAAATTAACATCTATATATGCCATATTAATATCATCACTAAGAGTCCAAGTCTATCCTTCATTAGCCATTATATATTTTTCTAATCCTTCTCCTGTTATACATTTTAACACTGATATATCTTATATCTGTTTATGTATTTTTCCTTTGGGTGAGTCATAAACCAAACTGTGTTACCTAAAGTGATGCCATCCCCCAGACCTGTCTTTACGACCCCAACTTCCCACCAGAGAATACATTTGGGAGAGACACATATCCAAAGACCTAGCCTCAGAAAATCTTCTGGTTAAACTGATACACATAATAACAAAAACCTAGAGCTATTAAAGCCATGGAAATTGTCCATAAATTTCCAAAATAAGTTAAAATATGGCACAACAAATTGTTCCTTCACTATGTTCAAGAAACAAATGATCTGGTCTGGAAAGAAGCAATGAATGTATAACATTTTTTATGCATTTGAGTGGTCTTATTATAGAAATAGAATTCTGCAGCTGATGGAGATTTTTAAAACAGCACCTACTCCAGCCAACTATCTTTTGACAAAATGATACTATTGGTTGGCCATTTAAAATTGACGGAGCTTCTAAGCTGAGGACATTAAGTTATTTGTTTGTGTGCCACAGATTTAAACTCAGACTTCAACAAAAAAAGAATCATCAAGCGCCTTCCTTGCTTTTTATCTTTGGCACAATAAAATACTGTCAAAACTAGAAGAATTTATTCTTTGATTTCCCTTCCTGTAAGTAGGGAATATTTCTTTAGTATTCTATCTAGTACTCCACAGATAATAACCTTCTCTCTCAGGGGTCAAAGATCCTAAGTTTTAATATTTGCTGTGATTCTGAACCACTCGTCACAAGTTCTGGCTCTTCAAGCCACTCTAGTTCAGTTTCTACCTTCCACTTTTTCCCTATACAGTGAACACAATCCCTGGTACACAGTAGGTGCTCAGAAAATGCCCACTGAGATAAATGCTCAGAAAAGTACACCCTTTTGTCCAAAGAAATCATAGTGGTATTACTTGGTGGGAAATGACTAAAATTTATAAGAAGGCCACAGGAACACTGAAAGTTTCTAGTTATAATCATATAAACATTTTGAAATAATTTTGCCTCCCTCTTTGGAGAACTGGCCAAAGTCCAAAGCCTACAACATGGGAATGATAAATGTTTAATAAATACTTAATCACCGGTTTATTACCCACAGATTTCTAAAGCTGGTTTAAATTAGAGCATTCATGGCTGATAAACGTCTAATATTTTACCTTTTGTTTGCACTTTATGAAGGCTATTTTAACTTTTAATTGAAAACAGTAAGTTAAAAGGGAATTCCCACTTTCATTCTTTCCATGAACCACACAGGAGGAATATTTCTTCTCCAATTACCTGCTTCCTGGGGCAAACCCTTCTTTCTAGCTACTTTAATTTCTTCGATTCTTTAGGCTTCTTCTCCTCATCTTTAGACAATCTCAGGTGCCCTCTAACTTTAAAAATAAAACTGGTTCAGTAGGAAAATAAAAACATATATATGTATGTATATATACACTTATATGCATAATTTGGGACTAGAGGGATAGCAAGGCAAATAAGTTTCTTGCTTTGCATGCAGCTAACCTGGAATTGACTCTGGCACGCCATATGTTCTCTGTATCCCTCAAGAAGCAAGCTCTTAGTAAGCCAGACATGGCCCAACAAACAAAATACATGTAATTGTTTTGTGAAACTACCCCTTCTTGATAAAGCATTGTACAGACTATAACTCCATTCTTCTCACCTTCTCACACATCATTGTATCACTTCCCGTTCATCATCGATTTGCTCGAGCAGGCACCAGTAACAACATCTCTATATGTCCTGTCTCATGCTAGTAGAGCCCAAGGGCATCTGCTTGCTCTAGGAACATAAAGAGCCTCAAACCATTCCATCAGGTCATGGTAATGATGTCTATAATTGTTACTGGTATTTGGCATATCAAATACAACACGGGTAGCTTGCCAGACTCTGCCGTGCGGCAGCTATAGAAGCATTGAAAGGATGACTGAAAGTGTCACATCCTTTTGTAAGTAATACGGAAACAGCTAGTAACAAATCAGCCAGGCAAAAATCCCTGCTTTCATGGCTTTTACTTTCAAATATTGGCAATGCCTGTTTCTAAAACAGCAAGAGACTTAAGCAACAGTGTTCAAGCCATTTCTATGCCCTTGGTAAGGCCATCCCTTTATAAGATCCATACAGTGGGCTACGCCAGCCTGACAACATTACATCCCCGAAGTTCAGCTTCCATGTTCATTATGCAACCTTATGACTGACATAGTCTGATCAAAAGAAGATATTTATTGACCATACAGATTATGATCACTACTCTCTATAACACCAATTCCTTGATGAACATTAATGTAAGCCTCCTGTAAGCTAAAACTCCAGGAACTTCCTTAATGCTTCAGTTGACGAAGACTCTATCTGTCCATAAAATTAGTTATCTAACCCTGCATGAATCTACGCTAGACCACGCCTCAACATAAATACATTACATCCATTAGTCTCTCTTGGATAACAGACTGGCAATTTAGTACTATAAGACCTACAAAATATGATCACTGTTTCAATTGGGCCAGAGTCTCAAAACCCTAAAATTCCAGTTATAGGAAATAAGACTATTATTTGTATGAGCAACCCAGAGAAAAGATGGGATAGCTGATACTTAAAAGAATCTCCTTAGTGATATAAAAGCTATCTCGTATATACCTTATTTTTACATTTACTTATCACTACCAAACTTTAAATTGCTTAAAAACAGAGAACTTTGTATCATCTCACCGATTGCTCATAAAATGACTTATTCATAATAGTATTTGAAGTATCAATGAACAAATGTCTGTGCAGCCAATTATCTATAAATGACATTAAGCCTATAATCTGATCTACAGCATAAAGAAGACAAACTTATGAACATGAACAGGACATTTAAGTTTATGTTCTCACACATATTTGGATTTCCCCTCATATTATAGAGAAGCACCTTAGAATATCATCATTGTCACCCTATTAAAACATCCAAGAGTTTTCCTTGGTTTCCATCATCTAAATGGACTTGGTGATGCACTTAACACATACTAGACATTCTCTTTTCTTCACCAGATCATTGATTTTTAAAAATAATTTTTATTTAAAGAATTACAATTCACAAAGTTATTAGGAGTTGATTTTTAGGCATATAATATTTCAACACCAATCTCACCACCAGTGTCAACTTACCTCCACCAGTGTTTCCATATTCTATACCCTCACCCCGAACCTGACAGACACTAGCCTTGTATGCAATCAACTCTAGTTTGATCTCTGGTTATCTTTTCCAGGCATTTTTCCAGACATTACCAGGAGTGATCACTGAGTACAGAGCCAGGAAAGAGCACTAAACACCACCCAACAGGGTTTAACTCCTGCCACCTACTGCAAGTACAAATTTTTTACACTAACTTCAAAATCTGATTAATTGAAATATAACACATCCAGGAATCTAAATCATGGCGCCCAGCTTCAGTGTGAATTCACTGATCACCACCCTGAATAATTGGAGAGGGACAGGGCTGGTTAGCAATACACAAATATTGTACTGGGAGACCAGGGAAAGGAGAAGAGAAAAGCTGATATCTGCTGTGTTGCATATGGCATGGCAGAAGCCTTTGCTAATGAGTCCTTCCACTGCTAGGGCAGGATAGAATTTTCTGTCTTTTCTCACACCCTAGTTTCCTATAAATCTTTGCAGAGATCAAAAATGGTAAGAGTAATTACTAGAGAAAGTTTTACAAGAGCTTGATACTGATCAAACTGATCAGCATCAGTAAGACCAAGTTTGTCTGACCTACAGAGATTTTTTTCCCTGGTTGTTGTATCCCTATTGCCCTTGTGAGATGCCCAACAAAGGTAACCTGAAGGAATGGGGAAAGAAAAATGAGAAAAAAAAGCTAACATTATCCAGACATTGCTCTAGGATGGTTCTGTAAGAACCAATATGAAATTTGATAGGTAAACCATCCTCTGATTCAGTAATGCTCAACAAGTGTTAATTCCTCTACCATCAGCCGGAATATTCGGCAATGTCTGGAGTTATTTTTAGTGAACACATATGGAGTTGGAGTATTCTCCCAGAACTTACTGGGGAGAAGCCAGGGATGATGCTTAGCATGTTCTGAAAAATAAGTGATCCCCCATTCCCCTACCCCTGTCACAGAGAATTATCAGGTCCGAAGGTCAGAAGTGCTAGGTCAGGCCTTGTTCTTGGGACTCTGTGTGCTCAAGTTAAGAATTCTTGCTTTTCAGAATAGACTCTGTCAACAGGCTTTTTCCAGACTAACAGTGCATAACTTGGGGATGACATTACAATGCAGCCAGCACACAGAGTCTAAGTTGCTTAGTCATATTTCTGCGGCCAAGAAGGGAGGACCCTTTGAAATGCGAATGCTGGCCTGCCCGAGTGCCTTTAAAGCTGAAGCTCTTCTTCATCTCCCATGTGCCAAGAAGCTAGGGCTGCAGACACCCAGTGCTGGGTGACTAAGGGTGAAATCACTTCTGTAATGGGAAAGCCACCTAGAGAAAGTGCAAGGATAGAGGACTGAGCCAGAACCTTCCCCGCCCAGAAGTGGCAATGGAAGAGAGTGGGTGGAAGAAAGCAAGGGGATGTCTGAGATGTGGGTAAGTCCATACTCTGAGGTATGGCATCAAAGCCCAGTTCCAGGAAAATACTAAGTCAAGGTCACCCCTGGGCCAGTCTGGGGCAGTTGTACCAAAGTGGGCTCCTGTCAAAAGCAGCAAGGTGAGAATGGACCAAGCCCTGCCCAAGAAAGGGTTTGTTTTGCCTTACCCATGGAACTTTTCATCACCCTGTCCTCCCTGCCCGGAGTCCCCAACCCCTCCTTCCTTTCCCCTGCCCCAGTCTCCTCCCCAGGCAACCTCTTCCTCCACTCCACCTTCCCTATTGCTTCTCGCAGAAAGCAACTGCTTGATTTACATTGTTGAATTTGGAACATTTTGGCTCATGAGAGACTGCTTTGGGTTCATCTTATTATTATTAACAATGTACTACCACTCCAACATCAAGTGTAGAATAGAAATTTTCCTTGTGGAATTCATAATTTGAATTTTATAATTGTGGAGTCATTTCTGTAAGAAATAGTAGCTATGGGGGGCTAGAGAGATAGTAAAGCATGTATAGTATTTTTTCTTGCATGCAGCCAACTCTGGTTCTATCCTCTGCTCCTGGTGCACCAGGAGTGATCCTTGAGCACTGATCCCTGAGTTAGCCCTGAGCACTGCTATTGTTTGACTCCAAAACCAATAAGTCGAATAAAACAAATAGTAGTTATTCCTGGAGCCTCAAGTCTACCCCTGCTTTACTTTAGAAAGGAGGCATCTAAGATCCGGATAACACACATCATCCACTCAGTTTACCATAGTGTTCAGAAGTGGGGTCTAGTCTCATGCTCCCATTTCATGTTGTTCTGACACTTTTGATCTTCATTGGGTAATGGATATACGCAGAATGAAACAGACCAAGGTACAAAATAAATCAATTCCTGGATCTGGAGGATAGTACTGTGGGTAGGGAATTTGCCTTGCAAAAAGCTGACCTAGGTTTAATCCTTGCCACCACATACGGTCTCTTGAGCACACCAGGAATGATCCCTGAGCACAGAGTCAGAAGTAAGCCCTAAGCACCAATGTCAACTGTGACCCAAAATACAAAAGAATAAATGAATAATTAAAAAAAAATTTAAAACCTTAATTCTACCTCTGATCTAACAGGTTTCCACCCCAGGCTCAATAACAGGCAATTCCTGTTGCCTTGTACATCCTTCCAAAATGCATGTGCATTCAATTGTCTCCCTATGGGTGATTGTTACCCCAGATTTCAAGGCCATGGCCCTCCATGCCTTTCTCTGGTCACCACTGTTTCTATTGCTCAAGACGAGCTGTAACAAAACAGATGACACATCTGAGCTGCTAAAGGAAAAGTTGGTGACTCAGAGGGACACAGATTGTTCCCTGCACCTTTCCTCCCTCATTACCAGGTGACCTTGCCAAGGGCAAGTGGTGACATTCTGATTTACCACGAAGCCGACTGGACACAGCTCACATTAGACCAGAATCTGAAATTCAAACACCGAAAAGAAAAATAATATTTTCTTAAGGTTTCCAGTTTCGAAATCAAATTTGCTTTGTAGCTTTGTTGAAAATATTATTTTCCTTTCAGTTCAATAAACACAGTTCGTTGGAAAGAATAAAAAACAGGAGAGCCCCTACCTCACCCTTGACCCTTTCACTTCCCAGTGAACTACCAAATTTTAAACTTTAGACCCTGTTGTACCACATTCCCGAAATCTCAGATTAACATCAAAGTGAACAAGGACTAGGAACTTCATTGTTTCCCGGCCAGGTTAAGTGTGGGCTCATCCAGGCTTCAGGTATGAAACGCAATCTTGGCTCTCAATGTGGCTTTACCATTTATAAAACCCTGTTCTGGAATAGACCAGGAATGCAGTTCTCTTGGCTCTGATAAACAGCCTTTTGCATTGTGACTTTAGCCCTCCAGAGGTTTTATCCGGGTTGTCTGAAAGTGGATAATTTTCACAAGTTTGTTTTGGCACCCAGCACTTGAATTTTTATTGAAAGTCACATTTGTTTTAGTGGGCACAGTAGTGTGCCAACCAATCTCAGTAGGGGCCTTCCTGCCAGTGTGATGAGAGCTATGTGCATCCCAACCATGCCAAGTATTGGCATAAGCAGTTTGACCTTCCACCCTTTGCTTATCTGCCCTTGGCCACTGAATCATTTGTACTTTCAATGTAAGGACACGCTGTAAAGGTGTATTTGCAACATTTCTGACACCAAATTGCCGTCGTGATATGGAAAACACCCACCTCTCGAGTTCCAACCAAATTGGTGGTTCAGTGCTCGGGTCTATGAATGAGGAACTCAGGTACTGCAGTACTAGTAGGCTCAGTGCACAGTGCTTGGGAGACCTCCACAACCATCCTTAGAGGAGCAGGTGAGGGTGGGGTGGAGCACGTGGTGCTGGGATTTGTACTTAGTCCTTTTCTGACCACTGAACTATCCCCCTGGCTCTTTTTTTCTATATTTTTAGAACAAATTTAACTGACTTGCATTGGTTTACAACATTTGATATTTTAGGCATAGCTTCATGCATGTGTATATAAACAACAGAGCAATACATCCTAAGTTCCAAGCCCTCTACAATCAGTCCCTACCTCTCTAGTAATCACCAGGGTTTTTCTGGAATCTAAGAGTTTACTTTTGTTCTGTTCCTGTAAACTTTTGTTTCTCTAGAGTTGCACCCATCTTTTTTCTATCATATTAAAAAGAGAAGGCAACGGCAAGCTTGGTTCATCAGGAAGGGATCTTTTACATGGAATAAAATAAAATAAGTGCTTGGTTGAGAAGAGATTGGGAATGAAAGTCACAAACCCAATTCCAAAATGCCCTTTAAGTAATGAATGAGAAAGATGATTTATGGGGTTTGAAATAAAGGTGTAAAGAGATTTTGAGGCATTATAAAAGACATCTGTTCTTCCTACATGACCACATGTATATCATCAGAGCTTCAGCAGAAAGTAAACCCAAACAGGCTTTAACTGTGTTTTACAAGGTCTTTGTAGCAGGGTTAAGAAGTCCTTCACATTTGCTCTTTCTTTTTTTAATCAAGCAAATTTCCAATCAGGGATTTTATTTATGATACATTTTCCTCCTAAAATGGTAATTGTTCCCTGAGTTTAACACAGCCCAGGATTTGTCTTCATAATAAAAGATGAAGTTTAGAACTGGATCACTTGTCCCTTTCTCTTTGTATCTCCTCACAGTTCAAAATGCTGCATCTTGTGGTAGAGCTCAGTGGTTGAGCATTTAACTGCAAAATGCTGCATCTTTCTATGGCCATCTACAGTCAGGCTCCACACATTCAAGCTTCAACACAATCTTCTTTGTACTTTCAGTCTTTTATTGGGAAAATTGGCTTCGTCTGACCTCTGTAACACTCTGTTTCCTGTCATAATTCCGCTTTCCCTGGGCATACAGAGAATCCTTGCCCTTCTTGTACTGGGTGACTTTGGAGGCTGATGTTTGCCACATTTCTTTTGTAAAAAGTCCAGTGGGTTTTTTGTGTTATCACCATGCTTGCAAGAAGGGTATCCATGAGGAAAGCTGCTCTTTATTTTTACTATATGGTATTTCCCCTTGTATTTTGGAACTTGCTATGACAGGAAAGCTCTTTTGAATTTTACTTTATGAAGCATTTAAGAAGACTTAGGAGATTCATGACTCAACCTTGAACCAGCTCTTATTCTTTAAAATGAGAATAATTCCTATTTTTAAAGATGAAAACCCTATAAACAAGTTATTTAATATCGATAAACATTCCCTCAGTAAAATTTCAATAAGGCCAGAAAACAAAAGTGAAAAAAAGATGGAAATGAAAATAGATTTTGTTAGATGCTCTAGTGAAAAAAAGTTTTACACCAACTAGAATTAAAAAGAAACCTACTATTTTATAATTCCACCCACCCTTCAATACTACTAGTTTTTGTGTTTTTAATTTCCCTAGTTTACACTGTGCTCTTAAACCTTCAGATCCTAAAAACAAGAAAAAATCTTTCCAAATTGTCATAGGTGGGGTTTTGCTTTGAAAAACACAACTTCTAAGGAGAGTTGTTTTGTTCTCTGGGTGGATCTCCCAGACCGCGTGAACTCAAAGCCACAGTAACACCAAGTTGTGGGCACCAGGCGTGTTCCGTCCCTGAGGAATAGGATGACAGGTCCTGTGAGTTGAGCATCCACAGTCATCCCCCATCTCATCTGTCCCTTCCTATTTCCCATTCAAGAGGTCAAAAAGAGACTTCCCTTTCACCTGGTGGTAACCTGATCACCAAGTTCTGGCTAAAAGACATGGGAAATTTTTATGAGACAGTTTCTCAAACTTTAAAGTGTACACAAATTACCCAGGTGCCCTATTAAACTGTAGCATCTGAATTGTAACTCAGGATGGAGTCGGGAAATTGTGAAGTAAACACCCCAGAAAACTCCTTTGGGCAAGGGTTTTCCTCTTTGATTGGGACAGGACTGTGGAATAATAAAGCTACTTCTCTCCTTTCTACCATTTTCCTGCCTTGGAAAGGAGTGAAAGATTTGACAGTGGGGCTGTTGGCAACTTTCTTGTGCCCAAGTGGGTGAAAGCCAGCATGCTGAGATTAGCAACAGAGAATGAAAATTGATCTAAATCTTTGCCATTACCACTGTGCCATTGAAATGAAAACTCTTGGGGTCTTCTTATTTTAATAAGATAGTAAGTATCATTATGGCTATGTCACCATTTGTCATGTTTTCTATTGTTCAACCCCACAGTCCTTTTCTATCATATGTTATAACTAAGCTGATCCGTGCAGCATCAAATTCATAATCATCCCAGTGGCAGATCCCGTTTCTTTTAGCTAGTGGTCTAAAAGCAACAGAATCGTTTAGGTTAACTTTTTTAAAAGTTACAAGGCCCAAGTGATGGTGTACTAGGAGCAGAGAACATTAACACACATGTTTCTGAGAAAAAGCAAACAAGCAACATCTTTAGATTGCAGAAAAATTTTTAAACTCCTTTCATAGAAATAGTGAGAGATAGAAAATATTCTGAGGCATTTTCTCTGCCATCTTATTCTTCTAATGTAATTACTCTGAACAAGGAAAGGCAAATTATTTCCACAGTTGAGCTCATAAAGTGAGTTTTCTGTTGAAATTTACTGGCATTCAAAGTATCAGTACTCAGGGCCTGAGAGGAGGAATTACAATAAATCACTGGGTGGGTGTAATTTTGTCTATTATAAATTTTGAATTTTTCCTGTGCCTTAACTATCTTTTACTCTAAATATTTTTGATCCTTCTAGATCTGCCCAAATTTCAGGTAGCACCCCCTGTCCCATTTCAGTGCTCTGATTATCTTAGGTTGCAGTCTTGCCTGCTATAAAATAACAGTAACTTAGGTAGACACTTATTTGTGTTATTTATTTGTGCAAAGAGTCCAAGACAGGATATTTCATGTTGTCAGGGATTCACTAGTGCCTTGTGGCTCCAAGTCATTTCTGTGTTGTAGGCAGCTTCATGTGTGTGATGGTGGCGGGGGTGGGGAGAGTGGGGGGTGTTGGGAGAGAGAGCAAATACAGAAGGAATACCCCTAACATTAAGGCCATGGAGTTGTAAAACCCAGCATTGTGTTACTAGTAAAGAAGAATGCATTTGGAGAGACAAGTATTCCCTGCCACACTCAGAGGGACAGCTTTCAGGGGAATTGCGGCTTTGTACAATGCGCTAAAATTTTTTTAAATAACAGTATTGTAATACAGAATGTGGAAGGGAAGGAGAAGAGAAAGCGATAGAGAGAAAGAGAAAGAAATAAAGAACCGGCCATAGAGGCAGGCTAGGGGAGGGGGAGGGAATCAGGGACATTGGTGGTGGGAAATGGGCACTGGTGGAGGGATGGGTGCTGGAACACTGTATGACTGAAACCCAAATATGAATATCTTATGAACATCTTTGTAATTGTGTATCTCACGGTGGTATAATAAAATATTTTTAAAAAATAGCAGTCCCAATTATTGTCCTTTGGGATAACTACAGGTGTTTAAATTCCATTTCTGCCCTTTCTAGTGATGTTCCCCTCCCCATAGCCCATTACTTTTGTATAAGAATTACAGTTTTCACATTGAAAATTTCTTTCACTGTGATTTTTTTATTTCTTTTCACTCTAATACAGTCCTATTTAGGCCAGCAGCTTTAAAAAATATTTTATTATACCACCGTGAGATATACAAAGGCGATCATAAGATGTTCATATTTGGGTTTTGGTCATACAGTATTCCAGCACATATCCCTCCACCAGTGCCCATTTAGACCAGCAGCTTTATAAGGCCACAAAATTCTGGCCAAATGCAGAGAAATTCTGCAAGCTCCCCAAGTGTCTGTAGGTTAGCATTTTCTTGGGTTTAATGATCACCCTCCAATATTTATAAGTCTTCAGGAATAACAGGCTGGTCCATTGAGTTTCTATGTAAAATGATCAGAGAAAATCTTTTATTATTATCATTATTATATTAGTAGTAGTATTTTATATTATTATTCTTTTTTATTATTATTCTTTTTATTATAACACCGTGAGACAGACATTTACAAAGCTGTTCATTATTGGGTTTTAGTCATACAATGTTGCGGCACCCATCCCTCCACCAGTCCACATTTCCTGCCACCAATGTCCCCAGACTCCCCCAGTCTATATCTATAGCAGGCATTTCTTCTTTCTTCTTTCTTCTTTCTTCTTCTTCTTCTTTCTTCTTCTTCTTCTTCTTCTTCTTCTTCTTCTTCTTCTTCTTCTTCTTCTTCTTCTTCTTCTTCTTCTTCTTCTTCTTCTTCTTCTTCTTCTTCTTCTCTCTTCTTCTTCTTCTTCCTCTTCTTCTTCTTCTTCTTCTTCTTCTTCTTCTTCTTCTTCTTCTTCTTCTTCTTCATCTTCTTCTTCATCTTCTTCGTCTTCTTCGTCGTCTCTTCTTCTTCTTTTTGTCGTCTTCTTCGTCTTCTCTTCTTCTTCTACATCTTTGTCTTCTTCTTCGTCTTCGCTCTTCTTCTTCGTCTTCGCTCTTCTTCTTCGTCTTCATCTTCGTCTTCGTCTTCGTCTTTGTCTTTGTCTTCGTCTTCATCTTCTTCTTCCTATTCCTCTTCCTCTTCCTCCTCCTCCTCCTCTTCTTCTCCTTCTCCTCCTCCTTCTTCTTCTTCTCCCCCTTCTCCTCCTTGTCCTCCTTCTCCTTCTCCTCCTTCTCCTCCTTCTTCTCCTTCTCCTCCTTCTTCTCTTCTTCTCCTTCTTCTCCATCTTCTTCTTCTTCTGTTTCTTCTGTTGTTTCCTCTGTTCTTTTCTTCTGTTGTTCTTCTTCTTCTTCTCCTCCTCCTCCTTCTCCTTCTCCTTCTTTTTCTTCTCCTTTTCTACTCCTTCTCCTTTTCTTCTCCTTTTCCTCCTCCTCCTCCCTCTCCTTCTGCCTATTCCTTTTCTTCTTCTTCTACCTCTTCTTCCTTTTCCTTATTTTCCTCCTCCTCATCCTCTTCCTCCTCCTCCTCCTCCTCCTCCTCCTCTCTCTCTCTCTCCCCCTCAGAGAAAATTCTTACAAAAAAAGCACCTGGAGGGAAGCAGGAATCTTTTATATGCTTTGACTTAAATTGACTACTCAGAGCCAGGGCAGACTGTAAGGAATAATCAGAACACAGTCATAGCTCTTTATTCTAGCTACCAGCTCAAGGACACAAAGGAGTATAACAAAATAATTGATAAAAACTAATATAAATGAGACTTTTGACAAAACACATGGCATTGCTAAACTGTTAGAAACTTCCATGATGATGTGAGTAGGCAGTACTTAAATAGCAAATTATACCCACCATAATAGACAACAGGAACTATTACTCATGATGATTGCTATAACTAAATTTACATTATGTCACTCTATTTAATTTCACTACCAACCACCGCATCACATTAATCACTACCCTCCCACCAATGAAGACACTTAATGAATCTCTAAGCTACAGGGTATGCTTCTGGGGTCATAGCCCAACTGCCCAAAAAGAAAAGGAAATCACATTCTTTGGTCCACCAACAGTGTTTTTTTTTTCAATTATTACATCTGCAGACCAGTACCTGTCCTCCATACTATCTAAGGACTGGCACTTATGAACAGTGTGGTATACCAGAAGTTTTTAACCTCTTTATACCTGTGAAGCCACATCAGTCAGTGGACCAGTGGCTTAAGAATACTAGTCTAAATGACATTGAAAAATTGGCCATGCAACAACAAGTTTCACATTTGATGTTTAAAAGAAGTTATAATCAAAGATATCTTCTACTTTCTTCTAGAATGATTATTATGAACAGACTGGGACTAGGAAAATTTGTGTCTAGTTATGGGTTGGGGCCATTTCATCGTCATTGAGAGGAAAGATGGGTGATATTTCCTTTCCATTTTTCACCCTGCTTTCCAAGTCTTCCACAAGTTCATACCTAAATCTTCACTTGACAAAGAAAAATCCTTATTAGGAACTGTTTCTGCCTCAAGCTTCACCATCAAAATTTAACTCTACTGTGGTACATTCTTAATAACACAGCTGTCTGTTAAGCAATACAAAAAATACATTTTATGAAGTATTCAGGGGTGAAAGGAATTGAATATGCAATCTTTTTCACTCATTAATTTATAAATTAACAAGGGCTTTCAAAACCTTAAAGACAAAGAGAAAGAAATAATAGATATTTCAGTTTTTAGAAAACAAAAAACAACATAGATGATCTCCTAACAGAGCTTCTCCCCAATCACTCCATATATCTTGGAATGAGTTACACAGATATATAATTGCTTTATTTTCCTGAGAGTATAATGGCTAACTGATCCCATCTGGTGCTGATAAGAGTGCATTTTAACTGATCCTCAAAAATACTGCCTTCTATTATATTAGAATGACTTGTTGAAAAGGAAATTAGGTTGTCAAGTCCATAGATAAGTCAAGAATTAGGACTGATGTGGAAAACAATTAGCAAAATACGACTGCAAAGTGTTTTATTATCCCCTCTTGGAGGACTTGTATCACTTGTCTTCCTGTTGTTCATCCATTTGCTTGAGTGGGCACCAGTAACATCTCCATATGCCCTGTCAAAAGCAAGTGTAGCCCTAGGGCATCTGCTCGCTCCAGGAACACGGAAGAGCCTCAAACCATTACTTCAGGTCATGGGAATGAGGTCTATAATTGTTACTGGGTTTTGGCATATCAAATACAACATGGTAGCTTGCCAGGTTCTGCCATGTAGGTGGTACTCTCAGTAGTAGGCTCTCATCTCGGGCATTTACTGATGAACCTCAACAGGGAGAGATCAGCTTTTCTCTTGGGTGGAACTCTGAGGAGCTGTGGAGTCCGGATGTTGAGAATGACTGACATCATGGTGTGTGGGTTCCTCTGGCTTCCTGCTAGGCTCACTGGGATGACGGGCCATGGCTAGAATCTGCCTAGAACTGTGTACAGTGTATAAATGTGAAAGATCCTGGTCCTAACTTCCAGTATTATCTAAGACTGTCATGCAGCCGCTCTGTGGCTGCAAACCAGAACAGCTGTGGGTCTGGAGTGTCTCTCTTCTGGTGTTGCTGGCTGTAGTGGTTGCTGGCTGTAGTGTAGCTGTGCCACCACAGCTCCCAACCACTACAGCCAGCAACACCAGAAGAGAGACACTCCAGACCCACAGCTGCGCACTCTGCCCCATGTGGAAGCAGCCCATGGAGTTCCGGAGTGTGGTAAATGTCTTGGCCAGCCTCTGGCTGAGTCCAACATAGCTCCAAGGGTTCACTCACACATGTGGGGGAAGGGGGGGGCACCCTGGATGGACTTGGAGCCATGATTTGGGCTTCTCCTCCCCTTTCTCCACCTCCATGTCAGCGGGTGTGGCTGTGAACTCACCAGAAACACCTTGGAGAACACTACTCTAAAAATGTTTTTGTCTACTGCACATGTTACTTTGTTTTTTGTTCTTTCATAGGCAGTTAGGAGTACATATAAGTACACCTATGCAGTTTTGCTTTTTTTTCCAATGAATTCCTTGTTCATTAAAATCTATTTAAATGTAATTTCCTCAATAAACAAATGTAACCTCTATGAAACCCCCTTCCATTAAAAGTACTGGTCAGTCTGTAGACTGGCCAATATGTAATGTCCTTAATCAGGAATGTCAGGACTATTCCTCTGTCAGACATAATGCTTGACATTGCTACTCAGATGGGATATTTAGTTATTTAAGTCAACTGAGTAATTTTTGAGCAAGTCAATAATTAAGTCAGTTCAGTAATTTTAAGCAATTCAATATATCTTAATATTGTAAAAACTGCCTCTTTCTAGTAATACTAATTGCCTATAGCTTTCCTTAACATGACAACTCCAACAGTAAAACAATAACTAGATATAGACAGATATACTCTATAAGATACAGATCTGTTCAGATTATCTCATTGACAAATAATATCTTATTATTCTTATTATTTTTAATATTTTCAGCAAATATGTAAAAGGTTACATGCACAAAAGTCCTCTGTTGTGGCATATATCCAACCCAGATCTCAGATGTATCCCAAATGACTACTAAAGCAAATCTTAGGGTAGCCCTTATTTAAAGAATTATGTCATCATCAAAATGATGATGATGATGATGATGATGATGATGATTAAAAAGGTAGGTCAAAGAGACTGTGCATAGTACAGAAAAACCTAACAATTGAATGTAACTGATGACAAAGATACTAAATTATATAGACATCATCAATGGAACACTGAAAGTTTGTATATGAAAAGAAAAAGAATAGTAATTGACAATGACTAGGTTAAAGCAGAGAGTTAATTTAGTGTGATGAACAGAAAATATGTAGTCCTAAAGATGCAAGAGAAACTCCCCTGGTTGAAAGATTAATCTGGAATGTGGAGGTGCTAATCTCAACAGGAAGTGATCCAGTTTGTATAATTCCTCCTTGACCTTTGTAAATAGAAATCATAATTTTTGTCATTGTTTTTAACACCTAAAATAGTGGTTGCTGACCACAAAAGAAATGTATAGGCAGAACAAGCATAAATAACTATAAGAGGAAATGATTCAGGAGGGAAACAATACATCAGACCTTCTTGGTTCAAAAGGAAAGGGCTAAAAGGTAATAAGGGCATTTGTAATTTTTGTCTTCTTTTTCATTTTGGAAATCTGCATTATTTGCATGGTTGGCCAAAGCCTTTAAAAAGAATCCACAAATTAATATAAATTTTTATTTTTTACTGTTATTAAAAATAAAATTAAAATAAACATAAAGATAATCAAGATCCTCAAGCTCATTGGTGGTGTAGAGGTGTGTTGTATGTTGAATCTGTAAACTAGCATCCAACAACTCTGAAGGCATGAAATTCAAACTCCAACAACAAATTTTAAAACGTGACTTTCAAGGAGACAGGTTGGGGGCTGTGATCTGTGGGAGGGAACCTAGGGACACTGGTGGAGAGAAGTGGACATTGGTAGTAGGATTGGTGCTGAAATATTGTGCAATTGAAACTCAGCTATGAATATATATGTTAATCATGGTGCCTTAAAAATAAAGAAATACATAAAACCAAAGCCAAAAAGTAAGCATCTTTTTTTCAAGGGATTCACAGCATCTATTGTATGTGCTTTCAATCGAAAAAAAAAAAAAACACAACCTGCCTGTTCAATATTAACATTTGCAATAAACATTTTCAAGAGAGGAATGTGGAATGCAAATACATATTGCAAAAAAAAGTAATTTTGGGTCAACACTACTTCCTTCATAAGAACTGCAACAGGCCTAAGTCTTTGTACCTCAACAAATAACAATTAGATGCAAGACTCAATAGCAGAAAGATATTTGGTTCTTTGAAGAGAAATAATATTACGGATGAAAATCAAGCATGACTCCATTGTACAGAAAGTCAAACTTGCTAAGATGCAACTGAAGAAAGGAAAAAATCTATCAGGAATGTAATATGAAGCTAAGAAATACTTGTTACATATTTAGAAACCATGACTTTTATATAGAGTACATTGCTTGGCTAAAAAAAATCAGGAAGAAAACTTTCTCGTCCTTTCTTATTCCAAGCTAACTCCAAGTAGGAATACCCAAAGAGGGATTTCCATCAACTTTTCAATTACTCAAGGATTGGCCATTCCCACTGATTCCATAGTATTACTTTAATTCTCCAATACACTTAAGTCATATGTGTGAGAAAGATTTATAAAGCACCATTCCTGTATTTTTTGTTTTGAGAGACAAGGTATTTTTTTAGTTATTAAGAAGAATCCAAATGCAATCTCTTCTACTGAGCTCAGAAAAGATTTAAGTTAAAACAGGATTAGAATCTATCACAAATGTGTGGGGAACAGAGAGGTAAGTAAAATAGACAAGAGATCAATTAGGATAATAGTTGAAAATAGTAACGCTGGACTAGAACTAAGTATTGAAAGCAGGTAAAGGAATATGTATGATGACCCTTCAGTGTTTTTGTTTTACAAAACACAAAGCACAAAAGAGAGAGAGAGACAGAGAGAGAGACAGAGAGAGAGAAGAAAAGTGCCTGTCATAGAGGCTGGTTGTGGGTGGAAGGGAAATGGGGCACATTGGCATTGGAAAATGTACACTGGTGGAGAGATGGGTGTTGGAACAGTGTATGACTGAAACCCAATCATGAACAGTTTTGTATGCTTTAATAAAAAATTAATTTGAAAAAATAGAATCAAAGATCACCTTTTTAAATGCCTTGATGGTTGGTTAGAAATTTGTTTTAAGAAATGTCCTCTTCATTTAATCTCTGTTTGTTATTTGCAACCAGTTCTATAAGTACCAGAAACAGAAAGGGTTTCCTTGCACTGTCTCCTCCTAGAGTTAAACATTGATCCAACAAGGTTAATTTCATATGGTCTCCAGGCTTATGATACCAGAAAGGTCTCTAGCTTCTGAGTGGCAGCAAGAACGGCTGTTTCTTTGATTAAAAAATAAATAATCTATTAACATCCTCCATATTAGACAGGAACCTTATGTTTATTTGTGGATTCTTTTAAAGACTTCTGGTCAACCCTGCAAATAATACAGACTTCCAAAATGAAAAGGAATACCAAAATAACTATGGCATTTCCTTGTTGGGCATAATGGTTTCTTCAGAGCAGGTCCACTGCGTAAACACTGGACATTTTCTTTCCTTTCAGTAACATCTGTGAATAAGTTTACCCCTTGAAAAAACGAGGGATTAATAACTACATCCAGACAAGGGCGGACACAGGTGCTTCAAGCATGTTCCACAAACACACCCCAGCTCTGCCGCCACAGGGTTATTTTTGATGGAGCCCTGCAGACTTCAGTCACTCAGCATGTCTGGCCTGGGCTAAGGGCAACCCCGCAGAGATGTCAGCAGCAGCATCGAAAGCACCGGCTCTTTCCTGGCAGGCTCTTGCCTGTACACACTGAACAGAGAACATCATCCCAACGATTTATTAAAAGCAATTGTGAGTTTCCTGGCTTTTGCCAAACATTTGGTGCATGTTATACAATCCTCTAAGCCCAAACCTCAGTACTTCTTTGAAGAAAAAACTACCCCAGCTAGCCTAGTTCTGCTCTCCCATGGCAACTACTGCCTGGAATGTTTACTAGACATTTAACCATGACCTGCCTCTTCCATTTGTAAACCACAGTTAGTTAACATTTTTATTTTATCTAATTTCTCTCACTTAAAGTGTTTACTCCTTAACACTAGCTACATTATGCACCCTTTAATGGCAAAGGAGCTTTTTATATTTGTTTAGCTACAATAATTAGTGTGAAATACTTAATAGGCCTTTATGTTTTTATTGATGTGAAAATGTAATTTTTCAAAATGAATTTTTTTTTAATTTTTAAATAGTTTATTATATGACCTGAGATATATGATTACAAAGATGTTCATGTTCGGGTTTCAGTCGTACACTGTTCCAGCATCCATCCCCCCATCAGTCCCATCAGTGCCTATTTCCCACCACCAATGTCCCCCAATTCCTCCCCCGTCCCCAGCCTGTCTCTATGGCAGGTTCTTTATCTCCTCTCTCTCTCTCTCTCTCTCTCTCTCTTACACATTGTGCACTGCAATATATATGTTTAGAAGTTATCCAGTGTATCTTTTTGCCTATATTCAATGCTCAGTTCTAGGCTGGTTTTATCATTTTCAATGATTATTAGCACATTGTTCCCTTCTCTGTCTTACCTAACCTCTGACTCCCACACACTTGTGGTAGACTCCACCTTTGACAAGACCTCCTGATTCATGTTTTGCCTGACCTTGGGCATTGGTATCATAATATTTATGTATGTATGTATATATATATACATATATATACACACATATGTCAAAATGAAATTTTGAAATAGAAATAAGATCCTTATAAAAATCTCTTGATAAAATTATCTTGGGTAGTGAGTATGTGTATGAGAAGATAACAAATTAATTTACTTCCTTAAAAATGGGAATTCATTTCCTTAAAAATTATAGACCTCATTCGCAAGACCTGAAGGAATGGTTTGAGGCTCTTCATGTTCCTGGAGTGAGCAGTTGCCCTTGGGCTACACTAGCTTGTGACAGGGCGCATTGAGATGTTACTGGTGCCCACTCAAACAAATTGATGAACAACATGATGGGAAGACAAGTGATACAAGTGAAAAATGAGAAGTTGGTGGGTGGATGAATAGGGAAGGCAGAACAGACAATACAAGTATCCAAATTTCCAGAGAATGATTTGAGATGTTAGCTGAAAGAACCCTACCAAATCAACACATAGGCCCAACTTTGGCATTTTTCACCAAGCTCACAGCAATCAGAACATAAGCCTATTATATACCTGAGCCGATTAGATCCCGGAACCACATGGTATCCTGAGCATTGTTCACAGTGAGTGGTAAAGCCCTTAGAGGGCTGCAGCCCCGCAGGTCCTGAGCAGCATTGAATTCTTGAGCCCTTGCATTGAACTACTTGTTGGCTGAGAATCACCAGTGGGGTCTAGGGCCTCCTTAGCACCCCTTTGGGAAGCCCTCCAATGCCCCCTCCATCCACTAAAAATCTATCCTACTCTTCCTAATAGTCGCTATTTGGAAGTTGTCTATTAGAATATTTGTATGTTCTTTCCTGAGCTGTAATTACAAATGTTGGCACCCAGAGATATTTAATAATTTACCAAATTTTATGAAGTGGTTCATATATGAGCTAAAAAGAGTTTAATGGTTTTAAGTTACTGGTTTTTAAAAATGCTGTTAGTAAACAATTTCCCTGCCACCTGCCCCTCGAGGTGTTGCAGGTATGGTGCCCGGATGCATCAGCAGGTGGCAGACAGGAGAAGGCTAGTCTACACCCAGGGCTCTGCCCCGTGGGCCCTGGGTGGTTGATGGTCTGACATAGAAAAAGACTGGGCCCCCTGGGATGAACCCAGAGCCTTGGCAGAGCCTGGCAAGCTACCTGTGTTGTATTCGATATGCTAAGAATAGTAACAATAATGGACCTCATTCCCAATAAATGGACACATTACTGACATCCACTTGAGCAAATCAATGAACAACAAGAATAAAAGTGACAAAGTGACAAGTGACAACCAATTTCATTTTCAAAGAACCTCTTGAGTGGAAGATATCCCAGAGTCTGAGTGGGAACCAGAATCACTCCCTACATTGTGCTTCTGAAGTACCTGCCAATGCTGAACTGGAATCTTCTGGAACAAACAAACACAGCTATAATGATGTCTGAGTGGATCATGACACATTTCTCTCACAGCCAGAGTGTGAATGTGGGAAAAGGATTAGACTCTTGCTCTGAGTCTAACTGACAAGGAAAACTGACATTTAGGGACCAGAAAGACCATAAAACTGACATATACAGTCCCTTGAGTCATCCATTAGTGTTCCCTGAGCACAGTGCCAGGAACACAGAGCCCTGAGCATTGGCAGGTATGGTCCAGAAACAAATAAAAAATAAAAAAAGGAGAGAGACAGAGAGAGAGAGAGAGAGAGAGAGAAGAATGCTAAATCTCAGTCCATTCTACCAGTCTAACAGAAAACTTGGGAAAACAACAGAATCGTTAATTCCACAACAAACTTTTAACTTATAGTTGGTTCTAATAGTCACATGCAATTCAAATTCCAGTACAATCAAGACCAACAGTTGGCTATTCCCCAAACTGGCTAAAACACTCAGTTCACAGTACATTTTAGGTGGTTTCGTAGTGTAGTGGTTATCACGTTCGCCTCACACAGTACAGTTAAAGCAAGACAGTCCAATACTAGGATCCTGCAGTGCAACACTGCTCAGGCATTACCAGGACCAGGACGGGATTTTACTCTAATAAATTAGTCTAAATGTTTCATGGGTTCTGGCTAAGACTCAAGGCTCCTGTTTTGGAAACCCAGAACTCTTCTAACTCATGATAACCAGCAGCATGAACATCTGCAGTTTTGCAGGACCCACCAGAAGGACCCACTAGTCTCACACTGATAAGCATACAGCAGAAAACTAGGTTTGTATCACTGCTAAAGAATGTTGAATTTAGGGTAGTCATTGATTTTAAACAAACAGTGATCAAGCCTGTCTTTGGGGAACTATTTTCACCTCTTCTCTAACAGATTAAAAATTCAAGTATGTCCCCAACCAAGACCAAGCTAGGAGGCATTCACTCTTTTTGCCAATTCTGATATGCTAAGGCCTGTGATCAAAAATAGTATTTTCCTATTAGAGCACGAGAGAGCATTAGATTCCTTAATTCAACTAGAGAGTTTGTTTCTTTGATTATTTTGGATTTTGAGCCACACCTAGCAATGACTTACTCCTGGCTCTGCACTCAGGAATCACTCCTAGTATCTCTTGGGGAACCATGTGCAAGGCAAGCACCCTACCAGCTTTACTGTATCTCCAGGGCATCTTTCATTTAGTTTTTAATCTAGTATCTGATAAGGAAATTTTTATTTTTGCTTTTTTGGGTCATACCCGGCGACACGCAGGGTACTTCTGGTTCTGCACTCAGGAATTACTCCTGGCGGTGCTCAGGGCATCGAACCCGAGTCGGTCAAGTGCAAGGCAAATGCCCTACCTGCTGTGCTATTGCTCCGGTCCCATGATAAAGAATTTTTTTTTATTTCTGGTTTTGAGACACCTCCTTCTACCTCACGTTAAAAAACTTAAAATGGGCAAAATTCAAGGAGTTCACAGTGAGTTTGGATTAACAAGCTATTGCACTAAAGTGCTTGACTCTTCTCCCCACCATAATTTGGTGTTCCTCAGACTTGTACAAATGTTGCTGGAACGTGAGGGATCCTAAGAGAGGAATAAGATATAACTTTCTGATGTGCTCCTGTCCCAGACTGGACCTGTCCCATACATCTTGCCTGTCATCTACAAACAGGCATTTTAGGACACCATTGGGGAAGTCATGAGAGTCATGAGGAAAAGAACAATACAACAGTTAATAAACTAAAAGTATCACCCCAAGGCATAAGGTTAATGTCTGGGGAACAAAAGTATACTAGTGAGTAAAGAAATTCTTGTCATTAAAAATTATTTTAGCTTCCTTTTCTCAATATGAAATCCAGCATATGTACCTGGTATGTTGCACAACATTTCACGCAGAAATTGCATATGAGCAGCCAAACCCATACTCAACAACCACCAGGAGAGGGCATCGAGCACAAATGAATGAAACTGCCAACAAGGGGGTTTGAAAGACTGACTCAGCTATCTGAACCTATACAAATATATTTACTGTGTGTCCATTTGCAAACATCTTATGAAATCACATTTGTCATATATAGACATAAAGGTATGCAGATAAATGTATATATATATATATATATATACACACACACACACACACAAACACAGATATATATGTATACAGATATAGAATAATTCTTTACCCTCTGCCCCAGTGAATGAAATATCTATTCTCCTAGAGAGGGCACTAGAACAAGTCCAGAATTTGATGCGATTTCAGAGATAAAAATTCATTTTTACAAACAATTTTCAAAGCTGAACATTTCAGAGAAATCAAAATGTTCTCCCAGTCTTTCAGCAGAGGCAACATATATTCACTAAAACTTGTGAAGAAGGATTCCAGACTTGTCTCTGTTTCCTAAACATCTACGTGGTCTGCTGCAGCTTGTGAGTCAAGCTCCAAGAATTCACCTCTGAGCACAGTAAAATGGAGGAAAGAATATTATTCTGTCATAAAACAAAAGGAGACACTATAATCTCCAGAATGAAACAGAACTTGAATTATATTTGTTTCCTTTCAGGCCTCTTTCAGACACAAACAATAATAAATTGGCCAACCATATTCTTCAGCCATATAATTTTCTTTTGCCCCCAAAGTGGCCACTCCCTGGGAAAAGTGGACACTCCCAGGAAAAATACAAATAACTTCTAATTTCAGAGCCCCTTCAACACAAAAAGTAAGCCACCTTTACCAACGCACAAGGTCATCTTTTCCAATAGAACTTGAATCCAAGGAAAAAATAGATACCAAGGTTTCCTTTTTTTTTTCACAAACTTTGTTTCATTTTGAAGTACATTTTTATAGCCATGAAAAAAATATTGATGAACCCGTTTTTCCAAAACAAACCAACATGCCTTTTCATTTTAGCCCAAAAGTAACTTCTCCATCCAGCATTTTAGAAATAATAACATAGGGTTGGAGACTACCTTGCTCAGAGTGTTGTTTAGACGTACCTCGTGTGTCCAACTTCAGGGGTATTCATTCCACTCACCAGGCACTGGTTTCATACCATAAAATCAGCTACAAATTCCAATCTTTTCCACTGTTCTAAATGAGATTTCTATAAGCCAAACAAATTATGGTTTAATTAGCATCACTGATTTAGTTCAGGACTTAATTATTCAAAGGAAAGACATCTTGTTCTTGGCTGATAGTTCATTTTCCATTCATTAACAATAGTAACATTATTGAGTAACTATAATGTGCCTGGGAGCACATTATAGTGTGCTCAGGACTCAGGATATGTCCTGAGTCCTGAGGAGAGCAGGACTCTGAGCATATCCCTTACTTTTGAATGCTGCCTCCCTCCTTCATGATGACTCATCGGTCCTTGTCCACAGTAAGGTTGAGGGAGGACCCCACAGGCTGAGAAGCAGATGTCCTGGTGCTTGGCATCCAGAAGGGTGATCAAGAACTTGTGGACTGTGAGGGCAGTTGGGAAACAAGCACAGCCAGTTAGGCTTAGGGGTCCCAGCTGAATCGTGTTTTGCAAATGGCAAAGAGCAGTGGGGGCAGCGGAGCAGGGATGAGTGGCAAACAGAAGTGCCCATTTAGGGAACTTAGCCCCTCCTTCCTAATGCTTGGCAGTAATTAACCAGTCATGATTGGCCACCAGCAGTAATTTTATCACTGTATCACTGTCTTCCCGTTCATCTTCGATTTGCTCGAGTGGGCACCAGTAATATCTCCATATGACCTGTCTCATGCAAGTAGAGCCCAAGACACCTGCTTGCTCCAGGAACAAAAGAGCCTCAAACCATTCCATCAGGTCATGGGAATGAGGTTTATAATTGTTACTGGTATCTGGCATATCAAATACAACACGGGTAGCTTGCCAGGCTCTGCCGTGCGGGTAGCATACTCTTGTAGTCATCTCAAAATCCAGCATTTATTGATGAACCACGCTGCCGCAAAGCAGCGCGCGAGCCGGGCTGTGATAGGCTGGTGTGCTGGGTGGAGTTCTGACGAGGAGGAAGTCCGGATGTGGAAAATGGCGGTCCTCATGGAGTGGGGGGGTCGTCTGGCTTGTTGTGAGGTTCTGCTGGGATGGCGGGCCAGGGCTAGAACCTGCCATCCCTCCCGGGCACCTCATGAGCGGCTGGGCACAGTGAGAGCCAGTAGCAGCTCTGCCCCATGTCTGTTTCTGGATCAGCATACCTGGGCCGGATTAAAAAAAAGACTGCAGCAGGGTGGATCTCCATGAGCAGGGCTGTGATAGGCTGGTCTGCTGGGCGGAGTTCTGACGAGGAGGAAGTCCGGATGTGGAAAATGGAGGTCCTCATGGAGTGGGGGGGGTCTCCCTGGCTTGTTGTGAGACTCTGTTGGGATGGCGGGCCAGGGCTAGAACCTGCCATCCCTCCTGGGCACCTCATGAGCGGCTGGGCACAGTGAGAGCCAGTAGCAG
Source organism: Cryptotis parvus (assembly GCA_021461705.1). Classification (NCBI taxonomy): domain Eukaryota; kingdom Metazoa; phylum Chordata; class Mammalia; order Eulipotyphla; family Soricidae; genus Cryptotis; species Cryptotis parvus. The sequence goes on from JAJIBD010001592.1 coordinate 126,769, forward strand.
CTCTGCCCCATGCCTGGCAAGCTACTCGTGTCGTATTTGATATGCCAAAACCCAGAAACAATTATAGACCTCATTCTCATGACCTGAAGGAATGGTTTGAGGCTCTGTGTTCCTGGTGCAAGCAGACGCCATTGGGCTACACTAGCATGCGACAGGATGTATGGAGTTGTTACTGGTGCCCGCTAGAGTAAATCGATGAACAACGGGAAGACAAGTGATAATGTGCCACTAGTTTCTCCAGTTTCTTCTGAGTAACCACTATGTGTCACTTGCCTCTGAATTATCTTCCAGGACAATTTCTATTATTCCCATTTTCCAGAAGAAAAGACTCAGACACTCAAAGGGCTTACTTATGTCACAAAACAATTTATGGCAGCAGCAGAGTTGACCTCTGCTGAGAGGTCAACTTAGGGGTTTTAGTTTTTTTTTTGTTTTGTGTTGTTTTATTTTTTAGGTTTGGGGACCACATCCAGGGGCTCTCGGGGTTTACACCTGGCTCTGTGCTTAGGAAGCACTCTTGAAGTACTCAGGAAACCACATGCAGTGCTAAGGGTCGAACCTGGATCAGTCACACGTAAGGCAAGCGCCTTAACCACTGAATTCTCTGACCTAACCAGTTCTCTCTCCTACACTTTGCTGCCTACACTTTACCCACTTAAACTTAATTGCATAATTTTCCAAAATGGAAAAAAAATGTTACTTTCTGTCAACAGTAACCTTCCTCATTTCTTAATTCTCAATTGGGAACGAATAAGGGTTGCAAAGCAAATCAATATTTTAGTATGTTTGGTAAGAATTCAGAAAGTGCTAAAATTTTTTTCACTGTATCACTGTATCACTGTCTTCCCATTGTTCATCGATTTGCTCGAGTGGGCACTAGTAACATCTCCATGAGTCCTGTCACAAGCAAGTGCAACTCAAGGGCATCTACTTGCTACTGGGACAGGAGGGGCCTGAAACCATTCTTCAGGCTATGGAACTGAGGTCCATAATAATTACTAGTCTTTGGCATAAAAAGTAAATAAAACATGGTAGCTTGCCAGGCTTTACCGTGTAGGTGGTATAGTCTCAGTAGAAGGCTCTCAACTCGAGCATTTACTGATGAAACTTAAAGGGGGAAGATCAGGTTTTCTCTTGGATGGAGCTCTGAGGAACTATGGAATCTGAATGTTGAGAATGACTAACTGCATGATGTGTGGTTTGTTCTGGCTTCTTGCCAGGCTTACTGGTATCAGTTAAAACATGTCTATAACTGTTTACTATGTATAAATGTGAAAGAAATTGGGAAGAACCTTATGCAATATTCAATATCCTATAAAAAATATTGTGTGGCCACTTTGCCCGCGCCAAGGGACATGTGGGTCTGGCGTGGGTGGGTCTCTCTCTTCTGGGGCAACTGGCATGGAGGCGGAGGAAAGGGCAGGGCCCAAAATTCCACTCTGAGTCCGGCCAGCATGGTCTCTCCCCGCTCATGAGAGCAAACCCTTGGAGCAATGTTGGACTCGGCCAGGGGATGGCCGAGCCCCTTACCAGGAGGTCAGCTCCATGGGTTGCTTCCACATGGGGCCGGCCAAGCAGAGCAGCTGTGGGTCTGAAGTGGATGGGTCTGGATCTCTTCCGAGGATGCAAATTAACTGAGTCTGGCATGGTGGGTCTCTCTCTTCCGGGGCAACTGGCATGGAGGCGGAGGAAAGGGCAGGGTCCAAAACTCCACTCCGAGTCTGGCCAGCATGGTCTCTCCCGCTCATGAGAGTAATCCCTTGGAAATTTTTACCCTAAATTTTTACTGTAAATAAAATGTCCTCTTGGATTACAAAGCTAAATACACAGCTATCTACATTTTTCTAAGAGATATTGTTGTTCATCAAGTGTTAAGGTGATTTGTCTATCTATTTCATTTTAAACAGAGCTAAAAAATTTCTTGTTGGTAGACTGGTCCAACAATCAAGTTTTTGAAACAAAAACTTACATTTCCTGTGATAAACTAGTGATTTGGGAAATCTAAGAAATTAAAAACTAGGACTCAGAGGGAAAAGGACAGATAGAGAATGATTGCATTTATTTGTGGGATATAAAAAAAATAGGATGATATCTGTTGGATGACACGTTTAGCTAGTTTGGGAGCTTTGCTGTTTTGCCCACTCACAGCTTAATCTACTTAAGTCAAGTTTCATTCTAATGAGATCTCTCTTCTATATAAACACTGCTAGAGGGTGTGGCAGTTACAGAAGTCACCTTGACTGAATAACTTCTGACTTATACATCTACTAAGACTTCTATGTTTTCTAGATTGGGCACAGCTCCTCTTTATACCCACTGCACCCAGCATGGGACAGTTATAATTTACCAGGAGACTACCACCCTGGCTACATTGAGACTATAGGAAGATTATAGGATCATATTAGTTTGCTCTCAAGCAGGCGAGTGTGACTCTTTCAGTATATGGAAAACAAGATACTCAGAATCACCCTGGTGCAGATAATAAATAAGAAGGACCTTGCAGCTACCATCTAGATTGCATGAAGCTCATGAAATTAAGATGTATTACTTTATACCAGCTCTCTCTCTCCAGTATTTTACATAAGAGATAATCTCAGTAGAAGGGATTAGTCCTTGGCTGACTTTTGTTTATACCTGTAATAGGGTGTGGCACCACCCTTCTACAATTTGTTTAGGGTTCTTTGTTGACACAACCCTCCCTATCACAGGTCTGGATTACTTTGGTGTATATAAGGGGACTGACTTGAGGCCCCTTGGCCTTTTGCACCTTCTTTTTTGGGTAGGACTCCTCTTGGGTGAGCTCCTCTCTCTTTGGTGGGAGACTTAGGCTCTTTCATATGGTCTAAGTTCTGACCAGAGCTAGAGTTCTTTCATTATATTGGATTGCTGTGGAAGAGCTTTTGTACTATTAAAAGCCTTTTTTGGAACTGTGCAGGACTCGTGAGTTTTCATCGGTTTCCCTGGCGTCCTCGGAGGTAGAAGAGAACTTCTGTCCTGACACTGTCGAGGACTCCAGCAACATCCCCCACAGATACCAATATTCAAGGCCAGGCAAAACATGAATCAGGAGGTCTTGTCAGTGGTTAGAATCTACACGCAAGTGTATGGGAGACAGCAAGACAAAGAAAGGAACAGTGTACTAGTAATTGTTGGAAATGATAATACCAACCTAGAACTGAGCAAAGGGTATACATGATAACCTCTAAATGTATGTATTGCAAGTTGCAATGTGTAAGAGAAGGGAGAGAGGGGTGGGAGGAGAGAGAGAGAGGAGGCAAAGTGCCTTCCAAAAAGGCAGGCTGGGGGAGCAGGAAGGGAATCAGGGGACATTGGTGGTGGGAATTGGGCACTGGTGGAGGGATGGGTGCTGGAACACTGTAAGACTGAAACTCAAACATGAATATCTTTGTAATTGTATATCTCACGGCGGCACAATAAGAAAAAAAACTAGGGTTAGTAGAAGTTTGTCCCACCTCTGATCTTTAGGTCCATTTGATCTCTTTGCATGAGCCACACCAATGTCTTTTTTTTTGTTTTTTTTAGGCCATACCCCCCACGAGTTTTAGGCACTTGTTCAGTGCTTATTCATGACTCTACACCAGGGATCACTCTTGGGGGGTTTCTGGAGACCATATGTGGTGCCCGATATTAAACTTGGGTCAGCTGAGTGCAATGCAAGATAATCTGCTGTATTAACTCTCCAGACTGCTACCTCAAAGTCTTTAAAAAGGGCACCCTCCCATCCAGTTCTGCTCTGCACCCACCTAAGCTATGTCCTCTAATCTGGGGTTATCCCTATATGAGAGCAAGAAAAGCTGCCTGTGGAAAGAAGCATTACAGAATAACTCAAACCCACCCCAAGTGACCAGAGTTTTCTTGGCACCCATCCACTCTGCTTATCTCTGTGGCCTTTTTGGTTTGTTAGTTTCGTTTTATAGATCACATCTGGTGGTGCACAGGACTCAGTTCTGACTCTGGGTTTAGTAACTATTCCTGGAAGTGCTCAGGGGGGACCCTATGAAGTAAACAGAGGATTGAATTCAGTTCATCCACAAGCAAGGTAAGTGCCTCAACCAATTATCCTTTAGTCCCCCAGTTCTGTTTTCAAAACCTTGTTCCCTCCACTTAATTGCATGAAGTATTTCTTGAAACGGAAACACATGTCTTTTACAGTTAACAGCAACTGGAAATCATTATCTCTTTGAGGCTGAGTTGTCCTTTAATGATACATGTACACTGGTGTAAAAAAACACTATGCAAGTTTAAGAGGCACATGTTCAAGCCAGCAAATTAACATCAGCACATCTTCAACTTTCAATGTTATGTGTCAATTACATCTCAATAAAAACCAACAAGTATGACAAAATGAAATATGTCTCTAATCAGCCTAAAAGATACAGAAAATTTAGGGAGCTGGAGACATAGTAGGGAGCTGGAGAGATAGTACAGCAGTGGGTACAGTGTTTGCCTTGCATGAGGCAGACGGGTTTGATCTCAGCCACACCATATCGTCCCATAAGCCCTCCAGGAGTGATCTCTGAGTTCATAACTGGTCTGATCACCATCAGATGTGGCCCATAAACCTATATATATAATGCCACTATATAATCTCCCAAATGTATATAATACATTATCTCTCTCCATCTATCTATCTATCTATCTATCTATCTATCTATCTATCTATCTATCTATCTATCTATCTATCTATCTATCTATCTATCTGTCTGTCTGTCTGTCTGTCTGTCTGTCTGTCTGTCTGTCTGTCTGTCTGTCTGTCTGTCTGTCTGTCTGTCTGTCTGTCTGTCTGACTGTCTGCTGCTGCTGCCTACCTACCTACCTACCTATCTATCTATATATCAAAGCTTGTCAGTGTTCCACACTAGAGAGAAGCCAATTTCAAGCCCAGGTTTACGGGTCTTAGCAGCTAAAGTCACAAGGCTTCCGTGGAGATGGATCTGGGGTCCCTCTCCCCTACCTCTGTACCTTCTGGGAGGCCCAGTGGACCCACCCACAAACTGCTCCTGGGCTGTCAGCTATGATCCAGAGACACTGACACACAGGGCAGAGCTTCCTACCAGCTCTTCCCGTGGCGTGTGACCGCAATGGTATATCAAATTAGTAGAAACCAACCACATTTCAGAAATTCAGATGGTCAATGCAAGAACAGAAATAGTCCAGATTAGCCCATAAACCTAAACCCCAACCTAAGCCCTAAACCCCATTCTGGACCATTTCATGAACCCCACTGCCCTCTTTCAGTACTCAATGGACCTGAAGACCTGTCCTGTTACAAATTACTCTATCCACTGAGGAGGAGAAAAGGAAGGAGTCGAGAATGCTTCTAGCCTGTCGCAGACTGGGCCCGTGGGATAAATCCAGAGCCATGGCAGAGCCTGGCAAGCTACCCGTGGTGTACTCAATATGCCAAAAACAGTAATAATAACGGACTTCATTCCCAATGAATGGAGATATCACTGGTACCCACTTGATGAACAACAGGAAGACAAGTGATACAAGTGAATATATAATATATATGTATATTTATATATAATGCCACTATCACTCAAAGGACCCTTGGTTGACAAAACTTCTCAGATATATATTTGAGATAGTCTCCAGAAGGCAAAATTGCATAATTGGTTGAAACGGAAGGGGGAAGTGTTGTAATCTAGAAAGAAAACAAAGTGGGTAGGGCACTTGCCTTGCACATGGCCAACCAGGGTTTGTTCTCCAGCATCCCATAAAGTTCCCTGAGCACAGCAAGGAGTAATTCCTGTGCAGAGCCAGGAATAACCTGAACATTGCTGGGTGTAACACCACCACCACCCACTTCCCTGCAAAAAAATAAAGATTAAAATATTGGTAATCGCCTAAATTGGGGAGGGTACAGGATGCTTTATATACTCTTGTTATGAGTAACTAAAATAGTCTTTTGAGAGTAATTTGTGACTAATAATTTAAAAAAAAGACATCTACATTCTACTCATGTGAACATATATGTACTGGACATGTAGTCAAAGGTGAGCTGACAGCTGTGTATAAAAGGATATCCCTTGCAGTATTTTTATAGTAAAGAAAGTGAAAAGAACTTGACCATCAAATCAGGCTTTCTGCAAAATAAAGCTCTATAGAAAAATGGTCCAATGTGACTGAATTCAGCAAGGTCACCATGCTGGGACTCATGGTCACCAAGACACAGACAAATCTTAAAAGAAATCATAGGGACAGGATGCTAATACTACTTCTTTTGTGATTTTTAGGACAGATATTGTACATATATATCTAGAAGGATACACAAGAAATCATGTCCTACTGTGTCATGGCCTGTAGCGCTTAACTATTAAAGTTGTTTTCTCTAGGCACACATGCAAGCTGAACACAGGATATCACTTAGGTGATGTTCACACCACCAGATTACAAAGATGATTACTATTCCATTTTGTTAATGGTAAGTAGATCCCCATGTTCTTCTAACTCAAAGAAGTTAAATAACCTAATTTACTGCTTCAAATGATGCCCTTGGTCTCTACTAGCATGAGACAGGACATATGGAGATATACTGGTGCCCACTAGAGCAAATTGATGATGAACAGGAAGACAGTGACAGTGACAGTGACTACTTCAAATACTATCACCAACTTGGACTCAAGGTACAAATAAGTGTATTTTAAGAAGACAGTAATTTAAATTAGAACTATGTTCTTATTAAACCACTGAAATATATGACAACTAGAACTTAAGCTTTGGTAACCAAAAATTTTATAACAAAATGCCTATTAAAAGGTTATATAAAGTTATACTGGACTATGTGAGCTACTTTAACCACATTTAGGGAAGCTGGAATCTGGAAACTTTACCTAGACGTGTTCCAGGAATACTTCTCAACTAGAGCCTAGGCAACTGGGGGTTAATGTCTAATGTTGCTCTAGCACCAGCCCACATTTCCTAAGCTCTGTTTGGATTGCACTGTAGTTCCACAGAGCTACTGATGAGATACTGGGTACTCTGCAGCAGGGAACCTCAATTCTGTACATTTGTGTTGCCAGCAACATAGCAAGACAGAAGTGAACCTCCACTTTATGTCAGTTTCAAATTTTGTACAATTCAATTTGATTGCATACCTTAACAACACTAGTTTTAGGAGACCTGGACATAAATGCATTAACTTTCCCACCTCTGAACCTTAGGAAGACAAATGAGAGGAACGACAGTCAACAGACAATTCCAAAGTAAAAATCTAGCAAACTTGGAAACAAACTACCCCCACATATTCTTTGGTGTGTAATAAATGTAGTTCTTGCAATTATATATATATACATATATATATATATATATTCAAAAATTAGTTACATTCAGAATCTAAAATGAGTGTACACACAATGTCTCTCTTCACCCCACCCAAATGCCTTCCAAAGGGGAGAGACAGACCTGGATGTACTCAGGGGACCATGTTGTGGGGGACCAAATCCGGGGCATTTGCTCCAGTCCTCAAAGTCATCTCCCCTTTTGTACATGGTCAAGGGCTGAATCTAGGCAAAGTATATTAACTTCCAGGGATTTGTGAGCTGAATGATTCTATAAAAATGGCTTGAAATTATGTTGAAATCTACAGAAGTTTTGGAGTCAAGATTCATATGTCTTGGTGGAAAGGGCACCCAAAATGTTTCAGATAATACTGATGTAACAGATGACTATTATCAGGATGAGTATTTTGTGCTTTATTTCCTAGAGAATGTACTTCCTTTTTTTAATGGCACTACCTTTTTCCTTTAAATAGACTTATAAATTATATCCTGATTAGGTACAGTAACTTTACAAAATAAGGGGCCGGAGCAATAGCCCAGTGGATAGGGCATTTGCCTTGCACGCCGGCCAGCCTGTGCCGGCCTGGGTTCGATCCCAGGCATCCCAAATGGTCACCCAAGCATTGCCAGGAGTAATTCCTGAATGCAGAGCCAGGAGTAACCCCTGAGCATCGCCGGGTGTGAACCAAAAAGCAAAAAAAAAAAAAAAAAAACCTTTACAAAATAAGAATAGAAAATGCTCTAGTATTGGCTCAAAATCTTTTTGCAGCTGACCTGGTCATGGGTGAGACTTGGCACCTGGAGCCAGTGGGGCCTCAGCTCACGACCCACCTCCTGCTGTGAGGAGGTAAAACCCAGGTCCCCATATATCAGAACTTGGCACTGAGCACAGCACTCCCCCATCTTGTCTCTGCCCACTGTTCTGACTACAGGATGCAACAGGGCATGAGCCTGAGACCAAACTGAGGGAGTCAGAGGAGAGGGAGTGGCTTCTCACTTTTCAGTAAAGTTGTTGATCGAGGGGGAAGATATAAAAAGGTTTCTATTTGCAAGAGAAAAACTAAATGGATGAGAGCCCTGGGCCTGCAGGTGTTTTTATAAGGAGGCAGGTCCATCTGTGAACAGAGCAACATGTTAGCAAATTCTCATATGACCCAGAACCATGACCCTTGCTGATTTTCTTTTTTTTTTTAAATTTTTTATTTTTACAATTACAAAGATATACAATTAAAAAGTTCATATTTGGGTTTTGGTCATACAGTGTCCCAGCACCCATCCTGCCACCAGTGCCCATCTCCCACCACCAACATCCCCGGTTCCCTCCCCCTCCCCCAGCCCTCCTCCATGGCAGGTACTTTATTTCTTTCCCTTTCTCTCTCTTGCTCTTTTCCTTCCCTTCCAGACTATGGATTACAGAACACACAGTAAAGGGTTGTCATGTGTATCTTTTTGCCTGTATTTAATGCTCAGTTCTAGGTTGATATTAGTACCCTTGACAATTGTTAGCACACTGTTCCATTTTCTGTCTTACCTAGCCTCTAACTCCCACACGTTTGTGATAATTTCCACCTTTGACAAGACCTCCTGATATATGTTTCACTTGACCTTGGATATTGGTATCATAATATGTACATATATATTTATGTTATGCAGATAAATGCAGTCATTCTGTATCTGTCTCTCTCCTTTTGGCTAATTTCGCTCAACATAATCTTCTCCATGTCCATCCATTTATAGGCAAATTTTATAACTTCCGTTTTCCTAACAGCTGCATAGTATTCCATTGTGTAGATGTACCAAAGCTTCTTTATCCAGTCATCGATTTTCGGGCACTCTGGTTGCTTCCAGATTCTGGCTATTGTGTATAATGCTGCTATGAACATAAAAGTAGGGATGGTGTTTCCGCTGCGTATTTTTGGTTTCCCAGAGTAGATTCCCAGGAGTGGTATGGCTGGGTCAAAAGGGAGTTCAATTTCTAGTCTTTGGAGGAATGTCCATATTGTTTTCCAGAAAGGCTGTACCAGCCGGCATTCCCACCAAAAATGGATGAGTGTCCCCTTTTCCCCACATCCACGCCAGCACTTGTTGTTCTTGCTCTTTTGAATACGTGCCAGTCTCTGTGGTGTAAAGTGGTATCTCATTGTTGTTTTGATTTGCCTCTCTCTGATGATTAGTGATGATGAGCATTTTTTCATATGGTTTTTGGCCATTCGAATTTCTTCCCTTGCTGAAGTTTCTGTTCATTTCTTCTCCCCATTTTTTGATGGGGTTGTTTGTTTTCTTCTTGTAAAGTTCTACCAGTGCCTAATATATCCTGGATATTAACCCCTTATCAGATGGGTATTGGGTGAATATTCTTTCCCATTCTGTGGACTGCTTTTTGTATCTTAGTCACTGTTTCTTTTGAGGTGCAGAAGCTTTTTAGTTTCATGTAGTCCCATATGTTTATGTTTTCTTCTAGTTGCTTTGTTAGTGTTGTTTCACTTTTGAAGATGCCTTTAGCTTCAATGTCGTGGAGCGTTTTTCCTATATTTTCTTCAATGTACTTTATGGATTCAAGTCTGGTATTGAGATCTTTAATCCATTTTGATCTGATTTTTGTGCATGGTGTTAGACACAGGTCCAAATTCATTTTTTACCAAAAAGCCCACAGCAAGCATCATTCTAAATGGGGAAAAGTTGAAAGCCTTCCCTGTGAGATCAGGGACAAGACAAGATTGCCCACTCTCACCTCTTTTATTCAATATAGTACTGGAAGTACTTGCCATAGCAATCAGAGAAGAAAAGGACATCAAGCGCATCCAGATAGGCAAGGAAGAAGTCAATCTATCATTATTTGCAGATGACATGATATTATACCTAGAGAACCCTAAACTCTCTACCAAAAAACTCCTAGAAACAATAGACGCATATAGTAGAGTGGCAGGATACAAAATCAACACCCAAAAAGTCAGTGGCCTTCCTATATACAAATAACGAAAGAGAAGAAAGGGATATTAAGGAAACTATTCCATTCACAATTGTGACACAGAAAATCAAATACCTAGGAATCAACTTACCCAAGTATGTAAAGGACCTGTACAAAGAAAACTACAAGACACTGCTCCAAGAGATAAAAGAGGACACAAGGAAATGGAAACACATTCCCTGTTCATGGATGGGGAGAATCAACATTGTCAAAATGGTAATACTCCCTAGAGCTCTGTACAGATTCAATGCAGTCCCTATGAGGATACCGATGACATTCTTCAAAGAAATTGACCAAACGCTCCTGAAACTTGTATGGAACAATAAACCCCCCAAGGATAGCTAAAGCAATCCTCAGGAAAAAGAAGATGGGAGGCATCACTTTACCCAACTTCAAACTGTACTACAAGGCAGTAGTAATTAAAACAGCATGGTATTGGAATAAAAACAGACCTGTGGACCTATGGAATAGAATTGAGTATCCTGGCACCCAACCTCAAACACATGATCATTTAATCTTTGATAAAGGTGCAATGAGTCTAAAATGGAGTAAGGGAAAGCCTCTTCAACAAGTGGTGTTGGGAAAATTGGGCAGCGACATGGAGTATTCTTATTGGGGTTTCTTTTTAGCTGGTATCCTACGGGCCTCCTGGATCTTGAGGCAAGTGTTCTTTAGTTCCGGGAATTTCTCAGCAATGATGGCTTTGACAGTTTCTTCTTCATCAGGGTTTTCTTCTTGCCCTTCTGGGACCCCGTGATCCGTATGTTGTTTCTTCTCTCTTCATCCCGATTATCTCTTGTTGTCGGTTTTGGTAATTGTGAGTCTTTTTTTCTATCATCTGGTGTTCTATAGAGAATCTTTGGAACTCGTCTTCGAGATCACTAATTCTTTCTTCAGTAGCTATTATTCTGCTATGATGGCCTTCCACTGTGTTTTTCATTTCATTTACCTCATTTTTAATATCTGTCATTTCCATTTGCATTTTTCTCACTTCTTTTCTCATGTCCTCTTGTATTTTATTGATTTTGCATTCCATTGCTTCTTTGAATTCCTTCTGAATCCTGAACAATTCTTTCCGAAATTCCTTATCAGAGAGGTTATACAACTCATTGGTATTGCTTGGCTCATCTGGACTAGTGACTTCACTCCACAGAGCTTGATGGAATTTTGCGTTGCTTTACCATTATGACTATTGTAGGTTTCAAATGCGAGTTCTTGGGTGACTAGATAGTACAGTCAGTAGGTGTCTGAGTTCTTTGCAGAGGTTGGGTGGGTGGCAAGGATGTAGGAACAAAGGTTCACTGGTACCTCATGCAAGATAGATAGTAAGAGGATCATCCGTCTGCGTGGTTTTGAGTTTGGGGATGTGGGTGTAGGGTTCTAGCCTGTTCCCTAGGGCTGATTTGGTCAGCGGGAGACGCAAGGATCACACACACACATGTGGGAGAGATTTCAGATGTTCCCGGAAGCGCAGGGCCCAAGGGGTCGGGGTGAAACCAAGGCAGTTTGCCTTGGTTCCCATTGATGGAAGTTCCGCTCTTCCCTGGGGCTGATTGAGTTCACCGAGATGCAAGGATCACACACACACACACACACCTGTGGGGGAGATTGCAGACGTTCCCTGACCCTTGCTGATTTTCAAGTATGACTAATCATAACGAGAAATAGCTTTGTACTTAAAAGTTTTCAGATTAATGTTTGAGCTCTAAAAAAATAACAATTAATTAAGCAAAAGTATGTTCAATTAATTGAAATAAAAAGGAGAAAGATACTCCTTTCTCAAACTGACTTTCAGAAAAAGTCACTTTCTGAATAAAATGAATGTAAAATAATTAAAAACTGTTTAAAGGAGCTATAGCAATAGCATAGCAGTAGTGCATTTGCCTTGCATGCTTCCGACCAGAGTTCCATCCCTGGCATCCCATATGGTACCCTGTATACCGCCAGGAGTAATTCCTGAGTGCAGAGCCAGAAGTAACCCTTGAGAATTGCTGGGTGTGACCCAAAAGCAAAAATAAATAAATATAAATACTGCTTAAAATTTTAAATTGTACTTTAACTGTTCTTTGCATTTAGGTCCATCCAAGATGAATATATTATATGGGGCTGGAGCTATAGCACAGAGGGTAGGGTGTTTGCCTTGCATGCAGCTGACCCAGGTTCAATCCCCAGTATCCCATATGGTCCAGGAATTACTGCCAGGAGTAATTCCTAAGTGAAGAGCCAGAAGTAACCCCTAAGCATCACCAGGTGTGACCCAAAAAAGCAGAAAAAAAAAAACTCAAATGAATATTATATTAAGTTTTGTAGGGTCTATTATTTGCGAATTATTTGCTTACTCTTATATTGTGAGATTTATTAATTCATTCTATACTTTGCCAACTGGGAAAAAATAACAAGGACATTCTGTGTCAACTAAAATTCAGTGAGAGGAGTGTGGTGAAAGTGGTAGAGCTACAGGCCTCCGGTAGAAAGAGAAACAACAGCACCCAGAAGTCCAAGCAGAAGAGGAAGTAAAATGGACACTTCCAACCCTCACGCTGGATTGCTTCCCACACAGGTACCCTCATTGGGGGTGTGACTGGCCAGGGTGCATATTAATACAAAAAATGTAGGAAATTCAACACCAAGGGGAAGGTAGTATCCTTGAAAAAGCATAAGGCAAAAGGGAAAAGTAGAATACCTTCTTCTCAGCATCTCTAGAATCCTACCTGACAGTAGAATGAAACAGTTCCCCAGAAGAATCCACCCGCATCACCACAGCAGCACCATGGGGAAACAACACAGATCCCCAACACAAAGAACACATGAAGAAACCAACCTTGAAGACTCAAAAAAGACCGCAGATATACATAATCTCTCCAACAAAGAATTCAGAGAAGAAATGCTGATAATGTTTAATGAGCTCAATATAAAAATGGAATGGATGTCCAATAAAATACAGGAGCATAATTTATTCCACAGCATAAATGAAGCAGTGGAATGAGCAGTCAATAAATTACAGGAGGAAATGAGAGCAGAAATGAGAACAATGCAAATAGAAATATCATACTAAAAGCCTCAGTAGATGAAAGGCTCACAATAGGGGCTCTCAATAGCAGGAAGACAGCAGTGGAAGAGAGAGTCAGTGAGACTGAGGATGATCTGCAGAAAGCACTCAGGTAAATACACAAGATGGAAAAAAGGCGGAAAATGGATCAGCAGTGAAACAGAGAACATTGGGATGTAACCAAGAGTAACAACACAAGAATCATTGGAGTCCCAGAGGGACAGGAAGGCAACCCCAAGGAAATAGGGACACTTAAACACATCCTTGCTGAAAAGTTTCCAGAGTTAAAGGATGAAGGCATCCAGATCCAAGAAGCCCAAAGGGTACCAGTAAGAAGAGATTCCAACAGAAAGACGCCAGACATATACTAGTCAAAATAATGGATGCCATAGACACAATTCTTCAAGCGGCAAGATCAAAGAAGGGAAATTGTTACAAAGGAGCATTCATTCGACTTTCAGCAGACCTATCAGAAGAGACCCTCCAAGTCAGAAGGCAGTGGTGGGATATAGTGAAAAAACTCAATGAAATGAATGCCTCACCAAGAATTCTTTACCCAGCTAAATTCTCACTCAGATTTGAAAGACAGATACACAGCTTCTTGGATAAACAACAGCTCAGGAACTTCACAGACTCAAAACCAACCTTAAAAGAAGAGCTGAAAGAAGAAAATATAGGAAAAACCCTCCACAACATTGAAGCTAAAGGCATCTTCAAAAGTGAAACATCACTAACAAAGCAACTAGAAGAAAATATAAACATATGGGATGACATGAAACTAAAAGCGTCTGCACCTCAAAAGAAACAGTGACTAAGGTACAAAGACAGTCCACAGAATGGGAAAGAATATTCACCCAATACCCATCTGATAAGTGGATAATGTCCAGGATATATCAGGCACTGGAAAAGTTTACAAGAAGAAAACAAACAACCCTATTAAAAAATGGGGAGAAGAAATGAACAGAAACTTCAACAAAGAAGAAATTCGAATGGCCAAAAAAAATATGAAAAATGGTCATCATCACTAATCATCAGAGAGATGCAAATCAAAACAACAATGAGATATCATTTTATGCCACAGAGACTGGCACATATACAAAAGAGCAAGAACAACAAGTGCTGGTGTGGATGTGGGGAGAAGGCGACACTCACCCATTGTTGGTGGGAATGCTGGCTGGTACAGCCTTTCTGGAAAACAATATGGGCATTCATCCAAAGATTAGAAATTTAACTCCCATTTGAGTTCAATTTCTAGTCTTTGGAGGAATGCCCATATTGTTTTTATCCCAGCCATACCACTCCTGGGAATCTACTCTGGAAAGCCAAAAATACGCAGCGGAAACACCATCCCTACTTTTATGTTCATAGCAGCATTATTCACAATAGCCAGAATCTGGAAACAACCAGAGTGCCCGAGAATCGATGACTGGATAAAGAAGCTTTGGTACATCTACACAATGGAATACTATGCAGCTGTTAGGAATAATGAAGCTATGAAATTTGCCTATAAATGGATGGACATGGAGAAGATCATGTTGAGTGAAATTAGCCAGAAGGAGAGAGACAGATACAGAATGACTGCATTTATTTGCATGGCATAAATATATATGTACATATTATGATACCAATATCCAAGGTCAAGTGAAACATGTATCAGGAGGTCTTGTCCAAGGTGGAAATAATTATCACAAACATGTTGGAGTCAGAGGCTAGGTAAGACAGAAAATGGAACAGTGTGCTAACAATTGTCAAAAGTACTAAAACCAACCTAGAACTGAGCATTAAATACAGGCAAAAAGATACACATGACAACCCTTTAATGTATGTTCTGTAATCCACAATCTGGAAGGGAAGGAAAAGAGAAAGAGATAGAGAGAAAGGGAAAGAAATAAAGAACCTGCCATGGAGGCAGGCTGGGGAGGGGGGGGGAACCGGGGACATTGGTGGTGGGAGATGGGCACTGGTGGAGGGATGGGTGCTGGAACACTGTATGACCAAAACCCACATATGAACATCTTTGTAATTTTATATCTCACGGTGGTATAATAAAATACTTAAAAAATAAAGGGCCGAAGGAGCTACTCTAAGATGAGACAAAACCCAAAAGGTAAACAAACCTATATAGAAAGATGGCACAAAATCCCATAACAATAATCTCTCTCAATGTCAATGGTCTAAATGCACCAGTTAAGAGACACAGAGTGGCAAAATAAATTTAAAAAATTGAATCCAACATTCTGCTGCCTTCAAGAAACACATCTGAACAATCAGTGCACAGACAGGCTAAAAGTAACAGGCTGAAAAACAATCCTTCACTCAAAGAACCCCTCCAAAAAGGCCAGGGTGGCCATACTGGTGTCTGAAAACAAAGACTTCAGGCTGAAGAAGGTCAGAAGGGACAGTGAACGTCACTTCTTAATAATCAAGGGATACATGTATCAGGAAGAAATTACTCTCCTAAACATATATGCACCCAACAAGGGGCCAGCAAAATACCTAAAACAACTACTAATAGACTTCAAAGAAGACATTGACAGCAACACAATTGTAGTTGGAGACTTCAACACTGCTCTATCAACTCTTGATAGATCAACAAGACTGAAACTTACCAAGGAAATACTGGCCTGAAAGAAGAGATGAAAAAAAGAGAGCTAGTAGATTTATACAGGGCATTTCATTCCCAAAAAGACGAATACACATTTTCTCCAGCGCACATGGAACATACTCCAAGATAGATCACATGCTGATCAATAAAATATACCTCCATAAAATCAAGAAGTTAGAAATTGTGTCAACTATTTTTTCAGACCATGATGCACTAAAAATAGAAATTTATCACACACAAAAACATTTATCAAACACAAAAAGTTTATCAAACACAAAAAGCACCTGGAAACTAAATAGTTCACTGCTGAACAAGCAGCATGTAATAAAAGAAATCAAAGAGGAAATCCAAAAAATTCCTGGAAACAAATGAGACTGAGGACACAAATTACCATAACTTGTAGGATACAGCAAAAGCAGCATACCTCTTCAAGCATTCATCAGAAAAGAGAAAAGGCCATTATAAAAGTCCGACTTCACAGCTTAAGATCTTAGAAAGCGATCAGCAAAAGGAGACCAACCCAAGCAGGAAAAAAGAAATAATAAAACTTAGAGTGGAAATCAATGAGATGGAAACCAAAAAAACAATCCAAAAGATTAATGAAACCAAGAGCTGGTCCTTTGAAAAAATAAACAAGATTGACAAACCACTTGCAAGACTCACAAGCAAACAAATAGAATCAGAAATGAAAAAGGGGACATCACAACAGAAACCGCAGAAATTCAAAAGATCATCAGAGATTACTATGAGAGTCTGTATGCCATGAAGCAAGAGAACCTTGAGAAAATGAACAAATGCCTGAATTCCTATAGCCTCCCAAGCCTGCAACAAGAAGATTTGGAGTACCTCAACAAACCTATCACCATCAAAGAGATGGAATCAGTAATCAAAAGTCTCCCCAAACACAAAAAGCCCAGGTCGGACAGATTCACCAGTGAATTCTTCCAAACCTTTAAGGAGGATCTACTCCCAGTCCTTTTCAAGCTCTTCTAGGAAGTTGAAGAAACAGAAACACTCCCAAAAAGCTTCTACGAGGCACAGGTCTCCCTGATACCCAAAGCAGACAGAGATGTCATGAAAAAGAAAAACTACAGACCAATCTCCCTGATGAACACAGATGCTAAGATCTTCAATAAAATACTGGCAAATAGAATTCAAAGAGTCATCAAAAAGATTATACACCATGACCAAGTAGGATTCACCCCAGGAATGCAAGGATGGTTCAAAATCCACAAGTCAACAACAAAATACATCATATCACTTGATCACTTGATCACTTGACATCACATTATTCGTCATTTGCTCAAGCAGGAGCCAGTAACATTTCCATTTTACCCTATCATGTGCCAGTGTAGCTCAATGGCATCTGCTTGCTCCAGGAATACAAAGAGCCTCAAATCATTTGTTCAGGGTCTTGACAAAGTAGTCTGACCATCTTGTAGGTAAGCGGCCACGTGCTCTTTTGATGTCCTGTGGGATCCAGTCAGTAATGGCTCTAGTACAGTGGTCGCTCCAACTCGCATTACATGTCCAGCCCATCTGATTTTCAACACCTTGGCAAATGAAACAGTGTCCCTGAATCTGGATCGTCGATGGAGGTCGGAACTCTGGATTCCTTCTCTCACTTGAGTGAGGAGTGATATTCCAACCATAGCTCTTTTGATTCCTCTTTGGGAGACCCGAATAGTGTTCTCATTCTGCTTTTGTAGGATCCAGGTCTCTGAGGCATATGTTAATGCAGGGAGAAAGGTGGAGTTGAAGAGATGTGCCTGGAGCTGGAGGTTCTTTGTCCTTTTAGCTATTTCTTCAATGCTCTTAAAGGCGTTCCATGCTGCTCTCTTCCTCCTACGCAGCTCAGGTTTTAGGTCATTCATCATGTTGACTTCTCGACCTAGGTACACATAACTGCTGCATTCAGAGATGTTTGTTCCATTGAGAGTGAATGGGACCTCTGGAAGTAGTTCATTTTCCACGAACATTGTTTCGTTGAGATTCTGCTGTAGACCTATCTTTCCACATACTCGGTCAAAGTCAGCCAGCATTTGTGCTGCTTGGCTAATGTTTGATGTTATGAGAACAATGTCATCAGTGAAGCGGAGGTGGTGTAGTTGCCAACCGTTATCTTCACTCCCATCCCTTCCCATTCTAATTGTCACATGATGTTCTCTAGGTGGCGCTGAAGTTTTGGTGAAATGGTATCACCCTGCAGAACCCCTCTTTTGACATCAATGATTACTTCTTTTAGAATGGTGAGATCCTGGTGGCGAATCCATAATACAGCTTATGAAGGATCTTGATGTACTGGGTTTTAACTCCTGAACCGGATTGGCAGAACATTAGATGAAGGACAACCATGTGAACAAGTTGACTTCCGAAAAGGATTCAGCACAAACGACCACATCTACATGGTAACCAAGCTCATTGAGGTTTGTGGGGAATTCAAGATGCCTCTCTGTCTTACGTTCATTGATTTAAAGAAAACCTTTGATTCTGTTGAGACTGAAGCAGTCATCAAATCCCTAGCCAAACAGGGTGTTCAAACATCATATCAATAAGAAGAAAAATAAAAACCATATTATCATATCAATAGATGCAGTGAAGGCATTTGACAAGATCCAACACCCGTTCTTGATAAAAAAAAAAACTCTCCATAAAATGGGAATTGAAGGAACCTTCCTTAATATAATCAAAGCCATCTACTACAAGCCCACAGCAAGCATCATTCTAAATGGGAAAAAAACTGAAAGCCTTCCCCAAAGATCGGGGACAAGAGAAGGTTCTCCACTCTCATCACTTCTATTCAACATAGTACTGGAAGTACTTGCCATAGCAATCAGGGAAGAAAAAGAAATTTAGGGCATCTGGATAGGAAAGAAAGAAGCCAAGCTGTCACTATTTGCGGATGACATGATATTATACCTAGAAAACCCTAAAGTCTCTATCAAGAAGCCGCTAGAAATAATAGACTCCTATATTAGAGTGGCAGGGTACAATATCAATCCCAAAAGTCAAAGGACTTCCTATATGCAAATAATGAAAGAGAAGAAAAGGATATTAAAGAAATGATCCCATTCACAGATGTGCCACAGAAATTCAAATACCTAGGAATAAGTTTGACAAAGAATGTAAAGAGTTTCTACAAAGGAAACTACAAAACATTACTTCAAGAAATAAAAGAGTAACTGAGGAAATGGAGACATGTTCCCTGCTCATGGATTGGGAGAATTAACATTATCAAAATAGTAATACTCTATTTATACAGATTCAATGCAGAGCTTTATACAGATTCAATGCAGTCCCTATAAAGATACCCATGATGTTGTTCAAAGAAATTGACCAAACACTCCTGAAATTTGTATGAAATAATAAACCCCCATGAATAGCTAAAACAATCCTTGGGAAAAAGAAGATGGGAGGTATCACTTTTCCCCATCTCAAACTCTACTACAAAGTAGTCATAATTTAAACGGCATGGTATTGTTATAGAGACAGACCCATAGACCTATGGAATAGAATTGAATACCCTGAAACACACTCTCAAATATATAATCACTTAACCTTAAATAAAGGATCAAAAATATTAAGTGGAGCAATGAAAGCCTCTTCAACAAATGGTGCTGGGAAAACTGGGCAGCAGTGTATAAAAAGATGAACTTAGATATCCTTCTAATGCTATGCACAAAGTCAGAACAAAATGGATTATAGATCTCAACATCAGACATGAATCTATAAGGTACATCGAAGAAAACAGGAAAAATGCTCTACAACATCAAAACTAAAGGCATCTTCAAAGACAAAACGCTATTGACAAAGCAAATGGAAGCAAAGATAAACAAATGGGATTATATAAAACTGAAAAGCTTCTGCATCTCAAAAGAAATGGTGACCAAAATACAAAGACAATCCACAGAGTGGGAAAGAATATTCACCCAATACCCATATGATAAGGGGTTAATGTCCATTATATACCAGGCACTGGTAGCACTTTACAAGAAGAAAACTGCCAACCCCATCAAAACTGGAGAGAAGAAATGAACAGAAGCTTCCAAAAAGAAGAAATTTGAATGGCCAAAAGGGATATGAAAAAGTGCTCCTCATCATTAATCATCAGGGAGATGCAAATCAGAACAACAATGAGGTATCATCTCACACCACAGAGACTACTGGCACACATCCCAAATAGCAAGTACAACTGGTGCTGGTATGGATGCGGGGAGAAAGGGACTCTTATCCACTGTTTGTGGGAGTGCCAACTGGTCCAGCCCTTTTGGAAAACAATATGGACATTCCTCTGAAAACTAGATATTGAGCTACCATTGGACTCAGCCATACCACTTCTGGAAACATACCCTGGAGACCCAAACGCATAGCAGAAACTTCTTTATTCATCATAGCTCTATTCACAATAGCTAGCATCTGGAAACAACCTAAGTGTCCCAAGGAAACTGTGGTACATCTACACAATGGAATACTATGCAGCTGTCAGAAACGATGAAATCATGAAATTCACCTACAAATGGATGGACATGGGGACAATAACGCTGAGTGAAATTAGTCAGAAGGAAAAAAAGGACAGATATCGAATGACTGCATTCATTAATGAGATATAAATATTTACTAGTGTTCTACTAAGTGTGGGAACTGGTAATGTCAGACTAGAACTCACAATTAAATATACACAAAAACTTTCATGATAAACCCTGCATGCTGTAGGGCAAGTTACAATGTGTGAAAGAATAGAGAGAGATTCAGAGACAGAGATAGGGACAGAGAGAAAAAGAGGAAAAGAAAAGGTGCCTGTTATAAAGGCAGGCTGGGGGTGGGTGGGAGGGAATGTGGTAACATTGGTGGTGGGAATGGGGCAAGGGATGGGTGCTGGAACACTGTATGCCTGGGAACCTATTATGAACACATTTGTAATTGTATACTTCACGGTGGTATAATTTTTTAATTCAGTGAGAGAAAAATGTCAAAATTCAGGACTAGATATTGTTGGCTACAAATTACACATTAGTGTTGTTTGAATGAGCAGAGATAGTGTGCCTCTTTAGTTCTTATCTTTCTTTTTTCCAATAGTTTTTTGCTTATGTTCTGACTGTATATTATGAAACTGTGTTCTTGAATAACTGATGACTGTCATCTTAACATGACCTAAGGCTAGTCTTGGGACTTATATGTCCCTAAAAGAATAATTATATAAATGATTTATTACTATAGTATAAAGAACAAAAAAGCAAGAAGAAGAGGCAAAAAGAGGCATACCACTAGTTAAGGTAAGATTGACCATTCAATAGCTTGTTAGTGTAATCAGCATTAACTTTGAACATATGTTGTTTCTTGTGTTTGCTCAGTCAGTCCCTCAATGAATCTCTTTTAGCACATGGTATTGAACAAATGCGACAACTTTCTGACGGCTGACTGTCTCCTGCTTCCCATTCCAGAGTTAAAGCTATTGAATAAAGTGCCTGGCATTCTAAGGAAAATTCGCCTGTGTTCTGACTGTATGTTATGTAACTGTGTGTAGTTTAAAAAAAAATCCCACCAGTAACAATTACTGTACTTGGCAGGAAGCCTGGTAATACTCGCCTAGAACTTTATGGTTTTGTTGATTTAAAAATATATTTCTAAAATATTTTTCAGATTGCTACATAAGAAAGTGTATTATCAAAGCATGAAGGAAAGAGGTAAAATGAATCATTTATGTTAATAATTATGTTCTAAACCAATGTATTATTTAATTGCAGTCTAAACATAATTGAGTCCCATGTCCCCAAATGACCTAGTCTCAAATAGTAAACATAAGCAAATGGAATTTCTATTGTTTCTTTGTGGGGAAAAATGCCTAAAAAATTATTAGTGCATTCTTTAAACAGTTCTTTTCAAAAAATTCTTACATATTTTTGTGGTGTCAGGGAATAAACTCAGATCTATATACATCTAAGCCATTCGCTGCCCCACTCCATGTATTTTCCCACTGAGGTACATGCCTGGCCCCCAATCAGATGTTCCATACAAGTTACATGACTTAACAGTATTCTTTTGTTGGAAGGTGGTTTTCTATTCACCTCATCTCTCAACTCAGCCTTTTACAAAGACCTACTGCCACCCTTTCACCTATCTGCCTCTCCACAGGGACCCTCGTACTGCCTGCCAAGAGCTCTAAATGTCCTCAAAAGACTTTCCCTGTATCACCAAGTTTATTCTCTGTCAAGCTGATTCTCACCTGAGCTTTGCATGCTTTTCTCCTAAAAAATGATCCCACCACTTAGATTATTCACAGAAAAAATGAGATTCAACCAATAAGAATTATTTTCTCCTTAGAAGAAAGATTATGAATATCTGCAAAGAAATTCTAATCTTTCTGTGACCATTCCTCTCACGAGGTACGGTCCTCTCACCTCTCACATTCCTCCTCACCTCTGCCAGAAGGAGGACGCCATGCATGTTTGTGTGGCTTCCTACCACTAGTTACGCTCCACCACGCCTCCCCTCCTTCAGTTTCCAAGAGGCTTCTAGCCAGGAACACAGCAGAGTCATCCTGTAAATTGTTGTTATAATTAACTTTTTATAAATGATTTTTCATGTAAAATTCCATGCCTGTATCCATGCAAATTCCACCTTGAAACTCAGAAAGAAAAGTTCTCAGTTTTGGGTACTAATACCAACCTAGAACTGAACATTAAATAGAGGCAAAAAGATACACATGACAACCCTTTAATGTATGTTCTGTAATCCATAGTCTGGAGGGGAAGGAAAAGAGAAAGAGAGAGAAATGGAAAGAAATCAAGAACCTGCCATGGAGCAGGGGCTGGGGGAGGGGGAGGGAACCGGGGACGTTGGTGGTGGGAGATGGGCACTGGTGGCGGGATGGGTGCTGCAAACAATTCAGTATGATTTGTTGGCAAAATGCTACACCGCTTCAATGAAACAATGTATGTTTTAACTGAACTAAAATAAATACATGTTTAATCACTAAAAAAATAAAATAAAGACATGAAACACGCTAAAAAAAAGTTCTCAGTTTTAAGATTTTTAATGCCCACCTACCCATCCTGAGTCCTTTTTATTTCATTAAATGAGGATAAAAATAATTTTACAGGATTATTTACATTGCCCAAACAGTCAACTCCTAGACAATAGGCACCAACAGGACCAAATTTTGGAAAGTCAAGAATGGCCTGCACAATTATAGTACCCTAGGATAGGATACCCCTCCTGTCCTAGGTACTATAATCTATACACAGCCAAGTAGTTGAAAATCTTGCTGGAGTTAAACAGTGGACCTTTCCCTCCCTTGGCAAGACAGGACTCCTATGGGTCAGTTACCTCTTTCTTACAAATGGTTTTCTTTTTTCTATTTGACTTTTCATTGTTTTTCCCAATTATATTATATTAGTTTATAGTATAGTGTTTGTTTGCTTATTTATTTTTGGTTTGGGACCACACCTGACTGCTTAGGGCTCATGACTTTGTACTTAGGGTCACTGTGGAGGTCTCAAAGAACCACATGATATGTCTGGGATCAAACCTGCATTGGCTGTATGCAAGGTCTTAAATCTTGCACTATCTCTCTGGCCTTAAACATCTGGCCTTACGTGGATGTGGGGAAAAGGAGACACTCATCCGTTGTTGGTGGGAATGCCGGCTGGTACAACCTTTCTGGAAAACAATATTGACATTCCTCCAAAGACTAGAAATTGAACTCCCATTTGACCCAGCCATACCACTCCTGGGAATATACTCTGGGAAGCCAAAAAATATGCAGTGGAAACACCATCCCTATTTTTATGTTCATAGCAGCATTATTTACAATAGCCAGAATCTGGAAGCAACCAGAGTGCCCGAAAATCGATGACTGGATAAAGAAGCTTTGGTACATCTACACAATGGAATACTATGCAGCTGTTAGGAAAAATGAAGTTATAAAATTTGCCTATAAATGAATGGACATGGAGATTATGTTGAGTGAAATTAGCCAGAAGGAGAGAGACAGATACAGAATGACTACAATTTGTTTGCATGACATAAATATATATGTACATATTATGATACCAATATCCAAGGTCAAGTGAAACATGTATCAGGAGGTCTTGTCAAAGGTTGAAATTATCACAAACGTGTGGGAGTCAGAGGCTAGGTAAGACATAAAATGGAACAGTGTGCTAACAATCGTCGAGGGTACTAATGCCAACCTAGAACTGAGCATTAAATACAGGCAAAAAGATACACATGACAACCCTTTAATGTATGTTCTGTAATCCATAGTCTGGAAGGGAAGGAAAAGAGAAAGAGAGAGTAAGGGAAAGAAATAAAGAACCTGCCATGGAGGCGGGCTGGGGGAGGGGGAGGGAACCAGGATGTTGGTGGTGGGAAATGGGCACTGGTGGAGGGATGGGTGCTGGAACACTGTATGACCAAAACCCAATAGGAACTTTTTTAATTGTATATCTTTGTAATTGTATATCTCACAGTGGTATAAAAATACTTGAAAAAAAAACATCTGGCCTTATACCTTACACCCTTGTACCATCTCTCTAACCCAAAACAGTTATGTTTTTTATTTTTTAATTGTTTTATTTTTTTAAAATTTTTTATTATACCACTGTAAGACATACATACAAAGGTGTTCATAATTGGTTCTTGGTAATACAGTATTCCAGCACCCATCCCCTCCACCAGTGCCCCCATTTCCACCCACCAATGTACCCCCCCTCCGCCCACCCCTAGGCTGCCTCAATAGCAGGTACCCCAGTTTCCTCTCTTTCTCTGTCTCTCTCTCTCTGCATCTCTCTCCCTCTTCTTTTACACATTGTGGCTAGCCCTGCAGATATTTAGAGTTTATCACTTAAGTCTCTTTGTGTATGTTCAATGGTGAGTTTTAATCTGCCATTACCATTTCCCACACTTAGTAAAACACTGGTATCTATTTATATCCTATTAATGAATGCAGTCATTCTATATCTGTCCTTTTCCTTCTGACTAATTTCACTCAGCATGGTAGTCTCCATGTCCATCCATTTGCAGGTAAATTTCATAATTTCATCTTTTCTGACAGCTGCATATTATTCCATAGTGTAGATGAACCATAGTTTCTTTAGCCAGTCCTCTGTTCTCGGTCATTTAGGTTGTTTCAGATTCTAGCTATAGTGAATAGCGCAGAGATGAATAAAGAAGTACAGATAGTAAAATAGTTATGTTTTAATGATACAATGTTCCCATACCATGTCCATCACTGAAGTACCAATTTTCCTTTGCCAGAGTTCACAAGACACTTCCTGTCCACCTGCTCTCCCCAACCTCAGATACCTCATCAGAGCCTGTTTTTGTTTTCATTGAATACTTTCTATGCCCTTGCCTTGTTCATTTAAACACACCATACAAGTGACTTCACCTAGCATTTTCCGTTTTTCTTCTTAACAAGGTATTTAATGGTAGTACAAGTTCCATCCATGTTGTAGCAAACAGAAGAATTTTATCTTTCTTGATAACTGAGTAGTATCCCATTGTGTATATATGTTGTATCTTCTTTTTCTGCTCATTTATCATTGGTATTTGAATTGTTGCCAGATTTTGACCATTACAAATAGTGCTGCAATAAACATAGGTGTGTATATATTTTTCTTCAAATCTAGGAGTAGAATAGAAACTTAGTTGTGGAATAGCTGAATCATAGGAAGAGCTATGTTTGGAATATCACGCCTCACTCAAGTGAAAGAAGGAATCCGGAGCTCTGACCTCTGTCGCTGTTCCAGAGTCAGGGACGCTGTCTCCTTTGCCAAGGCATCAAAAATCAGATGGGCTGGACATGTAATGTGATTTGGCGACGACTGCTGGACTAGAGTCGTTACTGACTGGATACCACGGGATGTCAAAAGATCACGTGGCCGCCCACCTACAAGATGGTCAGACTTTTTCGCCAAGTAGTTTGAGGCTTTTTGTACTTCTGAAGCAAACCAGATGCCATTGGGCTACACTGGCACGTGATAGGGTCAAATGGAAATATTACTGGCGCCCGCTCGAGCAAATCAATGAATAACTGGATGTCAAGTGTTCAAGTGATGATTACTACTTTTAATTTTTATATCAATATCCTTACTAATTTCCAAAGGATGAATCAGTCCCACCAAGAGTGACTGAGGGTGCTTTAATTTAATAAATGAAAATGTTATTATACTTTGTAAATATAGAAGCACTGTGATTTACAAAGTTATTTAACTTTGTATACATTGTTTTTGCTATACATGTTCGATCCCACCAGTGTCAACTTCTACCGGTGATTCCAGGTTCCCTTTTCTAGCCCCTTCCCAGCCTGCCACCTCAACAAGCACCTTTTAAAGGTTGTCTACTAAAGTTTGGGTCTCACATTTTCAGTGTTGTTGACTTTGTGGTTTGGATATTTATCTCTATCATTCTAGAGATAGAGATACCATCTATCTCTAGAGGTCCCATCGATACCACTGATATACCTAGACCCTTGCAACTGTTGCTTCTCACCTGTCACTTCTCCCCCACCCTCTCATTTATGTAGTTTGACACGTTAATTCTGTCCTTTTTGATATGTGTCATTCTCACTGGTGAATGACATTCTCATTTATCATTCTGATTCCCTGTTCCCTCACAATCAGTGATGAGCATTTTTCACATGCCTGTTGGCCATGGCTATGTACTCTGTGGAGAAACAGACACCTCGGTTTAGAATGAACAATTTCAGGAGGTTGAATCATCCTTTCCTTAATCCCTCAACTCTTCCTCAAGTCTTCCCCAGATCTGTAGGCGGATGAGGACTCACTTATCTGTTATGTTCCTGTATGGCAGCTGCACTCTTCCCTTGCCCCACCTCAGATCTATAAAATTTCACTAACCATAACAATTTGGGGTGATGTGATTCTGGGGGTGCTATAATACAATTTAAGTCTACATTATGTTTTCTCAATTCTAAGAGAGTTTACTAATGCTTCGTGATCACACTTCTCAAGAACTTGCATTTCTGAATCTGAAATAGTCTCATACTCTATTGCCCCCTAGAGGATGACTCATTTTTGTGGTTTTCTCTAAGAATGCAAAAGATTGTAAAAAGAATGCAAAACGGGGGGGAAAGCCACAATTTTTACCCACTCACACTTGTAAACTTGGCATATGAATTCCAGCACCTCTCCATCCTCCCACACTCTCATTCTAGAGCAATGAGGATATCCAATATGGAAAGGGAGGAATCCTATGGCTTGAAGCCCAATGGACTTATAGGAAATGCTTTTTCCATTTCCAGTCATTCATGGGCCATACATAAAATTCTGTTTCTTGGGTTCCTGATAAGACACCTCTCACGAATTTCTCAAATTCCTAGTAACAAGTGGTATGTACCAGAATACCCAGAAAACAGTTTGACTTAATGATGCCAATGGAAGTCTGCCCTGAAGACATGAGCTTTTGGTTTTGTTTGGGGTTTTTTTAATTTGGTTTTTGGGCCACACCCAATGGTGCTGAGGGCTTACTCCTGTTTCTGTACCCAGTCATGGTGGGGCTCCGAGGATCATATGTGGTGTCGGGAATTGAACCTGATTTGGCTGTGTGCAAGGGACTTACCTGTCATTATGAGACATATAGTCTTATGTAAACATATAATCTTACTGTGTCAGAGAAATAGCTCAAAGCATCCTCCTAGTCAAGGTTCAATGCCTAGCACACCATGATACCCTAATACTGAAAGAAATGATCCCTGAATGTTGAGCCAAGAGCAGCTCCCAAGCACTGCAAGTATGCCCCACCAAACCAAAACAAACCCAGCAGTTTCGTAGTTATCTTTTCTTTTCAAAAATATTATAATCTGAAAAAGTATAAGAAATTGAGTGTAGAAATGGATTAAAAAGCAAGCTCATGGGCACCATCACCACAATGAAACTTATAACTAATTCTACATTTAGAACATTATGATCCCAAAATTGACACTTTCCCAAGTGCCTCTATAGAAGATTCCATTGGCTTATAATATTTTTTATAAAACCACTGGAATGGCACTTGTTTTGGATCAATTTCCTTCTTAACTACCCCCCACCCCACCCACTTCCTCTTTTTTAATTCTTCTGTAAAAGTCTGGCAGATTTAGACTAAGTGTTTAGTTCTAGTGATTATTATACACTAGGCCTAAAAATTCCAAAAAGAATTTAATTCAAATAGAACCTGGGTCTGAAACCAACTCCACAGGATGTCAATTCAATAAATTCAATAATCCAATCATTCTATTAGCAATTAATTAGGAACTTTACCGCAGTTTCAAGGTAAATGGTGAATCCATAAATTAAAGAGAAAGTCATTTTTCTTTAAAAATACTTTAAGACATCACAATCAGCCTCAAATACATAGTCAATGTGAAAGAGATACTTAATTCTAAACACGTCTCCATTATCTCATGAAGTTATAATATAGCACTAAGAAATTATGTTGGAGTACCATGAAAAGAACAACTCTCTATTGAAGATGATTAGGTATAATGCAGTATATTAAACAAGTAATTTATTTAGTGGTATACTTGTGTCATCAGAAAATGTATAATTAGAAAAAATGATCTTCACAAATTCATTTACCAACAAGAAAATGATCCCAATATGTTCTCACTAATTAATTGCTTATATGACTGACAATTACTAGGGGATTTTTATATATAAAGCGTACTGATAAATACAATGACAATCTGTGTTTATGCTGAGTCTTTTCACTGACAGTTAATTGTAGGGGATATTATTTTCTTTTATAAAAGCAAACCCTTAGTGGAAGAGAATCCTATTTTATTGTATTCGTATGTCAATACAAAATCTCTCTAGTAATTTGTGGATTGTTTATTTGGTTAGCTGCAAAGATCACTAAATGATCACTTAGCATTTCACATATTAAAATACCTCCATCTGAGGCAGAAGAGATAGTTCAAAAGGTTATAGCACATGCTTACATACCAGACCTCTGGGTTCAATCCCTGGCACCATGTGGTGCTCTGAATCTGGGAGAAACCTCCTGAGCCCTATGCCAAGAATAAGCTCTGAGCATCAGTGGGTATTTCCCAAACAAATAAACAAACAAATAACCCCCAAAAGAAAATATCAGTATTTGGTGAGCAACAGGAACTTCTCTTATCCTGTTATTTTCTACCCTAAGTAAGAACATTTTTTAAAGAGGTCTGTTTCAGTGCTCACACACTCAAACCTGTAACATCAAGGTTGGAATTCAGTGCTAGGTCATCTTTAACTCTCATTTCTCATCTAACAATCCACCAGCCAACATGGAGGTGCCCCAGGCATGTCTCATCAAAGGGTAGCTCACTGAATACCCAGTGCCAGGAAGATGGGATTGACAGGGTAAAAGAACCAAGCAAGTTACAATTAAAAATTTTGATAGAATAATTCTAAAATGATTTGATCACCTTATCACTTGACATCCGGTTATTCATCAATTTGCTCGAGTGGGTGCCAGTAACATTTCCATTTGGCCCTATCACGTGCCAGTGTAGCCCAATGGCATCTGGTTGTTTCAGGAATACGAAGAGCCTCAAACCGTTCGTTCAGGGTCTTGACGAAGAAGTCGGACTATCTTGTAGGTGGGCGGCCACATGATCTTTTGACATCCCCGTGGGATCCAGTCGGTAACAGCTCTAGTCCAGGAGTTGTCTCCAAATCGCATTACATGTCCAGCTCATCTGATTTTCAATGCCTTGGCAAACGAAAAGCGTCCCTGACTCTGGAACAGCGAGGGAGGTCAGAGCTCTGGATTCCTTCTTTCACTTGAGTGAGGCGTGATATTCCAAGCATAGCTCTTTCGATTCCTCTTTGGGAGACCCAAATAGCGTTCTCATCCTGCTTTTGTAGGGCCCAGGTCTCTGAGGCGTATGTTAGTGCAGGGAGAATGGTGGTGTTGAAGAGATGTGCACTCAGCAATGCTCAGGGGGTTACTCCTGGCTCTGCACTCAGGAATTACTCCTGGCAGTGCTCAGCCCAGCTACTAAAATGATTTACAGTACCAAATTGTCTTTGTTTACAGATACTACCCCCACCCTTTTAAAACAAAGAAAAATATAGATCTGTGGTCCATATAAATGTAGGACTTGTAGTATGCCATTTTGGCGCAGACAAACTTTTGGGCTAGATTCCCCATTCACCTCTGCCAAGACTCTGTCATTTCAGTGAGATTAAGGTTCAAATTGCCTTAGCCGAAGACCTCTTGGAGCAGACACACAACTATTCTGGTTAAATTATGCTTATTTCTCTCTCAAGTGAGTAAATACCTAAGTTCTCATGCTGAGACGGCTAAAGTGACTTTTCATTTGGCACATTTATTTTGGGAGTGTTTCACATGTTTGTTGAAACCATGCTGAGCTGGGACAAAGTATTTTTATGATTCCCACTTATTAACATGTATTGGGAACAGATATTGTACTTGGTCTACACACAATGCATAAAGGAAGTCATCATCCTGCAGATGGAAACAAATATCTTGGATGAATGTGTTATTGGTGAAATTTAAATCTTAATGTAAACTACAGTTCAGCTGGGAAGACATCAAATCTATAATTCTAGTTGAGACCATCTTTTCAAAGAAATGCAGAGGGAATATATGTGCAAAGAGACACTTACCTTATCTTAGGGTTAAGGAAAAGCCTCTAAAAAAGAAAAGATATTTGAAGCAAAACTTGAAGAGACAAAGTTGGCAGACCAAAGAGTAGGGTGGTTTATTCATACACAAAATGGCCTAGAGAGGATAGGACAAGAGCACCCCTAGAAACTGCAATGCAAAGTAGCAGTGTGAAGGAGATGGGCTGAGATAGGGACACTGAATGTGCAGAAACAGGACAATCTGCTTTAACAGCAGTGTGGTTTTCTTACTCTGATCTGATGATAAGAATGGAAGGGTCAAGCAGATGTGCTTGTAAAAATAGTCCCACAGGCAACAATACTCAGTGATGGTCATGATAACAGGAAAAATTGCTCAGAAGACTATTGTCTCAGAGAGAGTTGGGAATGGGACAGAAGTGGAATTTTTTTTTTTTTGGGGGGGCACACTCAGCAGTGCTCAGGGGCTACTCCTAGCTCTGTTCTGGAATTGTTGTTGGTGGTACTCAGGGGACTGTGTGGTACTGGAAATTGAACACAGACCTCTTTCATGCAAAACCGTGAAGGCCCCAATAGGACCAGGGTGGCCCAGGAAATTCCCAGCACCCTAGAGACTGAATAGCATTTTATCCTTGATTTTTTACATTCAACTACCAGTCCCAGTAGCTGACAATTGCCTCTAACTGGACAATCCCAGGAGTCCAAAACCTCCTTAACACTGCTTGGGAGCTTTTCCTATCACAACAAATATAATACAGTAAACTATGTCATTTTTTATGTGACCAAAGACTAAAACACTTTCATGTACACCAATACCAAAACTCCAAAACTCAGCTTTTTCTTAAATTCTGACAAAAAATTCTTTAAATAACAAATGAATTACTTTATGAATGTTTTCAATTACACAGCAAATGGCTGTTTTTGAAATCTCTAGTTATCTCCAATACTAGGAGTATGTGAAGTGTATCATTCATGTTCTTACAACAGATGTTGAATGATCTGTGTCAAAACTATTGCCCCCAATAAATGGATTCATTCCTAGACAGAATCAAACATGTATCATATGTATCTATAATGAGTTTAGGTAAAAAATAATAGAACCAATCAGCGGATCCACAAGATTGAGAAAAAAAAATTTTCTTTTTTTTTTATTTTTGCTTTTGGGTCACACCCAGTGATGCTCAGGGGGTTACTCCTGGCTCTGCGCTAAGGAATTACTTCTGGCATGCTCGGGGACCATATGGGATGCCAGGGATTGAATCCAGGTTGGCGCATGCAAGACAAACCCCATACCCACTGTGCTATTGCTCTGGCCCCAGATTGTGAAATATCAATGTGTATTATTTTAAGGGTTGCTTTGAGATGGCTTGATATATAGCAATAATTAACTGATATGGTATATTTTTTGTGGGGAGGAAGGTTGGACCACAGTTAGTGCTGAGGCTCTGTCCCTGGCTCTATGCTCAAGAGTGACTCCTGGTGATGCTCTGGGAACTGTACACAGTGCCAGAGATTGAAGTTGAATCTGCTTCATGCCAAGTAAATGCATTGCCTTCTGTAAAATCTCTTTGTCCTAGTATGGTACTTCATTTTTGTATCTCCTTCCTAAAATTGCTCACAGAATAATGCTTTGTGTCTCTTGATCCTTTCCTTGTCTTATTTAGAGCTATGAAATCTCTGTGGCACCTTATTATTCTCTCACTAGGACAGTTCTAAGGGGAAGTAAAATTAATATTTAAAATCAGTTATAGCTTTATAAACTTGTAGCCAAACAAAAATTAAATTTAAATATTTTCATTTATAATAATGTTCAAAAAACATTATTATAAATTTTAACATTACTATAAACATTATTATTTTTGTGTATTAATACACAAAAAATCCGGCTCAGGTATGCCGGTCCAGAGACTCACAGACATGGGGCAGAGTTGCTACTTGCTCTCCCTGTGCCCAGCCGCTCACGAGGAACCCAGGAGGGATGGCAGGTTCTAGCCCTGGCCCCCACCCCAGCAGAGCCTTGCAACAAGCCAGACGACCCCCTCTCCATGAGGGCCTCCATTTTCCACATCCGGACTTTTCTCTTGTCAGAACTCCACCCAGCAGACCAGCCTATCACAGCCCGGCTCGCGGCGTCCATAGCGGCCGTGCGGTTCATCAATAAATGCTGGACTTAGAGATGACTACAAGAGTATGCTACCTGCACGGCAGAGCCTGGCAAGCTACCCGCGTTGTATTTGATATGCCAAATACCAGAAACAATTATAGACCTCATTCCAGAATGGATTGAGGCTCTTTATGTTCCTGGAGCAAGCAGATGCCTTTGGGCTCTACTAGCATGAGACAGGACATACGGAGATGTTACTGGGGCCCACTGGAGCAAATCGATGATGAATGGGAAGACAGTGATTAATACACAAAAAATCTCAGGATTAAAATTTAATGAAAGAAATGCAAAGCTTTTAAATTGAACGTTACAAATTATTCCTGAAAGAAATTAAAGATAGTCAGAGTAAGTGGATCAAGTCACCACATACATAGATTAGAAGATTCATTTTTTTTTTTGGCTTTTGGGTCACTCCAGGAAATGTTCAGGGTTACTCCTAGATCTGCACTCAGGGATTACTGCTGCCAGTGCTGGGGGACCATATGGGATGCCGGGAGATGGAACCCAGATGGGCAGCATGCAAGGCAAATGCCATACCTGCTGTGCTATTGCTCTGACCCAGAAGATTCGTATTATTGACATGTAAATTGTGTCTAAATTTATCTAAAGATTCAAAATAGCCCTAATTTAAATATAACAGTTTTCTAAATAAAAATTGACAGCTTGTTTCTAAATTATTTGTGGAAATGCAAAAAAACCCAACAGAGTACTTCTGGAAAAAAATATTAAAACTGCACTGCTACTTTTACAAACTAATTGCAAGACTTACTATAGAGCTGCAATGATCAAGTGATTGGCATTCAATATGGTCCTA
>JAJIBD010001593.1:0-94903 GCA_021461705.1 Cryptotis parvus
TTTGTTTCATTTTTCTTATGTAGCGTTGTATCTTGTCACTACCTTGCCATCTATGGTTGTGCATTCTTCTGAAAATTGACCTTCAGTGAATATCAAATTAATGTCATGAAATCTATCATATGAAAAGCATATCATGGGAAACTAGAAAACATTCGCATGAGAATTGTTCTCTGAAAGTGAATTGGTAGACATTTGCCAACTCAGTTCTGTTTCACTGCAATCTGGCAAGGGATAATGCTTGGTGGATATCCAATAATTCTATGAATCAATCAACAAATTAATGTTTGGGGACAATATAAGCATTAGTATTGCATTAGGTTTCAATCTTGTTTTAGAAAAGAGACTATACACATATTTTTAGTAAGTTATCTTGAAAAGAGTGTCTGTTAAATGGTGGCACTCTAGGGACTTGTGAGCAAAAGCAAAATATGCAACTTATTTCATTTAGAAATGGTAAAGTACCATATGAAGAGAGTGCATATAATAGAAGTGTGGTAGGAGGCTGTCCAGAATTGAAGTAGTTAGAAGAGGGAAAGTCATTCTCTCATAGCAGCGAGCATCAGTAATTGAATTACAGATATTCTAATTGCTACTTAAGAAGCAAAGTCTAAAATATATCAAACCTAAACAACCACTGTTTAACTACAACTAAAAATAGAAACCTAAGTGAAAAAAATTCTAAGAAGTCTATTAATGTTTGAGTTGACAGGGAAGCAGAAGATAGATTTCAGTATTTGAAGTTATTGGTTGATAAAGCAAAACTGGCGGACAATGTTATCATTTTCCATAGAATTTTATTCTTACAAAGTTCTGAAAAATGAGTTAGGCTGATATCTGTGCTTTGAGAACAATGTCACTAAATGACAGTTTGCCTCTACCCCTCTTTGCTTCGATGATTTGGATAGAGCAATTTATAGACCCAAGAGGAACAGTTTGCTTGCTATCTTATTAGTTATCATAAAAGTTTTTAACTCAAAGCAGTCAAATAAGGCATGAAAGAAAGGCTATATAACTTCATTGCCCTTTCCAGATCCATGACTATCCCTGTACCTGTCTCTGGATTGCTCACCTCCCAGTGCTAGAAACCACTTTCTTTGGAATTTTTTAGAGAGGCTTCAGTACTGGGGTGGAAACTGATGAAATGCTTGGCCCTTGGAAATGAAGTTCAGCCTTTCTCCCAGTCCCTAAAGGCCTGAGTCCAGGGATGAAAAGGTCAACCCTCAAAAGGCAAAAATGTTTCCCCTAGCAACCAATCCTCAGCCTGGGGAGTTCAATTGTCACTTTAACAGGAAACTCAGGTGTGATGGGAAGGGGCTTCTGAAGAACAACAAAATTCTTCAAAGTTAAGTCTCTGGAGCCATTTTGAAAACTGGGAACAAAAATAAGCAACAAAGAATGCTTCTGTGGTTCTTGAATAGAAAATTGTGAAAGTTTTGGGAGTTATGTGACAAGAACCATGAACGAAGACCAAATATTTTTAAAAAAATGATTTTATTTATTATTTATTTATTTGCTTTTTGGGTCACACCCGGCAATGCTCAGGGGTTACTCCTGACTCTGCACTCCAGGAATTATTCCTGGTGGTGCTCGGGGACCATATGGGATGCTGGGGATTGAACCCTTGCCGGCACCGGCCAGCTGCGTGCAAGGCAAACACCCTACCGCTGGGCTATTGCTCCGGCACCCCAAATATTTCTTATAAATCTTACACCACAGTACTGAAAATGCTGAAATTAAAAGCCAGCAAACTCTTCTGGGCAAGACCAGTTGCAAACAGCATGTCTCCCTGTTCCCTCAAAAGCCTATTATCAGAAAAATTAAGCCTTAATCAGAAATTTTGTTCTGTGTGTGTGAAACAAAATGGTTTTTATTGAAAAAAAATGTACTTAGAGAATGTAAGGGGAGAAAAGGAGAGGAATACATGTTTTACAGATAACACGGGCTTCTCCAGAGTGGAACAAAATCTTGATCTACTGATAAAACAAAAAGAGGATATCACGAAGAAACAACCCACAAGGACATTTCTTGATTACTCTGGTCACCATCAGGCTGTAATATGTCCTTTCTGACAAAAGGTGCTTCCCTATTTTCCCCCAATATGCATCTCAGGATAGATGTCTTTATGGAGGGTGGAGTCCACTATCTTCCGACCTGCCTGCTTCCTGCCAATGTGATCTTTCTAGAGTCACCATCTTGTCTCTCTTGATTAGCACCTTGAGTAGCAGTGGAACTGAATGTTGGGGTTACACTATTACAAATGTAGGAAAAAGTAGGTAGGGGAATGCAGGCAAATGCTAGGGCACCCCACACAAAATCTGGGAGCAGGGTCAGGGATCCCCTTCTGTGCCAGGGAATTGGAGGCCAGCGGGAGGAAAAAGACGCAAGAATCCAGTGAAGTTTCAAAATGCTTTACTTAGCACAGGTTCTGGCATACAAATCAGCAATAGGAAAAACCTTATTAACCTATGAACTTAGGTTAGGATTCCTGGCTGGGCTGCAGCCACGGGTAAGCCAAGATGGCTGCCACCACATGTTAACGCCTCCAGAGAGGGGACAGCAAAGAGGCACGAGCAGAAAAGGGGAAAAGGCTGAGAGAGAGGAAGCAGGCTAGTTTTATATCCCTACAACTAAGACCTCCCACTCCAATGGAAAGCCATCAGGGTCAAATTCCCTCAGGTATTTCTCCCAGGACCTCACCTAGGCCCTTTGAGATCTTAATGTTGCCAAGTCAAGATCTGCCTTGGAAGTGCCCCCTGCAGGGTAGAATGGAGGAGGGACTTCTAAGATGAACTATATCTCAGAGTACAAAGGCATGCATCTGTACGAAAGAATATTCTATAGCCAGTTAAATATTTCTCCAAGTCTTCACAAAAGTCTCATCTTTACTTCATGGTTATTCTGTACATCAGCATTTGAGTTATCAGAGCCATGCTTACTTGCTTAGAGGCAAATAGCCTTTCTCTCTGGTCTAAATACTTCAGAGAGCCAACATGGCCAGGCAAATATACCAGTAAGATCTAGCTAGTCCCACGATGATTGTGGCAGCATGAGAGAATATTTATACCAGCCAATATAGAATACATGGTCAGATGAGCTGCCACATTCAAGCTTTCCTCCTTCTATCTACAAAGTGACCTGCAGGAGGCAACTCCAGGCCAGATGCAGAGACCCTGGGAGCAGTGTATTGCAACAGAGGTCTTTGACTGTGAGCTTTAGGAAACCTCAAAGCAAGAAATAATTTGGAGAGATGAGACAAAATTTGTAAAGATGCCCCATCACCAGTGCAGGGTGAAAGCTAGATTCTACCCAAAGCTAATGAATGGGCCCAAACAAATATCCTGGAAAGGATGAGACAAATGACGAGACCCTGGAACACCACACCTTTCTCCTTGACGACACCCTAACAACAACGTTAACATTAGTTGAGGCACTTGGAAAAAATAGTTTCCCAGAGCAACTTAGGGGGCCCCCTGTTGAAGACACCTATACTCTCTTCGTTTAATCAAAGTTTATTTTGCTTTGCAGAGTCTTCTGGAATTCTCACAACAAAACTCAAGGATCTGGACCTTAGTTGAAAGTTCGGACTTATTTATTTTGCAGAGGTTGTGGAAAACCATTGAGTTTGTGATGAGTACAACCTCTCCATAACCCGAGAACTACAGTACTATGAAAAACCCTGTGGCAGGGAAGTTCCCAGGCCTGGTTTTGTGCTGGTTGGCAGCTGTACCAGTAAGGCTAACATAACCTCAAAGTTCATGTCACAAAGGAACAGCCCAGACTTGGTTGGGCCTGACCAGCTGGGGCTCACGAATGGGCATGGACATTTTGGCGAGTCCATCGGGAGTTGAGTGAGACAAGCATCTGTATTGAAGCTCCTTCCTCAGCACATTTTTGGTTTGCCTGTTTGTTCTTTTCTACATGTGGCAGTATTTGAAGGCTGTTCTCAATGCTGTGCTCTGTGGTCATTCTTCCCAGTACTCTGGGGATCAGGTGGTGCCAGAGATTGAATCTAAATCTCCCACATGCAGAGGATGCGTTCAGCCTTTATTGCTGTCTCCAGGGACCTGGTTCACTTTTTCACTCTTTGGTTACCTCACCAGCAACTTGTATCACTTGTCTTCCCATTGATCATCAATTTGCCTCTAGCAGGCACCAGTAACATCTCCAAATGTCCTGTCACATGCTAGTGTAGCCCAAGGGAAACTGCTTGCTCCAGGAACATGAAGAGCCTCAAACCATTCCTTTAGGTCATGGGAATGAGGTCTATAATTGTTACTGGTTTTTGGTATATCAAATACGACATGGGTAGCTTGCCAGGCTTTGCCATGCTGGTGGGATACTCTTGTGGGAGCCTCACATCTCATGCATATATTGATGAACCACGTGGCTGCAAAGTGGTCGCGCAAAATGGGGAAAGATCAGCTTTTTTACTGCGTGGAGCTCTGATGAGCTGTAGAGTCTGGAGGTTGAAAATGGTGGCCCTCATAGTGTGGGGGTTCCTCTGGTGTCTTGGGAGACTCTGCTGGGATGGTGGGCCAGGGTTAGACCCGGCTTCTCTCCTGGGTGCCTCATGATCAGCTGGGCCAGGGAGAGCTGGTAGCAGCTCTAGCCCATATACTAGATACCAGCAATACAATGGCAAAATATACTTAAAAATCTGCATTTTTGTATACCTTGGGGAAGACTAATCAGAAGCAAAATCCAGTAAAAATAAGTACAAAGCAAGAATAGTTTTTCTCAGTTTTTTCTCTCCCTCTCTTAAGTTGTTAAGGATCAGGAGAGTATCATACATTTAAGCATTTGTGTCTGTTCATTAATATGGCTTAGTGCACATTTGACAGTACTCGGAGCAGCATGCAATGTGCTTTAACCCTATCCCATAAAATTACTTTTTAAATAATATATGTTGTATTTGACTTATCTCTAATTATTGAGTATTTTGTGTTTATATACAGGCATTAATGTGAGCATAATTAGATATTACACTGACTTGATCATAAAAACCTCAAGAAAATTCAATCATATGAAATGATACTCATGTAATTGATTAAATTTCATTTTTTAACAAATTCCTTTTTATTAAAAAATATAAATATATGTGCTATAGAATAAAAATAAAACTGACAGACATTATGTAAAGCAGATATTTGTAATTCTAGAATTCTCTTGATACAACCTGAGAAAGAAAACATTTCAAAAGCAATTTTCAAAGGTTATTTTCTGTTTGGAGAGATGATTTTTAAGATATTAATTCAAGGGATATATTCACTGAAATTTGCATGAAATTTGAACCTGTAAGAAACATGAAAGAAAGTCATTCCAAAGAACATTAATGAAAGCATACTTTTTGCTTTTTAAAACTTCAGGGCACTCAGTTTTTTAAAGATAAATGTTTAGCACAATTTTATGTTTCACAATTTCAATTAGAAGTTATAAGATCTACAAATAGAACTCATTGGACCTAGTTTTAATATTTTCATATTTATGTTTTAACTTACAAGAGTTGTGCAATATTTGATAATATATGCAATATTAAGAGCATGATGCTCGACAAGCCTGGCAAGCTTCTCGTGTTATATATGATATGCCAAATTCCAGTAATACTATATTAGGTCATGGGAATGACCTAATATAATGGTTTGAGGCTCTTTATGTTCCTGTAGCAAGCTGATGCCCCTGGCTCTACTGGCATGAGACAGGACATATGGAGATATTACTGGTGCCTGCTCTAGGAAATAGATGATCAACGGGAAGATCGTGATCGAGATCGTGAAGAGCATGATATTAATATTAAATACGGGTGTTGAATGGTGTTAGTATTGCTATGTTTAAATATACATTGTCTACACATAAATGGAAGAATAACTGAAAAAACACTGTGATTAGTAAAAGAAAGAATTACTTGCTACCCTTTATTTAGATACTTATTTTTTTTCTTATATTTGTTGCATAAGCCCTATCCCATAGTACTTTCATTGTTTCAGTATTTCTGAATCATTATTGTAGTCACATTCTGTGGTTCTATGATTTTTCAAATGGCTTTCTACCTGACAGGAGAAAGAAGAACTAAAGAAAGAAAAAAGAGGAAGAAATTGTAGAGTGTTGCACTCTGAATTTATCTGCATTTAGCACAACTAAACATTGTATTCTTAATTTCTGTGTTCTTTAGCCATAAGTAAAGAGCATGTTTACTAAATACATATCTTATGCTTATATCAATGCTTAAGTTATACTTATTTCTCTTGTTTCCAAGCTTCCCCCCTAATTTTACTTGCATTCAAAGCTCTCTATGAGTGTATGTAAAATTAATACTCAATCACTCTCTTCCTCTCTCTCTCTCTCTCTCTCTCTCTATATATATATATATATATAATATATATGCATTGCCTATAATGTTCAATGTTCCACTTAGCTTAAGAATGAAACAATTCAATGAAAAAATATAAAACACATGTTTAGCTTCATAAAATGCATACTTTTTATGTTCAAAGAACAAAAATGAGAGCTTTATAACTATGCTTTGGGTTTGAAAATTGAGCTCCACCAGTTATTCAACTGTGGGGAGTTCATTTAAATGCTTGAGGTAGGTAACTTTAAACTAAAAAAGATGCAGGTAAACATACACAGCAAACAAGCAATATTTTTATCTATAATTATCAGAGAAAAACTATATATTCTCTATCTATAGCACCTACACTAAAAAAGGTAAAATCAGAGGCAGTTCATCCATTTAAAAAAAAGGACCTAAAAACACTATTAAAATATGTGAAATCATGATATTTGAATATTCTTGAGATATTAAGAAAAATGAATATAGTGGGGCTGGAGCAACAGTACAGCAGGGGAGGCGTTTGCCTTGCACATGGAGGACCCAGATTCAATCCCTGGCATCCTGTATAGTCCCTCAAGCATTGTCAGGAGTAATTCCTAAGTTCAGAGACAGGAGTAACCCCTGAACATTGCTGGGTGTGACACAAAAAACAGAAAAAAAGGAAAAGTAATATGGTGACTAAAGTAAAATAATTACAATTTGTATTCATTCAAGACGCTGTGGCCATGTGACAGTCTTAGATAATACTGGAAGTTAGGATTAGGTCCTTCCCAGGATCTTTCACATGTATATACTGTATACAGTTCTAGAGAACTCCACCCAGCAGACCAGCCTATCACAGCCCTGCTCATCGAGATCCACCCTGCAGCAGTCTTTTTTAAATCCAGCTCAGGTATGCTGATCCAGAGACTCACAGACGTGGGGCAGAGCTGCTACTGACTCTCCCTGTGCCCAGCCACTCACGAGGCGCCCGGGAGGGGATGGCGGGTTCTAGCCCTGGCCTGCCACCCCAGCAGAGCCTTGCAACAAGCCAGACGACCCCCCTACTTCATGAGGGCCTTCATTTTCCACATCTGGACTTCCCCCTCATCAGAACACCACCCAGGAGACCAGCCTATCACAGCCCGGCTCATCGAGATCCACGCTGCTGCAGTCTTTTTTAAATCTGGCTCAGGTATGCTGATCCAGAGACTCACAGACATGGGGCAGATAAATAAATTCTGGATTTAGAGATCACTACAAGAGTATGCTACCCACACGGCAGAGCCTGGCAAGCTACCAGTGTCATATTTAATATGCCAAATACCAGTAACAATTATAAACCTCATTCCCATCACCTGATGGAATGGTTTGAGGCTCTTTATGTTCCTGGAGCAAGCAGATGCCCTTGGGCTGTAATTCCATGAGACAGGTCATATGGAGATGTTACTGGTGCCCGCTAGAGCAAATAAATGATGAACAGGAAGACAGTGATACAGTGATATGGTGATACAGTTCTAGGCAGGTTCTCGCCATGGCCCATAATCCCAGAGAGCCTAGAAAGAAGCCAAAAGGAACCCCCACACCATGAGGGCAGTCATTCTCAACATCCAGACTCCACAGTTCCTCAGAGCTCCACCCAAGAGAAAAAAATGATCTCTCCCCATTGAAGTTCATCAGTAAATACCTGAAATGAGAGCCTATTACTGAAAATGTAACACCTACATGGCAGAGCCTGGCAAGCTACCCATGCTGTATTTGATATGTCAAAAACCAGTAACAATTATAGACCTCATTCCCATGACCTGAAGTGTTGCAGGACACCTGAGAGCCTATGCACTGGCCTGGATTGCCTCCTTCAGGTCACTTTGTAGATAGGAGGGTAGTTTAAATGTGACAATTTATATGACCATCTATTCTATACTGGCTAGTATGAATATTCTTTCATGCTACCACAATCATCATGGGACTAGCTAGATCTTACTGATATATTTGCCTGGCCACATTGGATCTCTAAGTAGTTAGACCAGAGAGAAATGCTGTTTGTCTCCAAGCAAGCAAGCATGGCTCCCTGATAACTCCAAGGCAACTAAAATACAAAACTACCATGAAGTAAAGACGAAACTCTTGTGAAGGCTTGGAGAAATATTTAACCGGCATTAGTATAGTCTTTGGTACAAATGCATGCAATCTCAGAAACCCTCTTCTCTCTACCCTGTAGAGGCATTTCCTAGGCAGATCTTGGCTCCATGACATTAGCATCTAAAAGGACCTAGGTAAGGTCCTGGGAAAAATTACCTGAGGGCATTTGAACCTGCTGGCTTGCCATAAAAGTGGGAGATCTGGGTTAGAGGAATATAAAACTAGGCTGCTTCCTCTCTTCACTCTCTTTTTTTGGTTGCTCTCTTCCCATTTCTGTTTGTGTTTTGTCTCTGTCTCCTCTCTACTGGGCCTTAACATGTGGTGGCCTCCATCTTGGCCTACACTTGGCTGGGGTTCTAGCCGGGAATCCTAAGTGCAGGGTTTTTCCTATTGCTGATTTGTATGCCTGAACCTGTGTTAAGTAAAGCATTTTAAAACCTCGTCTGGTTATTGCATCTTTCTCCATCCTCTGATCACCTGGGCCAAAAGTGGAATCCCTGACCCTGCTCCCAGATTTTGTGCTGGGCTCTGCCGCATTTCCCCCCACTGAAGGAATGGTTTGAGGCTCTTCATGTTCCTGTAGCAAGCAGATGCCCTTGAGCTACAGTTGCTTGCAACAGGACATATGGAGATGTTACTGGTGCCCACTCTAGCAAATCCATGAACAATGGGAGGACAAGTGATTCATTCAAGTGAAGAAAAGTAACCAATTCTTCATTTTTTTTTTATTATGGGGTAGGGGGTGTTAAGCCACATCCAGTGGTCCTCAGCAATTACTGCTGATGCTGTGCTTGGAGATAATTCCTGGCAAGGGGCCATAAGGGATATTGATATCAAACTGGGGCTGGCCATATGCAAAGCAATTCCCTTACCTTATTTTTTTCTCTCTGGCTCCAGATCCTGACTTAAATAGCTGAAATAATCAACAAAGTCTTCTAAACTGGATAGGCACAACCACAATGCTGATTTTTCAGAGGAAAGCAATAGTGAGAACAAACATAAAAATAATGATTAAGGAGCTGAGGAAATAGCACAGCAACAGGTGAGGCACATACTTTGCACCCAACCAACCCTCGACCATATGAGACTCCTGGTATCTCATATGGTCCCGTGGGCACTCCCAATAGTAAGCCATGAGTACAAGTGGGGATGGATCAAAAACCACATAGCTAGCTAGCAAGCTAGCTGACTAAATAACTAACTAACTGATCGAACATTCTCACTAGCATGCTTTAGTGTAGATAGAGATACTGAAAGACCTTTGAGAAGAAACTTCAGAGAAAACTTCTGACAGATGTATTCCCATCCCATAAAGTAAAGATCACAGAGCTCCCGGGAGGAACTTTAAGTCAGTGTGTAACTAATCACAACCAAATCATTAATGCAGAGTAATTGGATGAATGATGGACCACTGGCTTACTAGAAGGTCAAGCCCATTGGCTAGCCTCTGAAAAGAATAATATTACATGAATTCAATAAATACTACTTAAGGAATATTGGAAATTTCCCTGAAAATAAAATACCCCAGGGAATTATGTCTTCCTTAAATACATGAATTTCTAATCCATTTAACTAAGACAGGAAAACAAATTATGAATGGAGAATAAGGAGCATTTATAGTTTCTTATATGTATGTCAGTTGAGGACGAATAGGGGAGTCAAATGGGGAATTTGGGGGACAGTTGTGGGGAATTTACTGGAGGTAACAAGGACTCATACATCTGTTCTAAAAAAACAAAGGAACCTTGAGGCAAGCAAAGGGGTCTTAATACTCTATCTCGGACTGCCTTGCAGTTACCAACTTCTGAACCAATGGAGGGGAGGAGGGGTTGTGTGAGAGAGAACAACAAGGGGACACTTATAAGAGAATCATCGTTTGGGCTCCAAACCGATAAGACCTTGGAGCAACCAAGTCAAAAGATC
Organism: Cryptotis parvus; assembly: GCA_021461705.1. Taxonomy (NCBI): domain Eukaryota; kingdom Metazoa; phylum Chordata; class Mammalia; order Eulipotyphla; family Soricidae; genus Cryptotis; species Cryptotis parvus. The sequence goes on from JAJIBD010001593.1 coordinate 10,376, forward strand.
AGCCTCTCTGTCTCACTGGGTCTATACAAGTTATAAGCGGGTGACCAAGAGAACCTGTTCACCACATGGAAAAACTCTTCTATGGGAGCAGGACTGTAAGTTAGGAAAAAACTAGTCCTGGCTTATGGAAGACATTTCCCTGGCCTGTACCATCAGACTGCTCTTTTACAATATAACACCACTTTCTGCCTGCTATAAAGTGAGTCTCCTGACTGAATCCTTTCCTTCCAGAAGACCACAGAATGGTGGTCCAGAGATCCCCACTCCGCACCTGTGCACCTTTCTCTGGCAACAGTCATGAACAAAGGAACAATTTAAATATCTAGGGTGAGCTTCATCCTTGAGCAAAACATGCAGAGTACAAATTCTGAGAAAAAAATAATTTTACAAAGCAAGCAAGGGACAGAGCTAAGTGAGAAGAAAGAACAGACATAAGTTATAAAATTCATAGGAAAAGTCCAATCATTCTATGGCTCTTGACTCAGTTGAAGGTAACTTCCAGCTCATAGCAGTTTTCAAGATCTACTTTCTTTTTTTTCTTTTCTTTTCTTGTTTTTTTTTTTTTTTTTTTTTTTTGCTGTTCAGGGGGTTATTCCTGGCTCGACTCTGCACTCAGGAATTAGTCCTGTGGGTACTTGGGGAACCAAATGGGATGCCAGAGATAAAACATGGGTCAGTCGCATATACAGCAAATGTCCTACCCGCTGTACCATCATTCTGGCCCAAAGATCTATTTTATTTAACCTAGAAATTGTTGAAGAATCCAAACTAAAGTTAAAAGGAATATTCTTTCCTAAAATTCAGTAAGTTTTTTCAGTATCCCTTTTTTTTTAATGCCTTCAGTATACCATTTGCACTATTGTGTAGCTATGTATAAACAATTCTTTCTGACTAGTGATGTATTTGGATATCCTTTTATTCACCCTCTGGACAGAAAGGTATTGCACTGCTTATTTCTTTCTTTTTTTTTTATTTATTTATTTTTTTTAAATATTTTATTACACCGCCATGTGATAAACAATTACAAAGATGTTCATGTTTGGGTTTCCGTCATACAGTGTTCCAGCACCCATCCCTCCACCAGTGCCCATTTCCCAACACCAATGTCCCCACTTCCCTCCCCCCCTCCCCCAGCCCGCCTCTATGGCAAATTCTTTATCTCTTCTCTTACACATTGTGGATTGCAATACATACATTCAGAGATCATCATGTATATCTTTTTTCCTATATTCAATGCTCAGTTCTAGACTGGTATTATCATTTTTGACAAATATTAGCACACTGTTCTCTTCTCTGTCCTACCCAACCACTGATTCCCACATGTTTGTGGAAGATTCCACCTTTTTTTTTTTTATTGAAAGATGCTAGGTAGAGCTTTGGTTCTACAGTGTTCCAACACGCACCCTCCGCCCAAACCCATCTCCCATCACCAATGACCCCACCTCCCTCCCCCGCCTCCCGCACCTCAACCACTTGGCGAGTTCTGTATGTCATTTCTTTCCCTCTTTATATCTCCTTCCCAACAAACTTTCCTGCTCTTCGTTGACTGCAATGCATTAAAAAGACATTACTGTTTCACTATTTTAGTGGACCGCGCGCGGCTTGCGGCCGCGCGACCTGGGCTCGAACTGGCTTTGCTCTGTTGATCTGGTCTGAGGCCGTTTCGCAGCGTCCGGACAGCAAACATGGTGGCTAGTGTGGTGGGCGAGTCACATCCGGCTGCTTCCGGGACCGCTCAGAGGCGGCGGGCCCACTCCCCAAAACCCATCTGCCCTCCTCGGGGTTCCATGGTCAGCTAGGCCCGGCGCAGGCCGAGCGCCAGCCCTCCCCAGCCTTCCGTGAGGCCCTGTGCTGGCCCCGTGGGCAGCTCGCCGGCAGGGCCACCAGGTCCGACAAGATGGAGGGGAAGGGACGACCCACGCCCTCCACTGACGACTTCCCGGTGATTCCCGCCTCTTGGAGCCGCCTACCTGGGCTCGAACTGGCTTTTGCTCTGTTGATCTGGTCTGAGGCCGTTTCGCAGCGTCCGGACAGCAAACATGGTGGCTAGTGTGGTGGGCGAAGTCACATCCGGCTGCTTCCGGGACCCCTCAGAGGCGACGGGCCCACTCCCAAAACCCATCTGCCCTCCTCGGGGTTCCATGGTCAGCTAGGCCCGGCGCAGGCCGAGCGCCAGCCTCCCCAGCCTTCCGTGAGGCCCTGTGCTGGCCCGTGGGCAGCCTCGCCCGGCAGGGCCACCAGGTCCGACAAGATGGAGGGGGAAGGGGCGACCACGCCCCCACTGGACGACTTCCCGGTGATTCCCGCCTCTTGGAGCCGCCTACCTGGGCTCGAACTGGCTTTGCTCTGTTGATCTGGTCTGAGGCCGTTTCGCAGCGTCCGGACAGCAAACATGGTGGCTAGTGTGGTGGGCGAGTCACATCCGGCTGCTTCCGGGACCCCTCAGAGTCGGCGGCCCACTCCCCAAAACCCATCTGCCCTCCTCGGGGTTCCATGGTCAGCTAGGGCCCGGCGCAGGCCGAGCGCCAGCCTCCCCAGCCCTCCGTGAGGCCCTGTGCTGGCCCGTGGGCAGCTCCCGGCAGGGCCACCAGGTCCGACAAGATGGAGGGGGAAGGGACGACCACGCCTCCACTGACGACTTCCCGGTGATTCCCGCCTCTTGGAGCCGCCTACCTGGGCTCGAACTGGCTTTGCTCTGTTGATCTGGTCTGAGGCCGTTTCGCAGCGTCCGGACAGCAAACATGGTGGCTAGTGTGGTGGGCGAGTCACATCCGGCTGCTACCGGGACCCCTCAGAGGTGACGGGCCCCCACTCCCAAAACCCATCTGCCCTCCTCGGGGTTCCATGGTCAGCTAGGCCCGGCGCAGGCCGAGCGCCAGCCTCCCCCAGCCTTCCGTGAGGCCCCTGTGCTGGCCCGTGGGCAGCCCGCCGGGCAGGGCCACCAGGTCCCGACAAGATGGAGGGGAAGGGGCGACCCACGCCTCCACTGACGACTTCCCGGTGATTCCCGCCTCTTGGAGCCGCCTACCTGGGCTCGAACTGGCTTTGCTCTGTTGATCTGGTCTGAGGCCGTTCCGCAGCGTCCCGGACAGCAAACATGGTGGCTAGTGTGGTGGGCGAGTCACATCCGGCTGCTTCCGGGACCCCTCAGAGGCGACGGGCCCACTCCCAAAACCCATCTGCCCTCCTCGGGGTTCCCATGGTCAGCTAGGCCCGGCGCAGGCCGAGCGCCAGCCTCCCCAGCCTTCCGTGAGGCCCTGTGCTGGCCCGTGGGCAGCCCCCCGGCAGGGCCACCAGGTCCGACAAGATGGAGGGGGGAAGGGACGACCACGCCTCCACTGACGACTTCCCGGTGATTCCCGCCTCTTGGAGCCGCCTACCTGGGCTCGAACTGGCTTTGCTCTGTTGATCTGGTCTGAGGCCGTTTCGCAGCGTCCGGACAGCAAACATGGTGGCTAGTGTGGTGGGCGAGTCACATCCCGGCTGCTTCCGGGACCCCTCAGAGGCGACGGGCCCCACTCCCAAAACCCATCTGCCCTCCTCGGGGTTCCATGGTCAGCTAGGCCCGGCGCAGGCCGAGCGCCATCCTCCCCAGCCTTCCGTGAGGCCCCTGTGCTGGCCCGTGGGAAGCTCGCCGGCAGGGCCACCAGGTCCGACAAGATGGAGGGGGGGGGGACGACCACGCCTCCACTGACGACTTCCCGGTGATTCCCGCCTCTTGGAGCCGCCTACCTGGGCTCGAACTGGCTTTTGCTCTGTTGATCTGGTCTGAGGCCGTTTCGCAGCGTCCGGACAGCAAACATGGTGGCTAGTGTGGTGGGCGAGTCACATCCGGCTGCTTCCGGGACCCCCTCAGAGGCGACGGCCCACTCCCAAAACCCATCTGCCCTCCCTCGGGGTTCCATGGTCAGCTAGGCCCGGCGCAGGCCGAGCGCCAGCCTCCCCAGCCCTCCGTGAGGCCCTGTGCTGGCCCGTGGGCAGCTCGCCCGGCAGGGCCACCAGGTCCGACAAGATGGAGGGGGAAGGGACGACCACGCCTCCACTGACGACTTCCCGGTGATTCCCGCCTCTTGGAGCCGCCTACCTGGGCTCGAACTGGCTTTGCTCTGTTGATCTGGTCTGAGGCCGTTTCGCAGCGTCCGGACAGCAAACATGGTGGCTAGTGTGGTGGGCGAGTCACATCCCGGCTGCTTCGGGACCCCTCAGAGGCGACGGGCCCACTCCCCCAAAACCCATCTGCCCCTCCTCGGGGTTCCATGGTCAGCTAGGCCCGGGCGCAGGCCGAGCGCCAGCCTCCCCCAGCCCCCCGTGAGGCCCTGTGCTGGCCCGTGGGCAGCCTCGCCCGGCAGGGCCACCAGGTCCGACAAGATGGAGGGGGAAGGGACGACCACGCCTCCACTGGACGACTTCGGGTGATTCCCCGCCTCTTGGAGCCGCCTACCTGGGCTCGAACTGGCTTTGCTCTGTTGATCTGGTCTGAGGCCGTTTCGCAGCGTCCGGACAGCAAACATGGTGGCTAGTGTGGTGGGCGAGTCACATCCGGCTGCTTCCGGGACCCCTCAGGGTCGACGGGCCCACCCCCCAAAACCCATCTGCCCCTCCTCGGGGTTCCATGGTCAGCTAGGCCCGGCGCAGGCCGAGCGCCAGCCTCCCCAGCCCTCCGTGAGGCCCTGTGCTGGCCCGTGGGCAGCTCGCCGGCAGGGCCACCAGGTCCGACAAGATGGAGGGGGAAGGGACGACCACGCCTCCACTGACGACTTCCCGGTGATTCCCGCCTCTTGGAGCCGCCTACCTGGGCCCGAACTGGCTTTGCTCTGTTGATCTGGTCTGAGGCCGTTTCGCAGCGCCGGACAGCAAAACATGGTGGCTAGTGTGGTGGGCGAGAGTCACATCCGGCTGCTTCGGGACCCCTCAGAGGCGACGGGCCCACTCCCAAAACCCATCTGCCCTCCTCGGGGTTCCATGGTCAGCTAGGCCCGGCGCAGGCCGAGCGCCAGCCCCCTCCCCAGCCTTCCCGTGAGGCCCCTGTGCTGGGCCCGTGGGCAGCTCGCCGGCAGGGCCACCAGGTCCGACAAGATGGAGGGGGAAGGGACGACCACGCCTCCACTGACGACTTCCGGTGATTCCCGCCTCTTGGAGCCGCCTACCTGGGCTCGAACTGGCTTTGCTCTGTTGATCTGGTCTGAGGCCGTTTTCGCAGCGTCCCGACAGCAAACATGGTGGCTAGTGTGGTGGGCGAGTCACATCCGGCTGCTTCCGGGACCCTCAGAGGCGACGGCCCACCCCAAAACCCATCTGCCCTCCTCGGGGTTCCATGGTCAGCTAGGCCCGGCGCAGGCCGAGCGCCAGCCTCCCCAGCCCTCCGTGAGGCACTGTGCTGGCCCGTGGGCAGCTCGCCCGGCAGGGCCACCAGGTCCGACAAGATGGAGGGGGGAAGGGGCGACCACGCCCACTGGACGACTTCCGGTGATTCCCGCCTCTTGGAGCCGCCTACCTGGGCTCGAACTGGCTTTGCTCTGTTGATCTGGTCTGAGGCCGTTTCGCAGCGCCGGACAGCAAACATGGTGGCTAGTGTGGTGGGCGAGTCACATCCGGCTGCTTCCGGGACCCCTCAGAGGCGACGGGCCCCCTCCCCCAAAACCCCATCTGCCCTCCTCGGGGTTCCATGGTCAGCTAGGCCCGGCGCAGCGGCGCCAGCCTCCCCAGCCTTCCGTGAGGCCCTGTGCTGGCCCGTGGGCAGCTCCGCCGGCAGGGCCACCAGGTCTGACAAGATGGAGGGGGAAGGGCGACCACGCCCCCGGCGACTTTTCGGTGATTCCCGCCTCTTGGAGCCGCCTACCTGGGCTCGAACTGGCTTTGCTCTGTTGATCTGGTCTGAGGCCGTTTCGCAGCGTCCGGACAGCAAACATGGTGGCTAGGTGGTGGGCGAGAGTCACATCCGGCTGCTTCCGGGACCGCTCAGAGGCGACGGGCCCACTCCCAAAACCCATCTGCCCTCCTCGGGTTCCATGGTCCGCTAGGCCCGCGCAGGCCGAGCGCCAGCCCCCCAGCCTTCCGTGAGGCCCCTGTGCTGGCCCGTGGGCAGCTCGCCGGCAGGGCCACCAGGTCCGACAAGATGAAGGGGGAAGTGGCGACCACGCCTCCACTGACGACTTCCCCGGTGATTCCCGCCTCTTGGAGCCGCCTACCTGGGTTCGAACTGGCTTTGCTCTGTTGATCTGGTCTGAGGCCGTTTCGCAGCGTCGGACAGCAAACATGGTGGCTGAGTGTGGTGGGCGAGTCACATCCGGCTGCTTCCGGGACCCCCTCAGAGGCGACGGGCCCACTCCCAAAACCCATCTGCCCTCCTCGGGGTTCCATGGTCAGCTAGGCCCGCGCAGGCCGGAGCGCCAGCCTCCCCCAGCCCTCCCGTGAGGCCCTGTGCTGGCCCGTGGGCAGCTCGCCCGGCAGGGCCACCAGGTCCGACAAGATGGAGGGGGAAGGGACGACCCACGCCTCCACTGACGACTTCCCGGTGATTCCCCGCCTCTTGGAGCCGCCTACCTGGGCCTCGAACTGGCTTTGCTCTGTTGATCTGGTCTGAGGCCGTTTCGCAGCCCGGACAGCAAACATGGTGGCTAGTGTGGTGGGCGAGTCACATCCGGCTGCTTCGGGACCCCTCAGAGGCGACGGGCCCACTCCCCAAAACCCATCTGCCCTCCTCGGGGTTCCATGGTCAGCTAGGCCCGGCGCAGGCGCGGCGCCAGCCTCCCCAGCCCTTCCGTGAGGCCCTGTGCTGGCCGTGGGCATCTCGCCGGCAGGGCCACCAGGTCCGACAAGATGGAGGGGGAAGGGACGACCACGCCTCCACTGACGACTTCCCGGTGATTCCCGCCTCTTGGAGCCGCCTACCTGGGCTCGAACTGGCTTTGCTCTGTTGGATCTGGTCTGAGGCCGTTTCGCAGCGTCCGGACAGCAAACATGGTGGCTAGTGTGGTGGGCGAGTCACATCGGCTGCTTCCGGGACCCCCTCAGAGGCGACGGGCCCACCCCCAAAACCCCATCTGCCCTCCTCGGGGGTTCCATGGTCAGCTAGGCCCGGCGCAGGCCGAGCGCCAGCCTCCCCAGCCTTCCGTGGAGGCCCTGTGCTGGCCCGTGGGCAGCTCGCCGGCAGGGCCACCAGGTCCGACAAGATGGAGGGGAAGGGACGACCACGCCTCCACTGACCACTTCCGGTGATTCCCGCCTCTTGGAGCCGCCTACCTGGGCCTCGAACTGGCTTTGCTCTGTTGATCTGGTCTGAGGCCGTTTCGCGCAGCGTCGGACAGCAAACATGGTGGCTAGTGTGGTGGGCGAGCCACATCTGGCTGCTTCCGGGACCCCTCAGAGGCGACGGGCCCACTCCCAAAACCCATTTGCCCTCCTCGGGGTTCCATGGTCAGCTAGGCCCGGCGCAGGCCGCGGCGCCAGCCTCCCCAGCCTTCCGTGAGGCCCTGTGCTGGCCCGTGGGCAGCTCGCCCGGCAGGGCCACCAGGTCCGACAAGATGGAGGGGAAGGGGCGACCACGCCTCCACTGACGACTTCCCCGGTGATTCCCGCCTCTTGGAGCCGCCTACCTGGGCTCGAACTGGCTTTGCTCTGTTGATCTGGTCTGAGGCCGTTTCGCAGCGTCCGGACAGCAAAACATGGTGGCTAGTGTGGTGGGCGAGTCACATCTGGCTGCTTCGGGACCCCTCAGAGGCGACGGCCCCCTCCCCCAAAACCCATCTGCCCTCCTCGGGGTTCCATGGTCAGCTAGGCCCGGCGCAGGCCGAGCGCCAGCCTCCCCAGCCTTCCGTGAGGCCCTGTGCTGGCCCGTGGGCAGCCTCGCCGGCAGGGCCACCAGGTCCGACCGCACTGCTTATTTCTGATACTGAGGTTTTTTAAAAAATATTTTATTATACCACCTTGAGATATACAATTACATAAATGTTTATGTCCCAGTTTTGGTTATACATTGTTTCAGCACTATCCCTCCACCAGTGCCCATTTCTCACCATCAATGCCCCCCCCCATTCCCTCCCCTCTCCCTAGCCTGCCTCTATGGAGAGTTCTTTATCTCTTTTCTCTTTTTTTTTTCTTTCTCTCTTCCTTTTCTTACACACTGCAGATTGCAATACATACATTTAGAGGTTATCATGTGTGATACTGAGTTTTATATCTAGATAATAGTGTTTCACTTCTGAATTTCTTTCTTCTTTTGATTAGTTAAATAACGGACATAGATTATCATTGTAAGAAAATTAAGTAGGGGAAGATAGATAGTAGAGCAGTTAGGGCACATGCAAGCCCCTGCCTGATGACTTCCATCCATCCTAAGTACCACCTGGTCCCGAGAGAGTCTCAGGGGTACAGTCTTGTCCCTGAGTGATCTCTGGTACTACAGGGCTGACAATATCTATTGACCTCCCACTCTTACACTGAACCCCTGGCAGAGATGGCTGAGAATTGTCTGCATGGGCCCTGCCCAGGGCCTGCTGTTACCGGTAAAGTAAAACAAAGCTACTGCTTTGTGAATGCAAATGACTGCTTTGTGTTTATTTTCTTTTTTTTTTTTTTTACAATTAAAAAGTTCATGTTTGGGTTTTGGTCATACAGTGTTTCAGCACCCGTCCCTCCACCAGTGCCCATCTCCCACCACCAACATCCCCGGTTCCCTCCCTTCTTCCCCAGCCCTGCTCCATGGCAGGTTCTTTATTTCTTTCCCTTTCTCTCTCTTTCTCTTTTCCTTCCCTTCCAGACTATGGATTACAGAACATACATTAAAAGGTTGTCATGTGTATCCCTTTTGCCTCTATTTAATGCTCAGTTCTAGGTTGGCATTAGTACCCTCGACTATTATTAGCACCCTGTTCCATTTTCTGTCTTACCTAGCCTCTGACTCCCACACATTTGTGATAATCTCCACCTTTGACAAGACCTCCTGATATATGTTTCACTTGACCTTGGATATTGGTATCATAATATGTACATATATATTTATGCCATGCAAATAAATGCAGTCATTCTGTATCTGTCTCTCTCCTTCTGGCTAATTTCGCTCAACATAATCTTCTCCATGTCCATCCATTTATAGGCAAATTTTATAACTTCATTTTTCCTAACAGCTGCATAGTATTCCATTGTGTAGATGTACCAAACCTTCTTTATCCAGTCATCGATTTTCGGGCACTCTGGTTGCTTCCAGATTCTGGCTATTGTGAATAATGCTGCTATGAACATAAAAGTAGGGATGGTGTTTCCGCTGCATATTTTTGGTTTCCCAGAGTAGATTCCCAGGAGTGGTATGGCTGGGTCAAATGGGAGTTCAATTTCTAGTCTTTGTAGGAAAGTCCATATTGTTTTTCCAGAAAGGCTGTACCAGCCGGCATTCCCACCAACAATGGATGAGTGTCCCCTTTTCCCCACATCCACACCAGCACTTGTTGTTCTTGCTCTTTTGAATATGTGCCAGTCTCTGTGGTGTAAAGTGGTATCTCATTGTTGTTTTGATTTGCATCTCTCTGATGATTAGTGATGATGAGCATTTTTTCATATGTTTTTGGCCATTCGAATTTCTTCCTTGCTGAAGTTTCTGTTCATTTCTTGTCCCCATTTTTTGATGGGGTTGTTTGTTTTCTTCTTGTAAAAGTTCTACCAGTGCCTGATATATCCTGGATATTAACCCCTTATCAGATGGGTATTGGGTGAATATTCTTTCCCATTCTGTAAGAAAGGATGGGCTCATGAAAGCAATGCCATTTCACTTTACACATTTTTCTCATGATTGATAAGATTAAAAAGTTATTAAATCACCATGAGATAGACTATTACAAAGGTGCTCATGATTGGGTTTCATTCATACAGTGCTGCAATACCCATCCTTCCACCATTGGGCATTTCCCAACACCAGTATCCTGAGTCTCCTCCCCCCAATTATCATGTGTATCCCTTTACCTATTTTCAACATTCAGTTCTTACCGAGGGTTCATTTCCAACTGTCTCTGTCATAGTGGTCCTTTCTGATAAGAAAAATTTTTAAGTCTCCTTAGAAACCATTTCAGGGCCTGTTTCTGAAAATTTCCTTGCAATGTAAAACTGTCTATTACACAATATTGAGGTTAGAACTTGAGAATAATTTCACTGAAGTGGTATTTTGACTTTTATTTAAAGAAATTAATCCCGAAAGTTGTAGTTATATTGACTGTCTTAATGATTTATTTTCTAATGTGCTAATTTTATAAAAACAGAGCCCTTGACTATTTTTATAGCTTTGATTCCACGCAAAAATGAAGAAATGGGCCCTGGGAGGTAGCCAAAGGACCTAAGTTATATGCGGAACCCTAGGTTTGATCCTTAGCACTCCATGACCCCCCAATCACCATTACATGCTGCTCTGATGGCATTCAGCACTGCTGGATGTGAGCAGAATCAAATGACTAGACTGGGGGGTGGGGTACAGTGTTGGTGGAAATGGGGCACTGGTGGAGGGATGGGTGCTGGTATACTGTATTACCAAGAACCAATTATGAACACCTTTGTAATTGTATGTTTCACTGTGGTATAATAAAAAAATCAAAAAAAAATGACTGGACTGAGCATTCCACTGTCTGGCCCTGTGGGCTGAGTATCATTCAAAGTGGCACCTGGGTTCCATGAGTTTTGCTTGGGAGGCCCTGTCACCATAAATGAAACCAGAAAAAAAATAAAACAAAGCAAAAGTCATCAAGAGTACTCTTTTAAATATAATAATGGCCATTTTCATATTCTTTTTATCTTAAATACAAATCATTAGTATACAAACAAGGTACAAAAGGAACAGGCACTTTAATTGTACTGTAAGATTTCAATCTTGATTGTTCATCCTGTGCAGTAAATTTAACTAAAGATACCATTTGATTTTTCCTATTTTATATTTTAGCCAAAGAACAACTCAAAATTAATTTCTTAAAATTAAGCCATATGATACTCCGATGGAGATGGAAAATTATTTTGTAATGCTATAGAATGAAGTGGACTAAATGATTGTCTGCATTTAAAAAAGACAGACTAGCTAATAAAATATTAATGAGGGGAAAAATGGAGAAACTCACTAAATCAAGACATTGTGGTATTGGCAGAACAGACTAATAGAACAATACAGCAGACAAGAAAGCCCAGAAATAGATTCACATAAATACAATTAAGTGACTTCTGACAATGATGCGAAGACAATTCAGTGGAGAAACATTTGTCTTCTCAGCAAGTGGTATAATACAATGGGACATTCATCTGCAAAAGGTGAACCTAGACACAGACTTTATTACACCTTTAAACAATTAATACAGAATATAATATACAGCCAAATGTAAACTAGCAATAGAACCTTGTCTTGTAAATGAGTTTTCAAATCAAATGAAGGGCTGGCTAGAAAAAGCAGAAATTGATATGGTAAACATTATTTAAAAAGCAAAACCATTGTAAAAGATACTGTTAAGTAAATTAAAGCAGAAGCCACAAAGTGGAATAAAATGTTTCCAAAACATGCTTGATAAAGCATTTGTACCCCAAACAAACAAATAAAGAGCTCTTGAAACAGAGATATCACTAATGGGACACTCAAAGCACATTTTGTAGGCAGGAGGCTCAGATTTTATCCTCTGTTTGGTCCCTTGAGCGTTGCCTGGTATGACCCTAAAGCACAGAGCTGGGAATAGCTCCCAAACGACCAAAGAATGTCCCTCTCCAAATGGTCTCCCCAAACTAACAAATGTAAAACAAAGAGCTATTAAATTCAAATGACATTAGGGTGAAATAATTTTACAGAGAGCTCACTAAAGAAAATCCATAAGTGTCCTATAAGCACATAAAAAGATTTTTAGCAAAATTTGCTTTAGAGCAATGCAAAGTGTAAAGCATACATGGCAAAATTCTGTGGACAGAAATGTTCTATTCCTGATTTAGAAATATTCTATTCCTAGTATTCTGACAGGACTCTGATAGAAGAACCTGTTATGTTCTTCATAGTTTAGTTAATACTCTAAGACAGTGTGATCTTTTATATGTGCCTTCTACTAAACTTCAGAACACATGTTGATGTACATTTGCACTGTTCAGGCTGAAATACAATGCATTTACAGGAGAAAGAACAGACTGGGTTTTCCATTTGCCTAATGAATGAAACTTCAAGTTACTGCTAGATATGAATACCTTAAGAAAGAGATTGCCATGTTTTATCTTATGGTAATGTATTACTTTTGCCTTAAACTACGTCAAGGGAACAAACGGAAACATTTTTTATGTTCATTTTCTATTTTATAGCCTTGAAGATGGAAAATAAGCTGTCTCTGAAGAGACCCAAATGGGATGCTTGCAGGCATTTCTTGTAACTCGTAATGCCGTCCTGCCTGAAATGATAGTGATATATTCTTTACTTAAGTTTGCAAACTTGCAGGTTTTATTATTAAAGAATTCGAAAGAATTGAATAACACAGGCTTGCAATGGAACAATGTTACCCTGGATAATGTGGAAAGCAATTGTTTTGTAATATGTAATTCATTTCCTTGTAGGACAATCAGAAAATTGTTTTCCTGTCTGGATTGCTGTGAATTTTCACTCCAGCTGGAATTCTCATTGTTCTCACTCAGACAGTATGTCCACTGACAAGTGGTGGAACATCAGATTGTTCAATTAATCTAGAACTGATTTTATATGCAACATTCCCTGACTTTTTGCTTCCTTCTTCTGAACCTTGGGTATGGTCTCTTAGGAAATAAAAAGTTATCCAAATGTCCTGTGTGGAAAGTTAAATAAGGCAAGTGTCCTTTCATATAAAATTCACAGAGATTGACAATTTACCAGAGCATCTGAGTAAGGCACAAAGCAAAAAGAATAGAGTATTTTTCTTTGTCCTGGTGTGACTCAACTGCCATTTGACTCTATACATTTCCCAATTATTCTTTCACTACTGCTATCTTTTGAGCCTAATAGCTCCTGTGTCTGGAATAAAAGCTCCTGGCACCTGGTTCAGCTTTGATGTATACCCAAATCTTTCTTGAGCTGTTTGTTTAATGCAGGAAACCGACCTGTTGTCCGTATTTCTTTACATCAATGTCACCTAACTGTTAGCCAAACACAGTTTTATTAAGCACAATGATGTGGTCCTCGCTCATCAGATACTTAGGGTTGATTTGTAAGCAAAACAAAGATCCTGTGCCTTGGAAACTCTGGACTATTGAGAGGTAGCCAGAGGACAACTAATCTGTCAGTCATTAAGTTGATTATATACGATGGGCTAATTTGCAGAGTTAGAGTAGTCACTAATGATATGGACCAAGAGCTGAACAAGTGATGGCATCTATCAGAATATCAAGTACATTTCAGAAAAGGAGATAGTTAGCTTGAAGGTGAGAAGTGTGTGGTGAGGTTGACGAATAGGTACAGGGGTTGAAGAAACTAGCAAGGAAAAAGTTCTTGAAAGTAAGATTTGAGGCCTTTTATGTGACCATGAATTTATACTCTCCTTCCTTATCAACATGGTTAATAAGGAATTTCAGAGACACACCTAGTGGTGCTCAGGGATTGCTCTTGGCTCTGTGCTCACTGGTCACTCCTGAAGGTGTTTCCAAGATCATCAGATAATTGTTCTATTTCTAGAAAGGAAAATTCCCCCATGTTAGTTGCATGCATCATTATACAATGAATCACCTTGCATAAAGTAATGATCATGATTAATTTCTTCGCCATTTTCATCCCACCCATCATATTTCTTCCATTATAATATCCTTCTTGACTATTTGATTGCTTCCTAATTGATCTTGCCTCCCCTGTCTTCCCATAGCCTGCATTCTGTAAGGCCATTCCAGATGTATTTTCCCAGGCTTACTCTCACACACTGTATCACTGTATCACTGTCTTCCCATTCATCATCGATTTGCTCGAGTGGGCCCCAGTAACATCTCCATATGTCCTGTCTCATGCTAGTAGTGCCCAAGGGCATCTGCTTGCTCCAAGGACATAAAGAGCCTCAATCCATTCCGGAATGAGGTCTATAATTGTTACTGGTATTTGGCATATCAAATACAACACGGGTAGCTTGCCAGGCTCTGCCGTGCAGGTAGCATACTGCTCTCACACGTGGTTCCATAGTGTAGCGGTTATCACGCCTGCTTTACAAGCAGAAGGTCCTGGGGTTCGAGCCCCAGTGGAACCACGCAGTGATATAACTCTCACACACACAATCTCAATATTTTATTTTCAGTGTAAAGTATTAATTTAAAGGCACAAACTTATCTAGTAAGTGATGTCCAAAGTTCCTTGAACTATTGAACCTCTTGGAAGGGAAGGGGTTTAATTTTTTCTTTTTGTGGGGACACTTCAGGCACTGTTCTGTGCTTATCCCTTGCTATGAACTCAGGGGTCACTCCTGGTGATGTTCAGGAGACTCTAAGTAGTGACTGCATAGAATCTGGGTCAACCTCCTACAAGACAAGTATCTTATCCATAGTACTATCTCTCTAGCTCCCGGGGAAGAATATTTTTAAGTAGAAGTTTGAGGAGAAGGACCAAGAAACTATATTTTTTAAATTGTCCAAGATAACTTAGATTTATTTGGATTTAAAATCATATTAGCACTATATACTTTTCAACTAATTTTAAAGTGTTCTTTGCTCTTAAACTGAAATTACTGAAATAATTGATGTTTTCTGAAAGATATCAATGGTTTAAACAATGGTCACAATATGTCCTGTTCCTCTTTTCCTGGGGGCTCCTCTGTGGACCCTTGGAGATGTGATATCATTGTGTCATCTGGAAGACAACTATCTCCCATTTTCCTCTCATGACTCTGTTCTGTGAACTCAGAGTTCCTTATAATCAAGCACTTTCAGTTCTAAATACATTGATTTTATTTAAAATACCCTTCTTATTGTGCAGAAATATACACATCATTAAATTTAGTATTTTAAACATTTAAAGTATTGACTCATAGATTTACATTGCTATGCTACCAATCTCCTGAACTTTTATTTGTTTGCTTTTGGGTCATACCTGGCTATACTGAGGACTTACTCTTGGCTCTACACTCAAGAATTATTTCTGGTGTGACTCGGGAGTTTATATGGGGCTGAGGATGGAACCAGAGTTGAATGCATACAAGGCAAGTGCCTTTAGTTTTGAAAAATTAAACCATGTACCCAGTAAGTAACTCTACTTTACTGTACCTCTTATGTAACACCCTCCCTAGTTCTTGGGAACCATTATTCCTCTTTTCAATCTATATAAATATGATTATTCTAGGCAGTTCACAGAATTATTCATGAAGCATTTGCTATTTTGTCTCTATTAATATGTACCTAAATTTGATTGTACTGTAGTCCAATTATTTTATTGTTGTTTTTGTCTTGGGAATCATATTTAAGAAATATAATTTCTAATTTTAACATCATTAAATTTACAAACTTTGTTTCCTTATTGAGTTAAATAGCTTCAACTCTAAGTTTAGAATTTTGACTTAAAGCATCTATATTAATTACCCATTTGCTACCTTTTTTCCCCCACTATACTTCGTGATAGAAATAAAATGGATCAATTTTACTTTTATATACCTGAATTTGAAATATGGTGCTTGATATTTTAAAGGTTGTCAGTACATGGTTGATGACTAGAATCTAAATGCTTGGCAGTTCAAATAAAAAGATATCTTCCTATCTTCTGTACAATTATCAACATTGTACACGAGTCTAATGCATTTCACACTCACTAAACACCTAGTTAAAAGGAAATGTAAACGCTAAAAAATATATGATTAGTCCAAGAGAACATCTAAATAGATGATGGGAAGCAAAATTAAATGTTGAAAACTGTAGTACTACACAAAGTTCTAGAAGGCATGATAGAGCCTAGATTCATTCACTAATGTGGGCCAACATTGGTTATTTGAAAGAATTAAAAAAAAAAACTCTTACACTGCATCAATGCACAACTTCACTTCGGACAACTGAGACTAAAGATTTCATATATTTTTTTGAGGGGATGGAGTACACCCAGCTATACTCAGGGTTTACTCCTAACTGTATTTAGAAAACCATTCTTGGAGGTGCTTGGGGATCACAATATGGTGCTGGTGATTGAATCTGGTTGTCTACATAGAGGGCATGAGTCTTCCTTGCTGGACTTATTTCTTCCAGCCTTCCAATATTATGTAGTTAAAGTATTTACTATCTTTTAAATAATGGTGGGCTGTTTTATTGTAAATGGAAGTCTCCTTAAGAAAAAATGGTTTGTGAATCATTGAATACCGTACTTCTTTATTTGTGTGATATGAGTGGAAAGCTCTTAGGAAATAGACCCATGTTTCTCCTAAATGCTATCATATGCTAGTCAAATGATTTATTTTATTTCTATAGATATTGAAATAGTTTGAACAAGAAAGGAAACTCTGGGGATTCTGGGGACTGTGGGAGGGGTGCTCAATTTACTGAGCTGGGAGGCATTCATGTGTAGTAAGGTCTAAAGTAGTGGGAAAATAAATTAATCTCTGAAAATCAGCGAAAGAAAATACCAATGAGAGCGTGAAGACCTACTCCACCTCACTCATTTATAAGTACATAATCTGAACAGTGTAAAACTTTTTAATTGAACAAAATATTTGGATGAATTAATTAGTAAGTAAAGAATGAGTCAAACTGATATCTATAGAATATTGCAAAAAACAATATGGTGAAAAATGGGAAATTTCAACTGAAATTTGAAAGTGATAAGTGTAGAAAATCATTTTACTTGTGTATGGAGAAGTCAAGTGTAATCACAGCAAGAAATAAACAACTCCCTAGAAAGGAAATATAAAATGAATCACTAAGAACTGGACCTACTAGGATTACAAATAATTGCAGTTGTAGTCAAATCAACACATACTCTGTTCCAGTTGTGTGTCTAATTCTTATTTCTGATACACTCTTGAGTGGCTCAAGAGAAAGTTGGGAAGAGATGATGTGAGGTCATAATACCTACATTTTACTGTAAACCGGAGAGTTTAATCTGATTTTTATAAAGAAGAGCTATGAGGAAATCATTTGTCTACTTCCCAGTTGGGTTTGGAGTGCACTGTTAGCATTTCTACATAGATACTCACTGAGTGCATACAAAAGATACTCACTGAGTAAATACAAAATGCATACAAGAGAGGAAAAAATCCAAATATTTAAATCAGTACAACATGTGATGTGTTAACAGAGTATTAAGAATGAGTCAACACATGAGGAAATGGAAACACATTCCCTGCTCACGGATGGGGACAATCTATGTTGTCAAAATGGTAATACTCCCTAGAGCTTTATACAGATTCAATGCTGTCCTATAAGAATACCCATGACATTCTTCAAAGAAATTGACCGAACACTCCTGAAATTCGTATGGAATAATAAACCCCCACAGATAGCTAAAGCAATCCTTGGGAAAAAGAAGATGGGAGGCATCACCTTTCCCAACTGCAAACTCTACTACAAAGTAGTAGTAATTAAAACAGCATGGTATTGGAATAAAATCAGACCTGTGGACCTAAGGAATAGAGTTGAGTATCCTAACACCCATCCTCAAACACATGATCATTTAATCTTTAATAAAGGTGCAAAGAGTCCGAAATGGTTCAAGAAAGTCTCTTCAACAAGTGGAGCTGGGAAAACTGGGAAGCTGCATAAAAATGAATTTGGCCCTCTGTCTAACACCATGCACAAAAATCAGACCAAAATATATGTATCCCTTGTTTTACTAAGTGTGGAAAATGGTAATGGTAGACTAAAACTCACCATTGAATATACACAAAGAGACTTACATGATAAACCCTAAATGTCTGCAGGGCTAGCCACAATGTGTAAAAGAAGAGGGAGAGAGATAGAAAGAGAGAGAGAGAGAGACAGACAGAGACAGAGACAGAGAGAGAAAGAGAGGAAATGGGCGATACCTGCTATTGAGGCAGCCTGGGGGTGGCCGTGAGGGGGTGGGGTATATAGGTGGTGGAAATGGGGCACTGGTGGAGATATGGGTGCTGGAATACTGTATTACAAGAACCAATTATGAACACCTTTGTAATTGTATGTCCCAAGGTGGTATAATAAAAAATTAAAAAAAAAATCAGACCAAAATAAGAGCGAAAGGTCTCAAAATCAGACCTCATTCCAAAAAGTATGTTGAAGAAAATATAGGAAAAACCAGCCATGACATTGAAGCTAAAGGCATCTTCAAATGTAAAACACCACTAATGAAGCAACTTGAAGCAAAGATAAACATATGGCACTATATGAAACTAAAAAGCTTCTGTACCTCAAAAGAAACAATGACCAAGATACAAAGACAGTTCACAGAATGGGAAAGACTATTCACCCAATATCCATCTAATAAGGGGTTAATATCCAGGATATATCAGGCACTGGTAGAAATTTACAAGAGGAAAACAGTCAACCCCATGAAAAATGGGGAGAAGAAATGAACAGAAACTTCTACAAGGAAGAAGTTCGAATGGCCAAAAGACATATGAGAAAATGCTCATCATCACTTGTAGCAGTAAGTAGATCTAAGGATATGCAAAGGAAGGTCTGATGTATACTGCCTGTTAACAGATGCATGGGGTCTTCTGGCAGACTGTCTCCCAATAGAGTTAGTATGTAAAAACCCTAGTGAGACTGTTAATCAAGCTGCAGCTACGCAGACAAGGCTATCCTAGGTCATTTCTCTGCACATTCCCTTGTTGGCTCTAATTAGCCCTAGATGGAGTCTTATGAACAAGACCTCATCTTCTGGGGCAATTTAAGAAGGCTAAGTTAACAAACTGTTGCATTCTTTGCTTATCTCACCTCACTGAGATAGCACCACCTGCAGGCTTCTGACTCCTGAGTGTCTCCTCCCTATCACCATAAATCCTATGGCAAAAATGTAAAATGTCCTTGCAGTGTCAATTATGTAAACTTAACTCTAAGTTTTACTGCCCTTTGTTGTGTTGAGATATAAGGAAGTTGGAGTCTTTGTTTAAGGGTCAGTCAGCTCCCGTCAGTCACCTATCCTCAGTTAGCTGCGGTCAGTCAGCTACAGCCAGTTAGCCACCAAGATGAGAGCTGCTGCCCCTCTGGCTGGTGATTATTAAAAATATTAATGTAAATACGTCTTGTGCCTGGAGTCTCATCTCTGTGCCTCTGACCTGACGGGACATTCCTGCTTCAATCACTAATCATCAGAGAGATGCAAATCAAACAATGAGCTATCATCTCACACCACAGAGACTGGTGCATATCCAAAAGAGCAAGCACAACAAGTGCTGGTGTGGATGCGGAGAAAAGGGAACTCTCATCCATACTTGGTGGGAACAGCCTTTTTGGAAAACAATATGGACATTCCTTCAAAGACTAGAAATTGAGCTCCTGTTTGACCCAGCCATACCACTCCTGGGAATCTACCCTAAGAAGACAAAAACACACAGCAGAAACACCATCTGTGCTTTTATTTTCATAGCAGCACTATTAGCAATAGCCAGAATCTGGAAACAACCAGAGTGCCCGAAAACTGATGACTGGATGAAGAAACAGTGGCACCTCTACACAATGAAATACTATGCAGGTGTAAGGAAAAATGAAGTTATGAAATTTGCCTATAAATGAATTGACATGGACAGGATCATGTTGAGTGAAATTAGCCAGAAGGAAAAAAGACAGATATAGAATGATTGCACGATATATATATATATATATATATATATATATATATATATATATATATATATATATATATATATATATTTACATATTATGATACCATTATCCAAGTTCAGGCGAACCATGGATCAGGAGGCCTTGTCAGAGGTGAAAATTACCACAAATGTGTGAGAGTCAGAAATTAGGTAAGACAGAGAAGGGAACCGTGTGCTAATACTTGTCAAAAGTGCTAATACCAACCTAAAACTGAGCATTAAATACAGGCAAAAAATACACATGATAACCTCTGAATGTATGTATTACTACAATGTATGTAGTATAATATTCTTTTCTTACATTACCACGATATGTAAGAGAAGGAAGAAGAGAGAGACAGAGAGAGATAGAGAGAAAGAGAGAGAAGAGATAAGGAAGCTGCCATAGAGGCAAGCTGGGGAACAGGGTGGGTATCGGGGACATTGGTGGTGGGAAATGGGCACTGGTAGAGGGATGGTTCTGGAACACTGTGTGACTGAAACTCAAACATGAGCGTCTTTGTAATTGTATATCTCACGGTGGTATAATAAAATATTAAAGAAAAAAAAGAATGAGTCAACAATCAGTGTTTCCAAAGAGGGAAATTAAAAACCATGTGAAGATGAAGTTGCTTAGTACGAACCCCAAAAGTCCTCTGGAAAATAATTTTTCTAGAGCATACTGCAGGGTCAGAATGAGGGATACTCAGCCCTGCTAGAATATTTCCTTCCTTCCTAGATAATACCTATAAGAAATTTATTTTAGGAGATCAATTGAAATAAATGTGGGACAAGAATTCTGTTTTAAACAAAGATGTGTGATACTTTGACTACAAAAAAGAAAGGCACATGACATTGGAGAGAGGAGACTAAAAGTCAGATTCAAACAGATATAACTCAAAGGGGAACCATGCATGAAAATAGTTTATGTACTACTCTTCTTAATCATGAGAAATACTGTGCTTCTGTGAGATCGTTGCCTGTTGTGATATGATAAATTTTATTTGATTTGTGTGTCTTATGTTAATACAGTGTATGGTTTAAAGAAACATTCTGACTGGGTTATTCAGTGACTCTGGCTTATGAAAAGACAAAACTTCTAACAATGTTTTTTTTGTTCTTCGAACCAGATGGATCAAAGATATTTAAGCAAAAACCTGATGCTGCATGTGGCTTTACTTTCCACAGAATTTCAATATGTTACTATATTAAAAATATTAAATTTACTAGGAAAAATAAAGTTTATTTCTTGTAATGAATTAATAATATAAAGATGGCATTGATATATCGCACAAGGGACCGCTACCTCTTCCCTTTTATAAAAACAAGATATTTTATCACCCTTAAATATTGATGTAGGGATGCTAAGCTTGGGAAAAGTTTCCCTGCTCCCTGATATATTTGTGTTGCATTACATCTGACTTAAAAATATGTGAAGGTGCACAGCAAGCAAGATCTATAATTTACACATTTACTTTCCTTTGCTTTAAAAGTTCTCCTTCAAATTTTGTAGTTTTAACCTGCTTCTTGCTCTCCCTGTGCCCAGCTGCTCACAAGGCACCCGGGAGGGGATGGTGGGTTCTAGCCCTGACCTGCCACCCCAGCAGAGCCGCACAACAAGCCAGATAACACCTCTACTCCATCGGGCGCCATTTTCCACATCCAGACTTCCCTCTCATCAGAACTCCACTCAGCGACAGCCTATCACAACCGGATCATCGACACCCACCCTGCAGCAGGTTTTTTTTTTCAATCTGGCCCAGGTATGCTGATCCAGAGTCTTACAGACATGGGGAAGAGCTGCTACTTGCTCTCCCTGTGCCCAGCTGCTCACGAGGTGCCCGGGGGATGGCAGGTTCTAGCCCTGGCCCGCCACCCCAGCAGAGCTGCACAACAAGCCAGATGGACCCCCCCACTCCATCGGGCTGCCATTTTCCATATCCAGACTTCCCTCTCATCAGAACTCCACCCAGCGACAGCCTATCACAGCCCATCTTGCCCAGCTGCAAGCTGCCATGCAGTTCATCTATAAGTGCTATATTTATTGGTGACTACAAGGGTATGCCCCCTGCATGGCAAGCTTGGCAAGCTGCCTGTATTGTATTTGATATGCCAATTATATTAGTTCATTCCCATGACCTAATATAATGGTTTGAGGCTCTTTATGTTCCTGGAGCGAGCAGATGCCCTTGGGCTCTACTAGCATGAAACAGGACATATGGAGATATTACTGGTGCCTGCTCAAGCAAATAGATGATCAACGGGAGGATAGTGGTAGTGAACCTGTTTCTGAGAAGGAAAAGAAGTTAAAAACTACATTAAAAACAGACATTGATATGTGACTGGAGCCACAGTAAAAGGTGTAGGTTTCTTTCCTTGTATGCAGCAGATCTGCACAAATTCCATACATCAGATATGGTCCAGAGTCTTGTCAGAAAGCATCTCTGAGTGCAGCCCTAGGAGTAAGCCCAGAGCACTACCTTGTGTGGCTCCAAAACAAAGAAACAAAAACAATTTGCTTTACATATTTGAGATAGTCCTCTATCAGGTGTGTCATCACTTGATCACTTGATCACTTGACTTCCCATTGATCATCGATTTGCTCTAGCAGGCACCAGTTACATCTCCATATGTCCTGTCACAAGAAGTGTAGCTCAAGAGCATCTGCTTGCTCAAGGAACATAAAGAGCCTCAAACCATTCCATCAGGTCATGGGAATGAGGTCTATAATTGTTACAAGTATTTGGCATATCAAATACAACACGGGTAGCTTGCCAGGCTCTACAAGCGTGTCATAAATATATTCTCCAAGTCTGTAGGTCCATAGCTTCTTATATCATTTACTTGATATTATTTTTGTTTCAGTGAAAGAAGTCCTATTTATCTATTATTTCTTATATGGATCATGCCTTTTAGGTTTAATCTTAAAATTCCTAACCATACCTAAAGAAGTCTAGTTGTTTTCTGATGTTTTCTAGGGGTTTTGTAGTTCTTCATGGTTCACTTAGAACCATGTGTGTTAATTTTGTTTTTAAATGAGAAGTCCATTTCTGTACTCTACCCCACTGCGCACACTGCCATGAGCCATTCAGCCAGTAGATGCACTGTTAGTTGCAAAGACCATCTTCACTGTTTCGTTTCTTTCACTCCTTTGTCTAAGATGAGTTGACTTTATTCAGGAAGGGTTTGTTTCAGGATTATTTTTGTTTCACTGATCTATATTTGTCTTTTCCCAATATTATACTGCTTTTATTACGCTGGCTTTAGAGTAAATCTTGAATTCAGGGACTTTCATCCCTCTAACTTCACCCTTAGCCTTCAATATTGTGTTGACTATTCTTGTTCTTTTCCCTCTCCCCATAAACTATAGGATCAGCTTGTCAATATAACTTTGTCAACACTGCGTTTTGTCCTGTTGCTGCTTCACCCTGCAATTTAATGTTATGAGAGGGCTTCCTTCCTTAAGCTTCATACACCAACCTTCACAGCCTTCAATCCTTTCTTCCTCACACTTTTTTTGAACTTGATATAATTAAAGAGTGCTAGAGCCTTGGTCTGGATTTAACTTACTTAGGGAATGTTGGGGCTAGTTTAATCTCCTGTCCAGGGCACTCCAAGCTCTACAACAATAAGACAGTCTCACTTTCCTATCATTCTTGTATTCACTGAAGTAGCACTTATGGATTTCCTTCAAGAACTTTTCCTTTGCACTTACAACTTGGTTAACTCAGAAGAGGCTCAGCTTTTGGTTTACTTCAGCTTCCAAGTTGACATCTTCCCCCTGAGCATTATCGTTTCAAGCTTTTGATTGAAAGTGAGACACTTGTGGCTCTTCTCTTTCACTCGAACATCAGAGGACATTGTTTCTGGCCAAATTAGGAATAGGGAGGTACAGAGGAGAGAGGGAAATGACTACTTGGTGGAAAAGTCAGAATAAATACGACAATGGACTGGAGAGATAGAGTGGGTAAGGCTCTTGCTTTGCATGCATCTGACCGGGTTTAATCCCTGGCACCACCAAGAGTAGTTCTTGAGCAGAGCCAAAAGCAATCCATGAGCACAGCTCAGAGTGGTCCCCTCAACACCAAAGGTACATATGCATTTTTCATTAAGTTCACAGTCTGTATCAGTGTGATTTACAATAGTCCTCCTCCTCAAATAATTGCATTAGCAATTATAAGATAAATTTACATCAGAGATATAAAAATATATAAATTATGACAAGATAAAAACAATAATAATAGCAAACTAGAAATATTGTGAAAACTTTTGAAACTTGTGACCGAAGACAGGAAGTAAGTAAATGCATGTGGAAAAAGGTCCCAGTAAGTCTAGTCTGCAGTTTGTCACAGCCGTATTTGTGAAACACAGTAAGGCAGAGAACACTGGGATGGAGAGCACCTGTACCCCTCTTTTCTGGAGGAGCATTTCTCTTCCTCCAGATCAGTTAGGTTCTACTTATCTCCGCTGATCAGGCCCTGCTTAGCTGGTTTCCTTTTGATACAGGGTATTAGAGAGACTTTGTGCACTTCAAACCCTTTCTCTGGTCTTTCCACGGCCAGTGGTGGGATGGAGCTTCTCTGGTAATCACATGCTGTGAGAACCTGGTTGACCCTCTGAAGGAATGCCTCAGGTATTTGGAGGATCTCCACTAAGCTCCCCATACCTGGGTTCTCAGGAACAGCTTAACTTGAAGGGTGACTACATGGAGCCTCAGAATCTTTTCCATCTTCAGTGAGGGGTAGGGGATAATTTAGCCTATATCTTCCTCTGCTATTAAAATCCAAGATGACAACTTCACTGATTTTTTTTCATTGTTTCCTTTTGGAGTCACACTTGGTGGTATTTAGGGCTTACTGCTGGCTCTGATATTAGGAATCAGTACTGATTAGCCTGAAGGACCATATGGGTGTGCAGGATCAATCCATGGTTGGATGCATACAAGTTCTTCTGTATTATCATTCTCACCCAAATTTTTCATGATTAAGTTCATAGGCTGAGAGCTGCTACTGGCTCTCACTGTGCCCAGCCATTCATGAGGAGCCCTGGAGGGATGGCAGGTTCTAGCCCTGGCCCACCACCCCAGCAGAGTCTCACAACAAGCCAGACTACCCCCCCCACTCCATGAGGACCTCCATTTTCCACATCCGGACTTCCCCCTTGTCAGAACTCCACCCAGCCTGCCGGAGCCTATCACAGCCTGGCTTGCGCGCAAGCGCGCCACACGGTTCATCAATAAATGCTGGATTTGGAGATGACTACAAGAGTATGCTACCTGCACGGCAGAGCCTGGCAAGCTACCCGTGTTGTATTTGATATGCCAGATACCAGTAACAATTATAGACCTCATTCTCATGACCTGATGGAATGGTTTGAGGCTCTTTAGGTTCCTGGAGCAAGCAGGTGCCCTTGGGCTCTACTTGCATGAGACAGGACATATGAAGATGTTTCTGGTGCCCGCTCGAGCAAATCGATGATGAACGGGAAGACAGTGATACAGACAGTGACAGTGAAGTTCATAGACTGAAGTCTTGAAGTTCCCCTTCATAGAGGAATTATCATCATATAGTCCTAAATTTAATTAAATTTGTAAGACAATGAGAAACTGACTTGACCTGAACAATTGGTTGCTAATACCTCTGAAAATCAGAAGCAAAATTGAAATTATTTCTCCAAACTGGCATGCAGACAGCACCAAGAAATCTCTATGTAAGAAATATCTGTAAGTTTAACCAATCACTGTGAAGAATAAACTGTAACTGCCTCCTCGATAACTGACTTTCTAATCACTTCTCTTAAGACTCATTCCATTGGTTTGAGAGACCCTGGGTTGCCAACCCAGTAAGGGTTTTGCTGGGTCAATGCTAGGGCTTGACAATGTGGTACTTCTTGGGCCCAATAATAGTGAGGACACCAGAGTCACCCCTATAGTGCTTGGGGACCTCCAAGATGTACCTCCTGGTGCTTGATGGGGAAAACTTGATTTAGATGCCAGATATCAAATTAAAGGTCTGTGTATGCCAGCCATGTGCTCCAGCCCTCTGAGCTAGCTCCCGAACCCATAATTCCTTTCTACACTTAGTAGTATATGACTATATATATTTTCTGTCACTGTATTATATTTCTTTCTGCTGTGAAGTTATTCTCAAAGAGACCTGCATCGGCCTAGGTTAGCTATTATTCATTTCTCATCTAGCATATGCTTTAGCCCATGCAAATAATAGAGTATCTGCCATACACTCTTTAGATCTTGCCACCGCTCCTCCACCTTGGGGGGTGTTCTATTGTTCTTTTGCTTTGACACATTAGTGTGTGTGTGTATGTATATTTTTTCTTAATAAATTTCATTATGTGCAGTCTTTTGCTACCTTGATCCCAGTGAAAGGCTGTTAATCACTTCAAGAGTTATTTTGAGTCCATTGGCAGGGTTTGGGGGAAGTCACTCTGACATTCACTGAGGCCCAGGTCTGGATTCTGCAGAGTCCTCTAGTACTTGCTGCCACCCAACATGGGGATTCTGTTTGTTCATGCTGGCAGTGAGTATGATGTACAATAGTGCCTTTTGGAGTGGGGTGCATGACCCCTTGTATGGCCACTTCTGTTAGGCCACTGACTACTGTTAGGCCAGTGGTTTAACAGTATAGTACCAACTATAACAATGCAACTTTTATGTTTTTGAATTGTGGCAACTTTGTTTTGCATCAGAGTATCTGTGTTTAGAATGCTTCATTAGACACCCTCACAAGTAACTTGTCACATTGTGTTTGCCCTCAGAGTGCCAAAGTTTCACTACCACTGCCTACCACACACGCTGCTCTCCACCACCACCTCTGTCTGTCTCAAATCCTGCTTTCTCCACATCCTCTCAATTCAGTTCTATGGTCTGCAACCGAGTTTCAGTTATTACTGATTGGATTTTTCTATTTCCATGCTTTGTTTCTTTATATCCCACACAGGATCAACTTTATCCTGTGTCTGTCTTTCTCTTTCTAATTTAGCTTCACAGCAGTCTCCAATTGTGCCCATAGTGTTGAAATGGCAGAATTACACTTTTCTTATGGATAGGAATCATTACATTGAGAATATATATTCCATAGCTATTTCTTCTTCTTTTTACTTTTGTTTGTCAAACCTGGTAGTTTCAGAGTTACTCCCTTTTAGCACTCAAGGGCTGCTCCTGGCTATAACTGAAAAACTATGTAGTGGCAGAAATTGAATACAAGTCTCCAGCATGCAAAGATGTACTCACATCACTGAGTTATTTCTCTGGCTCTGACTATGTATTCTTTCTCCATTTCTTTGTTCTTAGACGCTTCTATACCTCAGCTATTTTAAATAGCTATACAATAAACCCAGTAGTAACAGTGCACCATTTCATTACCTTTCCCTATAGACCACTTCGCTTTTCTACCAATAACTGATACACATAAACATGTATTCAGAGATGCACATTATTTCATTTAATATTTTACTCCTTATTCAGCATCTATTAATTTGTTTCAAGCCTTTTAGTAGCAGTGAACAAATTTAGCTTTTACTTATAGGTAACTGTCTAATTTTACTTTCACGTATTGTATAAGGAGAAGTTCAAATTACCACAACACTGCATTTATTGTTTTTCCACTCTCCCAATGAAATCAATGCTAGAAACAGCAAGGCATTTTCAGAATCTTGCCCATATGTTAAGTATCAACAAATATAATTATTCCATAAAATAGCAGGTTGAGATATGCAGAGAAATAATTCTTTATTAATAACACACAATGAACCTACTTAAATATTCATTTCTTTCCGGATCTGTGCATAATAACAGCTTAACAGAGACAGTATCTTGAATAACAATTGAACTAAAACATTATTTTAGAGCTCTGACAATTTCTATATTTTAGGTATGCGACTGAAACAGTTTTTTAGTTTAATTCAGGTACTGAAAGTTCTAATATTTAAAAAATTAAAGCATGAATATCCTCTATAGTTTAATTTAGTCTGTGTCTTCTTTACAAATGGCAACAAATATCTATATAGACACAGCATCAAAAACATTTTAAATTAAAATTTATTTATTTATTTACTTTTTGCTTTTTTGGGTCACACCTTGCAATGCTCAGGGGTTACTCCTGGCTCTGCACTCAGGAACTACTCCTGGCAGTGCTCGGAGACCATATGGGATGCCACGAATCAAACCTGGGTTAGCCGCGTGCAAGGCAAATGCCCTCCCCACTGGACTATTGCTTTGCCCCCAACATTTAAAAATTTTAAAAGCAAATAATCACTAACAGATATTTTGATTGAATATTAATTTCAAATATTTATTTTGTTCTATAATAGTGAGATCCTGGTGGTAAAACGTAAAACAACTCATGAAGGATTTTGATGTATTGGATTTGAATGCCTTGTTAAGCTAGGCTTCGATGACTGCTTCAGTCTCAACAGAATCAAAGACTTTCATTAAATCAATTAATGTGAGACAGAGTGGCATCTTGAACTCCCTAGAAACATCAGTGAGCTTGGTTACCATGTGGATATGGTCAATTGTGCTAAATCCTTTCGGAAGTCAGCTTGCTCGCATGGCTGTCCTTCATCTAGTGTTCTGCTAATTCTGTTCAAGATGACTTGAGTGAACAGCTTGTAGACGACAGAAAACAGGCAGATGGGGCGATAGTTGCCAATGTCATGGATGTCTCCCTTCTTGAAGTAGAACTGTCCTGCTAGTTTTCCATTGGGAGGGCATCTTGCATTGAGACAGGTAGTGTGTGAAGAGCCGAGTCAGTATATTGATGAGTACTGACGGCCGATTCTTCAGGTGTTTGGGTCTGACTTTGTCTGGGCTGGGTGCTGTTAACTTCTTTACTGACCAAATGGCATGTCAGATTTCAAATATCCATCATCGCGGAATTTGGTTTGTGGGCAGGTGGTTGTGGCTATCAATAAAATTCGAGTTTAAGTGATGGATAATCTTCTCCATTGCCTTTCTAGAGCTGTATTACGGATTCACTGCCATAATCCATTTTATGAATTTACCACCATAAGAGTTGTATTCTGGAGCTGTATTATGGATTCACCACCAGGATCTCACCATTTTACAAGTAAGTGATCATTGATGTCAAAAAAGGGTTCCACAGGGTGATACCATTTCACAGAAACTCTTTAGAGCCATCCTTGAGAACAACATGCAGCAATTAGAATGGGAAGAAATGGGAGTGAAGATAGACGATCAGCGACTACACCACCTTTTCTTCACTGTTGACATCATTCTAATAACACCAAACATTAGTCAAATCATACAAGTGTTGGCTGACTTTGACTGTGAATGTGGAAAGATAGGTCTACAGCTGAATCTCAACAAAACAATGTTTGTGAAAAACCAACCAGTTCCAGATGCCCCATTCACTCTCAACTGAAAAATATATCTGAATGCAGCATTTATGTGTACCTAGGTCGAGAAGTCAACATGATGAGCGACCTAAAACCTGAGCTGCACAAGAGGAACAGAGCAACATGGAATGCCTTCAAGAGCTCGAAGAAATAGCTAAAAGGAAAAAGAATCTCCAGCTCCGGGCACATCATTCAATACCACCATTATCCCTGCATTAACATATGACTCAGAAACCTGGGCCATAAGAAAGCAGGATGTTAATGTTATTCGGTCTCCAAAAGAAGAACCGAAAGAGCTATGCTTGGAATATCACGCCTCACTTTAGTGAGAGAAGGAATCTGGAGTTCTGACCTCCGCTCCTATTTCAGAATCAGGGACTCTTTCTCGTTTGCCAAGGCATCAAAAATCAGATGGGCTGGATATATAATGTGACTTGGAGATGATGGCTAGACTAGAGCCATTACCTACTGGATCCCACAGGACATCAAAAGATCACATGGCCGCCCACCTAGATGATCAGACTTCTTTGTCAAGACACTGAATGAACAGTTTGAGGCTCTTCGTAATCCTGGAGCAAGCAGATGATATTGGGCTACACTGTCATGTGATAGGGTCAAATGGAAATGTTACTGGCACCTGCTCCAGCAAATCGACAAATAATGGAATGTCAAGTGATCAACTGATCAAGTGATTTGTTTTGTTCTAACTAAGAGATAACTTGTACATCACAAAACGTTTCTTCATTTTAAGAAACAATGCTCCTATTTATTTTTTAAACCACGGGTATAAATTATTTCTGAAACAAATATTTACATAATGTAAGCTAACTTGAAAGGTTATCTAAAAATGCAGTGTAATTGTCATTGCTGAACACTAAATAAGTGAATAATGTTTCCTAAGAGAACTCCAGAGAGAGATTTTAGTGCTATTTTACAGATTACCTTGAACAGAGTGTGAATCAACTTGTTATGGATTCTTATTCTTTAGAATCTCAGAGTTTATGGAAGCACACTTAACTGCAATGAATAAACCAAGATTATTTAACTCAAAATAAACTATATTTTGTTATTCGTATATGTGCCTGATATTTAGAGAAATCAGTAGCCTTTGTGGGAAAATACTAATAACTAGAATTCTCATAGGATCATAGAAACTGGATACTCAGCTTACTTTGACTCTAGAAATGAGAAAGACAAGGGAGGAAAAAATCAAAGGGGAGAATAAGAAATGGATGGGAGAAAACAGGGTTTTGGCACATTTGTGGTTTAGAGAAGTGATGCATGTATCGATTACAGCATCAACCACACAACCCACCAGAGATCAAACCACAACAACCGGATTTCAAATGTGTCTGTCAAGGAGGCAGGCTATGGGGTGAGAGGGATCCCAGGGACATTGACAGAGAGAAATTGACACAGGTTGGTGTTGGACCACTGTACTCCTAAAAGTCAGCTATGGATAACTTTGTAAAATATACTGTCTTAATAAAAACGAATTAAAAACTTAAAAAGCAACATATGTGTATATATTGTAATATATACATAAATTACTTTCTAAAATATATACTTAAATATATCTAATATATTTATACTATATTTTAAATATTTATATGTATAATATCACTAGCTTTCTGGGTTTCTAGCTATGAATCGTCTTTCTAGATTTATGACTTTAGCAAAGTCATATTTCCTTTTTTTGAAAAATCTTTGGTCACTAAGATTATATATTTTAATCATTAGTTGTTTCTTAGAAAGTTTGTTTCTTGTTTGTGTAGTGCTGGGGATCAAGCCCAAGGCTTTCTGTGTGTGAAGTACATGCTACATTAGTGAGTCACATCCAAGATCCAATTTTGACTTTCTTGACCCTAAACTGATAGGCTCCGGCTTGGAACCTTCCTATCACATTGTATTCTAAACTCAACATCCTGGAATTTGTCTCACAGCTCTTAGAGACAGTGAACACAGCTCTTCCATTGTAAATAGCTGCATAATTTTATTTTCCAGGTAGTACATACAGAAATGTTCAAAGCAAAACAGAATCACTTAAGTGAAGCCACCACGCCTTTCTGCATAACAGTACAATGTATTCCTCTGTCAAACTTTCCATCACCCCATATGTGCTTTGCACCCTTACTTTCTGTCAGACATAGCTTTATGAAGAAACAAAATGGCTGTGAGGTTTAGGCATTTTTTTTCCAACTTTTGAAAAGGGATTCAAAGAAGTTAAAATGGATCTTAATTCCTGGTGAGCAGTTAGTAATAGAATCAGTACTGAAGTCCAGAAACCAGAGCCGCCATATACTCTAACTTTATGTTACTTAAGTCTCATCTTTAGCAAATAAATTCATCACATGATAATTTAGATCATAGAATTAGTGGCAAATTTTTCCCATTCATACTGGATAGCATTTACTTGATACCTTGGCAAGTCATTACAGCAAGTCAAAACTAGCCTGTGTCAGTCAGCAAATGTTCCTACAACAGATCCTATATGTTTGCTGGGCCCTAAAGCATTTCTTCTTTGACAGCTGGTGCAAGGCGATATCAGCAGGAAGATGCTTGCTCCCTTCCATGGTGATTAAACAACATGAGAACCAAGTGGCCCATGCTTATGACCCCTAGCTGTATCCTCAGGCCATATTCTCCCCCACCAACTAACTTCCCAATTATCTCTGACCATCAAGCAGTGGAGGTCTACTTGTAGAAAACAGCTTCCATCTATGCCCTCTGGCAAAATTCTTCCTCTTTGGCAGGTTGCATGTTTCCATGGTAGCCATAGCTCTAGTCTTAGCCTAGAAGGGTTCTTATTTGGGTTTTTAGGGAGCAGGCTACTCAGACATTATTTAATTACTTTCTTGTAAGTTCTTATTCCTCAACCTAAGATACCATCTACTCCTTGGCTCCTGTTACTTCTGAACCCCTGGGAATCTCTTTTTACCCACTTTTTCAGTTAGCAACTTAATATTAATTTTCAATTACATTGAGCCTAAATTTATATTCAGTTTCCTCTGGTTCAAATAGCTGGTATGATTTCTGTCCCAATGGGATCCTAATACAGATGTGATCTACCTCTAAAAATAAACTGTCTTGTTCAACAGATCACATAAGAGATTATGATAAAATCAGAACCTAGTTGAAATGGACTAGTTAGGAATTACCTTGGAATTAAAGTTAAATATTTAATTTAATTTTATGATCACAGTAAAAAATCTGTGCTTGAGATAATTCTAAGAGCTCCACCAACAAAGTTGATGAAATTAAACCTTACTCACCACACAAAACCCTCAAAGAAGAAATTTCTTCAATGATATGGTATAACCCACCAGAAACCTAAAAATGTTGTTATAACAGTTTTATACAAGAAACATGTCTGCTTGTCAAATAAAACAAGGATGCGTATTCTTACCAGAGTATTCAGTTTGTGCATGATGTTCTAGTAATTTTATATGAAGAATATAATTAATGAAATTCAATTTAAAGTAAGAGTCACAACTGGCATTATATAATGGAGTTTGCCATCCTGGAAAATCCAAAGAAATTATATCACATATTTTACAAACTAATAAGTGAGAACAAATATAAAATTAAATCCAACGTGAATTTCTTGATATACAAGCAACAGCCAATCAGAACACATAGGAAAATAACATAGCAACAACTGAGAAAACCTTTTTTCTAACATAGCTTTTGTTCTGTTAAAAATATTGAAAAAGACCTGAATAAATAGGGAGAACTATAGTATACTCTGAAGGCAAACATTAAATATAAAGATATCAGATAACTCCATATTAATATAAAACAATAAAAATCCCAACCAAAATTTTTCTAGCTTTTAAAAAATCTGACTAATGCAAGGACTCATTCTATTGTCCTAAATAAGCGAAGTATAATAATAACTGAAATACTAAAGTATGCCACAGGAAATGTACATATGTAATTTAAAATACTGTGGCTTCTTCTAGGAATCAAAATAATTAAATTTTATAAAACTTAATACCTTGGAAGACAATAATATATTTTTTTAAACTTCATTTGCTGTCATTTTTGCTTTTTTTTTTTTTGGGTCACACCCAGCAATGCTCAGGGGTTTCTCCTGGCTCTGCACTCAGGAATTACTCCTGGCGGTGCTCGGGGGACCATATGGGATGCCGGGATTGAACCCGGGCCGGCATGGGCCGGCCGTGTGCAAAGCAAACGCCCTACCCGCTGGGCTATCGCTCCGGCCCCTGCTGTCATTTTTGAAGTCAATTAAAAAAGTGGCTAGCAAATAGTATTGGAAAAGTTTACTTGGAAAATAAAGTGAAAGGAGAAAGAAAAAGGAAAATCGCTTAAAACTACAAAAAGGTCAATTTTATATAGAGTTTAAATAAAAAATCAGAATTCACAAATTAAATTGCAATCAAGAGTCTAACTCCATTTTTGGTTGTTTAGGGACAGACCACTTTCAAAGTATTATCACTCCTTCCTTCCCTGTGCCTCTCATGTGAGCAGATTCTTGGGGAGCCTGGGCTCTTCCTTCCTTTGAAAGTGGTAAGTAACAAAACTGTGTCAGTTGCTCTCCTCGGTAGGCAGCTTCATTTCATCTCTAATTCCAAAAGACCAGGAAAAGGTCTGACCTATCTTTTTTCCTGGCTCTCTGAAACCATCTTTTGGATCTATATGGGAGCTGCCTTATCTTCTCAGGAAGCCTCCGAAAGTGAGCCAAAACACATTTCAAACTCATCTTGTGTGTAAGGTGACCTCTGTTTGATCCAAGTTTTTAAAACTTGGGGCCACAATCTCTTCTCATGATATGATCATAATGCAAAGCAAATATCTGAATGATCAAGTTTGTTTTCATTCATCCAGTGAAATCTGTATCTCACTTATTTAAGCTAAGAGCTCATTCACACACATAGCTGTTATTTCCAATCCCTGATATTAATTTTATCAAACCATCAAAACATTTTCCCCATCAAAACTCATCTCCCTTTTCTCTTTAACATAAATAAATTCCTTTTTATAAACTTAGAATTCACCTCTAGGAAATTTAGCTACTTTGACACTGATGAATCTGCTTCAGTAGCATTTTCTCATTTACCAGGTCAATACCTAAGAAACAAGACCAGCCTAGTGTGGCAGACATGGGACTCTTGCGAGAGGGACTTTTCTCTTGGTACCACCCTCTTTCTAGATACTTAGGTCATATTTCAAATTTAAGGTTGAACTTATTCAGAAAAATACCATTTGAGTTAGTTCTGAGACTATGGTAGTGAACAAAAGCTCAAAAAAAATCACTGTAGACACCAAAAAATAAATCACATCATTTTAAAATTTAAATGTTATTTAGAAGTGGAAAAAATATAGGCAAACAAACTCATGGATGAATAATATATTTGTATAGCAATAAGCCTTGGGAAATGAAGTAAGAAGTAGAGGTCCATGAGAGGTCAGCATAACTCAGGTCCTCAGAGTAGACTTCCTTATAACTGTGACATTTGAGCAGAGACCTCAAGAAAGTGAGTTATGTTAACTTTTATGAGCTCAACATTTCAGGCTGAGACACTTAGAAATGTATGCATGAGACAGGAGCGTGGAGGTGTAGTTTAAGAAACAGAGTATGAGAATGAGATGAGTAGAGGAAGGCAGCTGATTAGCCAGCAGCAGAAGTTATATTTAGAGAGGTTGACCAGATTCACACTATGTAGAAAACACTAACAATTTCAGATTTTTATTGTAATGAGAAACTGTTAAAAATAATGACTGTGGAATGACATATTTTGTGGAAATGTGTTATGGAGAAATGACATGAACTGTCAAGTTAGGAGAGCTAAGGGAGAGAGCAGAGTGAGCAGAGACTTACTGCAATGGTCCAGTGTGTCTTGGCTCATAGGTGGATAAAAAGAGGTTCTCAATATTCGTTACATTAGAAACAAGAAAAGAAATTTGAAGCTGCTCATCCGCTACCTCATCATATGGCCTAAGATCGGCAGTCAACTGTCCTCGGTATTATGGGCTGGAGGAAGTCGTTCTTAATTTTGATCATAGTGTCACTTGGTAGGCTGGTTTTACTCAGCCAGAGATGTAGTGGAAGTGAAGATTCTCTGTAAGTGGATAATGGACCAAAATCAGTTGACCTTTAGGAACTCAAGGGTACACCTATTATCATATTTCACTGCGAACCTCAAGTATTAAGTATTATGAATTGGCAATGGGTTTTGGAAACAAAAACAGAACATAATACATAATCCAGCCTCTATTTATCCACTGGAGTCATAGGTTCATAGCTCTGCCTCAAGGATTGGGGTTGGGGTCCCCATTGGTGAATGCAAGACATATGGATGCTGCTATATAACCTGGTCAAGGAATATGTTCATACCATTTCCTTAGTACATAATGTGCACCAAAATATTTGGCCTCAATTGTATACTTATATACTTGTGAAGTTTTCTCCCCACTTTTGAATTTTTCTAATACCAGACAGAAAAAAAAATCCCCAAAGTGATTGAATTACCCTCTATTGCTGTTGAGTACCTAATACTTGCTCCTTGAGAGTGTGAAGTGTTGAAGGACATCTCTCTTCAGAGAGCAGAAGTAGGCAGTCAGTAAAATACAAGGGCCACTAAAAGGTAGAATTTTACACACAAGCTAATGTGTAGCTATTATATCTAACAATGGAGGTAGTCTGCATATCTGACAATTTGTCATAGGGAAAGAGGAGAATCAAAAAAACATATTCACAAATTTTGATGATTTATTCCATGTTTAGTGTTAGTTCTTAATTACAGGAATTTTCCTCAGAGTTTGCATTAAGATGATAGAAATATAACTTCAATGAAAATTGGTAACCAGGTATTTCTATGCTTCCGATCTGAATGTAGTTCTACTGAATATAATAAATAAATCTATATTTTTAAGTCCCTATATATAACTTTACTTATAAGCTACTGGTATGAAATATAGCTTTTAATAGATGACTGACAGCTAATCATTCAAATTCTGAGAACAGGTATAGCATGTATAGTAATAAATAACATAAAACCTAAGGAGACATAAGCTGTATTTCTCACTTCCTTTGGTCTTCACTTCTCAGAGCATAAATATTATAAAGCATCCTTACTCTCTAAAGAATTATCTTTTACGACATTCATCACCAGCTCTGCCACATTACTTATGTACATTTCATAACTGAAAAAAAAGAAATTAAATTCCCCAAATGAAATCTGTATCATTCTGGAGATTTAAATCTTTAAAACAAGGGCATTCAGATCAGAGATCCAACTATCAACTCTTAAAGTTGACATTTTCTACACTTTCTAGGCGCTGTTCAGAATTTCAATCAAAACCCATGATACTTTAGTTGATCTACTTTGTAGTTTGTGACAGTAAATTATATAGAAAGAGATTTGATGGTGGTCACATGAGGACATTTTTCATTAATTTAACTAATAATATATTTAGATAATGATTTTGCATATAACATAATTATAAATAGTAAAGATAAGTACTTTTAATATAATGATATATTTAGCACAAGGATTATTGGAAGAAAGATGCAGTTTGTAATTATGAGTATTAAAATAAACCGTGCTCCTCGATTTGGCCATCCTAATAATCATTGCAGAAGTATAATCTGCAATTGCAACATAAAGACTGAAATTTGCAGCAACAATGAAAGTCTTAGAAAGTTGTCATCATGTAATGCAGTATTAAGGAAGAGTTTCCAGAAAATA
The DNA here is from genome assembly GCA_021461705.1 of Cryptotis parvus. Taxonomy (NCBI): domain Eukaryota; kingdom Metazoa; phylum Chordata; class Mammalia; order Eulipotyphla; family Soricidae; genus Cryptotis; species Cryptotis parvus. The sequence goes on from JAJIBD010001593.1 coordinate 47,154, forward strand.
TGATAATTTTATTCATTTAAAAGTTTATTATAAGTGGTGGTTAGTCAAGCACCATGATTCAGTATAGAATCCCATACCTCTCATACTGAATCTTGTACTTCGCCCTTCACGGACATCTCAAGCTCTTTCCTATACCCAGGTTTTCCTCTTTGTGCTCATAATTTGTGAAAGTCTTCTATACTGACCTGTCTCATTTTTCCCCATAGTCTTCGCCACTAAATTATTTTAAAAAATGGGTGTGGGTAGAAAAATTATCTGTAAAAACTATAGTAGTGATTGTTACAAAAGTATTTTCTAGGAATATTTGTTGAGTATTATTTCAATCCTGCAAAAAATTTTTATAGTAAAGCATTGGAGAACTCTTGGGGTTGAATAACAGAGATAGGGAGTAACCTACACGGATGTCTGAAGAATTTCATTCATTCTCCCATCTCAACTTGCCACAGTTCAGTGGCTTAGACAGTGGAGGGTGGGAATAGGGAATATATCCCTAATACATTATATATGATATCAAGAAATGAGGTAATCATTGTTGCATTCTAAGTATAACATTACTGACTTACACTAGAAAAATGTGCAATCTACAATTTCCAACAATTTCAACTGAACTGTTATAAAATTCTTCCTATGATATGAAGCTGGTCATTTGGAAGTGTTTATAAGAAAGAAAAATGGAATCCAAGACAGAGAGATAATTGTGCTGAGTAAAGCATTAAAAGCTGCTTATAGTCAAATTATTTGCACACATGGGATTCTATTTATAATAGATGAGTGTCTTTTCTCAATCCAACACTGGGGGCCGGCGATAGTCCAGCTGGTAGGGTGTTTGCCTTGCATGCATCTGATCCGGGTTCTATCCCTGGCATCCCATGTAGTCCCCCATGCAGTGCCAGGAGTGATTCCTGAGCACAGAGTCAGGAGTAACCCTGAGCATCACTGGGTTTGACCCAAAAAGCAAAAAAAAAAAAAAAAAATCAATCCAACTTTGGTAATAGTGACTGAAAATTACACCAACATCAAACATTTGACCAAAGCCTACAATTCAACTTGGACTGTTTTATGCAACATATAACCTTCTCTTTCAAAACTAAACTGGGGAAAATTGGACTTAGGAAAAATATTTTTCATAAAGTAGTAAAAAGGCATATTTCAGATTTATCAGAAAACTCATAAAGTATATAGAAGTATACAAACTTTAGAACATATATTTTTAGTAAAAAATTTTAGTAAAATTTAGTAATATCTGAATACTGTTAGACACATTAGGAAAATAATGTGAAGAATGTAGAAAGTTACTCATGAATTGGAAGGTAACTTCATGAAAGTTACTCATGAATAAGAAAGAACTAAACAGAACATGAGTCAAAGTATTTTACATGAGTGAAGTGCAAAATTACTATCCCTAATTTTTATTAGGGATAGTAATATGCAGGATATATCTTGTCCAACATATTACCTTCTTCAAAACTAAATAAACTGGGGAAAATTGGACATAGGAATACGTATTTCTCATAAAGTGTTTAAAAGGCATATCCTAGATTTATCAGATTTCCATGTTCTTGTACCTTTCTTCACAGATATTTTTCAGTTATTTTTAATGCATGTTTACTGCTCTTAAATTACATCCATCAAAGTATAACATATAAAGCCTATGGAAATAATACATAAGATTCCAATATCAGGAAGTGTCTTAGTTCTTTTTAACTACCATAGAATACTGTCTCATGCTGGTGATTTATAAAGAGCAGAACTTTATTCCCATAGTTATAAAGCCTATGAAGTCCAAGAAGAAGAAGGGAAAATTTACTTGCTAGTGAGAATTTATTCTTGATTTACACGTTTTCATCTTGCCAGGTTCTCACACTTGTAAAGGTAATTATCTTCCTTATAAAGGGTACTAATGTCATTCCTGAGGGTGCCATTCATGACCACCAGCACTTCCTAAAGGCTTCACTGCCAAATACCAAACACTGGGGATTAGATTCAGTGAATAAATTTAGGGAGAGCAGTAAGCTGTCACAATAGTGCTGACAGAAGTGAGCACACTGCATAGCTGACTGCTTCTACAGTGGAAGGGACAATGGCGGGAAGGAACAAGGATATGCCCACGGCAAGGAAGCATTATGATGAAATGAAGAGAAGACAGTCCTAATCTATGCCACTGAGTTCCTTGGTTTTAAAAAAATACAAAGATTGGGGTCGGAGCGATAGCCCAGCAGGTAGGGCGTTTGCCTTGCATGCGGCCCGCTAGTGCCGCCCGGGTTTGATCCCGGCATCCCATATGGTCCCCTGAGCACCACCAGGAGTAATTCCTGAGTGCAGAGCCAGGAGTAACCCCTGAGCGTCGCTGGGTGTGACCCAAAAAAGAAAAAAAAACAAAGATAAAACTGTATCTTAGGTGTAGGGCTGCACTGTAATGTTAAAAATCATGTGAATAGTAAAGTATTAGAGTATGTTTATTTAGGAAAGCTTGGGGTAATTTCAGGATATAAAGGAATATAAATATAAACAAAAGAACAAATTTGCAAAACACAAGGATATATATGAACCATAATTCCTAAAAGAGAGAGAGAGGAATGAGAGTGAGGAGAGAGAGAGCAGAGAGAGAGAGAGAGAGAGAGAGAGAGAGAGAGAGAGAGAGAGAGAGAGAGAGAGAGAGAGAGAGGTTCCTTTCATAGGGCAGGAGGGAACCTGGGGACACTGGTGATAGAAAATGTATACTGGTGAAGGTAGGGATGTTATGTATGACTGATGACTTAAATTCAATCATAAACAACTTGTAACTGTGTGAAAAAAAAGAGGAGCCCAATAGGAAAAAAAAACCTCCTTAACTTCAAATTCCGTGATATACATTTCCATAGAAACATGAAGGTGAGATGAAGATGGAAAACCACCATTGGAACAGGCTTCTCACCTGGAAATGAATCCAAGACAGCTTTGGAGAAGTCAAGAGCTAGGCGAAGTGTTATATACCCACCCATGGGAGAGCAAATGTTCAAATGTGAGGTGAGCGTGGTCAGTTAAATCATCCACCCTCCTGCTCCCTAACCAACTGGCCTCGTGGTTAACTTGAGAGCCAACTAGAGATGCGTGAAAGAACTCAGCCAAGCTCATGCTGTGCTGGCCCAGACCGACAGAGCCAAAGGTACAAAGAACAGATGTACAAACTCAGGATGAAAATCTTTCTGCATATTAATTGTAACATTTTAATTGAATATATGCATGTAAATGACTTTATTACTAATGAAAATTCAGTGTAAACATATCTCAACTGTCAACCGGAACCAGCTCTATTTTGACCTATATTCAAATCCAGAATTCCTTCAAGTTTATCTCTTTTAGTGAGATATCAGAACACCTAATAAGATGCAAGAGCAAACTTCTAAAACAACGTTGAGTCTTTTCTGTGTGATGCATTTGAGAGTCTTTAAAAAATTCTATCAAGGTTTACTTACACTCTGACCCACAAATATGAATCACAATATAAACTAAGTGAAGCCTGAATCACATGTTTTTACCAGGATTGTTAAGTACTATATTCTCACTTAGTAAATCATTATTAATTTATGCCATTTCCGGGAAGGGGGCATTAGATGGAGCACTCTGGTTGCTTATGGAATCCACAAATGGGAAGAATCATCAAAGAACTGATGTCAATTCCTTTAATATCTTACAGAGTTCATCTGATCATCACACTTCTCACTTTATAAAAATTTTCTAGACTGTGAAACAAATGTGCTCTTCATTTCAGTAATCCAGACTAAAAATCAGTTACATTCTACTAAGTTCACATTACCACTATAAAGGAATAAAATGAAGTCTGATTACCTTCTCAGGTTATTTTTCATATATACTCTATAGAAACTTGCCAAGGAAGCTTCTTCACCAGCCTATCCACATATTAAATGTACTCACCGATGTTTTATGACAGTTACTGTTCAGTAATCACAGTTACCATACTTGGTCCCACAGTATGAACTTTTCCCATTCAATAAAATGAAGCATTATCAAATACTGAATCTCTCAAAGTACTTGATAACTTTCAGAGGAACAACTCAGTTCTTATTCATCATTTCCACATTTTAAATTCTATACATTATCCCGAAGTGATATCTCGGCTTCTGACAAGCAGAATTGTAATGCTCTAGATATTTAGTGTGAATGTCAAAGTCTCTGATTCCTCCCATAATAAATTTCAATTGACTGGTGTCACTTACTGGAAAGGTTACATATGATTGAATTTATGACCATTTGCTGCTGAACTCAGCTTATAAATTGCTAATGATCCTGGCAGATGATTCAGTTTCTTATGCCAGTGAAATATTTGAGGTTAATTAAATAGTCTCCATCACCTCTTTTCACCAAAATGCCAATGAACTGCTGAGAAGTTAAATAAATGTACTACTTGGTACCCAGGAAGGCCAAAAACACCATCCTAGGAATAGACAGAACTGAGCTTATGAAAATGATCTTTCAAAAAGAGAACTAAATGTTGGATCTTTAAACATTCTTAATGGAGAAAATATTTGAAATAAATGTAAAACAAAATTAGATTTTTCCCATTTCTGTAAGAACTTTGTCCTAATAAAGTAAGAGTAAAATCAATTTAATTATATAGTTAGTTGAAAGAAAATTTTAAATACAATTATCAACAAATATAAGATGATAAATTATTTTCAGATACTAAATAAATTTTTATTCTACAGAATGTCTTAATATCACTTTTATTAGAACCCTACTTTTTTCGTTAGTTCTCATTTTCAAACTGTAATTTTTCTTTATTTTTATTAAAACACAGTGATTTTCAAAGTTGTTTCAGGAATACAATGTTCAATCCCAAACCCACCACCAGTGCCCCCTCCCTCCAACAATGCCATAAAGTTCCCACCAACCCAGAAACCTGCCCCCTTGGCAGGTATATAACAAATTATTGCGTGTTCCTTGCGTAAAAAAAAAAAAAAAAACTTAAAGGAATGGCAAGTGGAATTATGAGGAAATAAATAACTTGTCACTAGTCACTTGTCTTCCCGTTGTTCATCAATTTGCTTGAGTGGGCACTAGTAACATTTCTATAAGTCTTGTTGTGCTAGAGTAGCCCAAAGGCATCTACTCGCTTCAGGAACACAAAGAGCCTCAAACCATTTGTTCGATCATGGAAATAAGGTCTATAACTGTTACTGTATTTTGGTATATCAAATACGACATGGGTAGGTTGCCAATCTCTGCCGTGCGGGTGGGATACTCTCAGTATAGTAGGCTCTCAGCTTGTGCATTTACTGATGAACTGCAAAGGGAAAGAATGGCTTTTCTCTTGGGTGAATCTCTGATGAGCTGTGGAGTCTGGATGTTGAAAATGGCTGCCCTCATGCTGCAGGGGGTCCTCTGGCTTCTTGTGAGGCTCTATTGGGATGGCGGGCCAGGGCTGGAACCCTCCTTCCCTCCCAGACACCTCGTAATCAGCTGAGCACAGGGAGAGCCGGTAGCAGCTCTGTCCCATGTATCTTTCTCATCCAACCCCGTATCCCCAACTAATTAATTTGAGTCAATCTCCAGCACAACATTGCATTCCCCAAGTCCAATCAAAAGTGATCCCTTGTACATGCCCTACGTGGGTTCAATCCTCTGCACCCTATATATTCCCCTGAGCCTGCTAGGAGTGATCTGTGAGCCAAGACCTGAACAGCTATTGGCTCACAGAAATAAGTCAACGAAAGATAATTTGTGATGAACTGATTGCTAATTGATTTTAGCTTATATAAATAAGATGTTAATTAGGGGGCTGGAGAGACAGTGCAGTGAGCAGGGTGCTTGCCTTTCATGTATCCACCCCATGTTTATTTCCAGTATACCATATATTTCCCTGAGCACTGCCAGGGATATTTTCGGAGTGCAGAACTAAGAGTAAGCCCTGAGCACTGCTGGGTGGGGCCCAGTAAATAAATCAATAAATAAGATATGAATTTATTATAAAAATGTATAAAACCCCTTAACAAACTAGGGTAAGCATACCTTTCTTAGTCTAGTGGAGGGCAACCAAGGCACTGTGAAGGAGTGTCAGGTCCAGTCACATATTGGGAAGTCTGTCCTTCCCTTTAAAGAAGCTTTTCAATGCTTCTTGTGAAACAGGTTTCAAGGGATATGAATTCCCTAAGCTGTTGCCTGACCATGAAGCTCTATATGGTTCTTTTGAATCTGAATGATAATCTCACTGAAGAGAGTATTCTTGGTAACTCTTCCATTTCGTGGAGTTTTCATACTATAGTCCTCCATTCTCTTCTGCCTCACTGTTTTATTTGATAACTCTTCTGTACGACTTTGGGCTTTTCTTTGTTGTAAGTGCCTTTATTGATCTTGCATCTTGCTGTTTTTGTATTCTATCATTGGGTATTGTCATTTCAAGTAAAAGGTTTCTTGGAGTTTTCTAGTGGAGTCTATTTTTTGCTGGAACCTTTTGGGTCTCTTGGATCATGGCATCTGTAATCCTTAACTCTGGGAAATTCTTATGGGTTTCTTCATAGTTTCTTCATCATATTTGCCTTCCTTTTCTTTAAGGAATCTGATATTCATGTATTATTTCCCCTGAGCTCATCCATAGCTCTCTAAGATGCTGTTTCTTTTTAGACTATTTTATCCCAGCTGCTGTTTCTGAGCAATTTCCTGTTTCTCATCTTGGAGTTTCTTGATTGTTCTTTGCTCAGCACCTTTCATTCTGCTAGTCAGAGCTCCTATTAACTCCTTTTTTTAAAAAAAATCACCTATCATCTCTTCATTTCTGTCTTTTCTGATCATATACCATATGTCCTTGTTCTTTGCTGACTGCCAGTGTTGTTATTTCTTTGGGCTCACTGAATATCTGTATCATGGCATCACTAAAGCCATTTTATAAGGATGTATTGGTATTTATATCTTCATAATAATGTTTTCACTCACTGACCTTGATGAGTTTCTATGTGTTTCCCCCATTGGTCTTCTAGTGTGTTTTTGCTGTGCTGGGGGCAAAGGAGTGTGAGTCTTTGTAGTTAGTCTGCCTGGAAGATGTTGATGGATTTGAGGTTGTTGTCTTTCTTGTCTGCCCATCTTCAAATGGCAGGAAGGATAACTGTGAGCAACACACAAATTGCTGAGTAGATGTGAGATTTTTGGAGCTGTGCAGTGGGTCTGTTTATATGACTGGGTTGGGTATGGAGGCTGCTGGGAGCTAGCCAGAAGGGAGGGTCTCTGCCTCCCACTCTGGGGTAAGCTCATGATGTCAGACAGAAGCCAGCCTCAACTGGAGTCTACAACCCTGCTTTTTGAGATGACAATATTTCTAACCAAAGGATTACATATCCTCATGGAACATGTATTCCCTTGAAGACTGAAATCTAAACTTATCTGTTAGAAGACATTGGACAGAGTTGCAGTAAAGCTTCTTAAGATTTTTATCTTATAGATGAGTCTGTCTGCCCTCTTCTCTCCCTCTTCTTTTAGGAATTCTACCATGCTGTTGTCAAACCTGAAGCCAGTGTGGCCTCAGAAATAATGGAGCAGAAATAGGAGAATGAGAAGGCCAAAGAGAAGAAGACTGGCCACACTGTTTAGATTCTCATTTGGTTATTTATAAACATTATTTGAACACATATTTCTAAGAAACAGTTTATTAATGCATCTAGTTTCTAAAATCTTCTATAAATACTAATTGAGAAATATAATTCAAAACATGAAGGGTGATTTTGGGGTGATAAATGTTGAGTTATTCTAAACAATGCTTCCCTCCTCATGTCTGAATGAAATTGGAGATGCTATTGTTTTAGTATGGACTTGTAAGATGCATGAAATTTAAAGCTCACCAGTTACCTGCTCTGATTAGAGAATAGTGAGGCATGATCAGAAGCCTTCCACATTCATTTCTCATTTATCTACCTAGGGTATCTCACCCACTGCAGTGGTTAGGATTTTGTAGGAATAACTTGCTAAAAGCATCAACTCCAGCTCTGGCTTTTCCAAAGAGCTCTGGCATAATATATTCCTATGTGTATGGGAAGCTGTATCTGAGTATTTTTTTCTTTATTGGGTCACACCCAGCAATGCTCAGGGGTCACTACTGGCTCTGCACCCAGGAATAACTCCTGGTGGTGCTTGGTGGACCATATGGTGGTCCACCATCATCTATGGTGGTCCATCATCATCCATAGTGATGCCCAGGATGGAACCCAGGTAGGCCACTTGTAAGGCAAATGCCCTATCAACTGAACTATCACTCCAGTCCCCTGAGGGTGTTTTTATATATGAGAATGTTTATTCATCTTTAGTAATAACCAAAAATGAATAATATTCTGTAAATAATATTTACAGTAAATAATATTCTGTTCACTGTATGTTTGGGTCCAATCTAGTAAAGCCTAGGGCTTCTGTCTGGCTCTATGATCAGGGATCTCTCTGGGCAGGGCTCAGGGGAACATATGGGCACTCTGAATCAAATCCAGGTAAGCTGCATGTGGAAGACAAGCACCCAACTCTCTCTACCACCTCTTGACCCCCAACAACATTTGAACCCCCAAAGTCTGACTATTAATATTAAACTTATTTAGATCAAAATTTCGTTTATTTTCATGTGGTTGTTGGCCACTGACACATTTTTGTCAAGTGTCTATGCAATACTTCTGCCCATTTTTGTTGGAATTTTTCTATTGTTGAGATTCTTGAGTTTTTAAAACATATCTTGAATATTAGCTTTTAGTCACAACTACGTTGTCACAATAAATTCTCTAATTCAGTAGAATATCTTTTCATTAAAATATTTTTCTTTTGGTTTGGGGACCGCATTGGGGAGGGAGTGGTGCTCAGGGTTTACTTCTGGATCTGCGCTCAGGGATCACTCCTTGTGCGGGGGATCAAAACTGCACTGACTCTGTGTAAGAAAAGAGCCCAGTTGTACCATCTCTCCAGCCCTTTGGTTTTTCATTTAAATGATAGCCTCTTTTGCTGTGTACAGTCTTTTATTTTAATATAATCCCGTCAAGTTAAAATCTCTTTTCTCTAAGAAGTAACCCTTGGAAATGTATTTCAAATTTATGCTGATAACTGAGAACTGCATATGGCAAGCTTGCAAAAAATATTGCTCTTGATTAAACTGACAAGGAAACATAAGTGTCTTTTTTAGAAATTTATATTTGTGCATTATTAGGTGTTTGTTCTTTCCTATGCTATTGGATAATCAACTTATTTACTAAAATTATGGTTTCTACCTTTTCCACTATGTTGAACTTCTAGTATTATAATATACTTTTTTTAAACCCTGTGGGAAGTAGAAACATTTAACTGACTTAGAAACATTAAAATAATATAAAAAGCCTCCTGCATTTTATTGCTTTAACAAGTGATGTCTTTTGAACATAAAAACAGTGACATTAATCTGCATCACATTAATGAAATGTCAAAGAAAAATACAACAATGTCAAAGGTTACTAACAACTCCTGAGTTGTGCATACATAGGAGAAAAATGATGACTCAGTTCATGCAATTTACTTAGGGGATCCGGCAAGCCAGAGGAGGATTATGTAGTCTATTTGCTTTTTTTGTAGAGAGTATATTTTTAATGTGCCAAAGGTTATAATGAAATAGTCAATCTCACTTTCGCATGGATTCAAAACCAAATATGAACAATTGAGCAGTATATTAAAATCTAATCCAAGATAATGTGTCATAGCTCAGAAGTGCCATAATTATTAAGAATTTGGAAACCATTTAGTATGTTAATAGGTCAAAAAACTCAATTGATAGTAAAAAGTGACATTTATTTTGGAATAGACTTTATCATTAATATGGTAAAGGGATACTACATATTTAACATGTAAATTCATCTCAAAAATTTACCTCAAACAAAGAATTTACCTCAAACCAACAAAACAACAATGTGTAAAGAACATTCTATGAAAGTCGTACTAATTGAGCAATATTGCAGTCCTCATTATCACTTAGTAGTGGTAAGACTCAGACAGGATTAAAAGCTAAAAGAGATTTTCCAGGCTGAAGATACAGAACTAGAGTGAAGATGCATGAAGATGCTTTGTAGGTAGTCGACCGTGGTTCAATCCCTGGAACCACATATGGTCACTAGAACACTGACAGGATTGATCTTTGAGCACTAAACCAGGTAAACCTTGAGCAATACAGGGTGTGGTGGAATTCTCACTCACTTTAAAAAAGTCATTAGTGGGGCCGGAGCAATAGCCCAGTGGGTAGGGCGTTTTCCTTGCACGCGGCCGGCCTGTGCTGGCCCTGGTTCGATCCCGGCATCCCATATGGTCCCCCAAACTGACAGGAGTGATTCCTGACTGCAGAGCCAGGAGTAACCCCTGAGCATTGCTGGGTATGACCCAAAAAAGAAAAAAAAAGTCATTAGTACATAAAATAAATAAACATTTAATTTTATTTTCCAAAGTGAAATAAATACAAGATTATTTTCACATTATAAAAAAGAGCATTCACTATTACTATCACTATCTTCCAGTTCCTCTTCAATTTGCTCGAACAGGCTCCAGTAACATCTCCCTATGTCCTGTCTCATGCTAGTAGAGCCCAAGGGCATCTGCTCGCTACAGGAACATAAAGAGCCTCAAACCATTATATTAGGTCATGGGAATGACCTAACGATTGTTACTGGTATTTGGCATATCAAATATGAAACGGGAAGCTTGCCAGGCTTGCTGTGCGGGTGTCATACTCTTGTAATCACCTCTAAATACAGCATTTATTGATGAACTGTGAGGCCGCAAGCGGCTGAGTGAGTAAGGTTGTGATAGGCTCGTCTGCTGGATGGAGTTCTGACGAGAGGGAGGTCCGGATTGGAAAATGGAGGCCCTCATGAAGTGGGGGGGGGGGGTCATCTGGCTTGTTGCAGGGGTGGCAAGCCAGGGATAGAACCTGCCATCCCTCCTGGGCACCTCATGAGTGGCTGGCACAGGGAGAGCTGGTAGCAGCTCTGCCCATGTCTGTGAGTCTCTGGATCAGCATACCTAGGCTGGATTGAAAAAAAAAACTGCTGCAGGGTGGGTATCGATGATCCGGGCTGTGATAGGCTTGTCTGTTGGATGGAGTTCTGAAGAGAGGGAGGTCCGGATGTGGAAAATGATGGCCCTTATAGAATTCAGGGGTCGTCTGGCTTGTTGCAAGGCTCTGCTGGGGTGGCAGGCCAGGGCTAGAACCCGCCTCGTGAGCGGCTGGGCACAGGGAGAGCTGGTAGCAGCTCTGCCCCGTATCTGCGAGTCTCAAAAAAAAGAGCATTATAATGATAAAATATACACTTTAAGGCATGTGTTTTAATAATTAATTTAATTTAAAGTAACAAACATTTTAGCACCCTATGATCATCACCATTTTACTTTTGCCATACCCACAAGTAGATGTAAAACATGCATAATTTAGTATAAGTTGATTTTTATCATATTTTATTGTAAAGAAAATATTTATTGTTTTTCTAATTGTTTTCAGTCATCCATTGACCCACTATTCCATTTTCTCTACTTTTTCAACTCATAACTGAGGGAACAACACAGTCAGTAAATAATTTTATGTATAAATTTTTTCTACTTCCACATACCTTTTTGTACATTCTCATATATATATCACAACATACAGACACACAGACAATACACACACACACACACACACACCTCCACCATAGATTCCTTTAAAAATGAAGCTCTGATGAAAAATAATTTTTCCTACTTGCTTTTATGACTCAGAGGAATATGTGTTATAAGGATCTCTGAAACTGAATTATAGCAGTCCTACTTTATTCATTAGAGCAACTTTATAATATTCCTTGACATAAAGGTCACACAGTTTATCTAAAGCAGTTTGATATAGGCAATCATCATGAATCCAGTATTTCATTACTATATCAATGTTGAATAAATATTCATATAAATACTCATTAACAGTGACATTTCTATTTTAATGTAAAATCTTATATATGTATATATATTTTATAGCATATATACATTATAAAGTAAAATTCTATTTATTTTGTGTATTTACAATGGTGTAGATACATACATCCAGAAAGGCAATGGATAAGATTATCCATGACTTCTTTTTCTTTTGTCACACGCAGCAATGCTCAGGCGTTTCTCCGGGCTCTGCACTCAGGAACAACTCCTGGAAGTGCTAGGGGACCATATGGGATGCTGGGGATTGATGACGGGCTGGCACAGGCTGGCTGAGTGCAAGACAAACGCCGTACCCGCTGGGCTATCACTCCGCCACAGATTATCCATGACTTCTACTCAGATCTCTTTGATAGCCACATCCAGCTGCCCACATACCAAATTCTGCAGGATACATATGATATCCTCAACGTTCTCACTTCTGAAATCCGACATGTCATTTCGTCGGTAAAGAAGGGAACAGCACAAGCCCAGACAAAGTCAGACCCGAACAACTGAAGAATCTGCCATCAGTACTCATCAATACTCTGGCTCAGCACTTCAAGCACTACCTGTCTGAATGCAAGGTGCCCTCCCAATGGAAAACCAGCAGAACAGTTCTACTGTTCAAGAAGGGAGACATTCTGACATTGGCAACTATCGCCCCATCTGCCAGTTGTCCATCGTCTACAAGCTGTTCACTAGAGTCATCCTGAACAGGATTGGCATAACATTAGATGGACAACCATGTGAGCAAGCTGGCTTTTGAAAAGGATTCAGCACAATCCACCATATCCACACATTAACCAAGCTCATTGAAGTTTGTAGGGAGTTCAAGATGCTCCTCTGTCTCACATTCATTGATTTAAAGAAAGCCTTTGATTCTGTAGAGACTGAAGCAGTCATCGAAGCCCTAGACAAACAGGGCATTCAAACCCAATACATCAAGATCCTTCGTGAGCTGTATATGGAATCACGACCAGGATCTCACCATTCTACAAAGAGGTGATCATCAATGTCAAAAGAGGGGTTGGGCAGGGTGATACCATTTCACCAAAACTCTTCAGCGCCACCCTCGAGAACATCATGCAACAATTAGAACGGGAAGGAATGGGAGTGAAGATAGACGGTCGGCAACTAAACCACTTCTGCTTCGCTAATGACATCGTTCTAATAACACCAAACATTAGCCAAGCGGCACAACTGCTGGCTGACTTTGACCGAGAATGTGGAAAGATAGGTTGACAGCTGAATCTCAACAACACTATGTTCATGAAAAATGAACTAGTTCCAGAGGCCCCATTCACTCTGGAACAAACATCTCTGAATGCAGCAGTTATGTATTTAGATCGAGAAGTCAACATGATGAAAGACCTAAAACCTGAGCTGCTCAGGAGGAAGAGAGTGGCATGGAATGCCTTCAAAAGCATCAATGAAATAGCTAAAAAGACAAAGAAACTCTTCTCCTGGCACATCTCTTCAACTCCACCATTCTCCCTGCATTATCGTACATCTCAGAGATCTGGATCCTACAAAAGCAGGATGAGAATGCTATTTGGGTCTCCCAAAGAAGATTTGAAAGAGCTATGCTTGGAATTTCACACCTCACTCAAGTGAGAGAAGGAAGTCAGAATTCCAACCTCCGTCGCTGTTCCAGCATCAGGGACGCTGTCTCGTTTGCCAAGGCATCAAAAATCTGATGGGTTGGACATGTAATGCGATTTGGAGACGATGGCTGTACTAGAACCATTACTGACTTGATCCCACAGGATGTCAAAAGATCACATGGCCACCCACCTATAAGTTGGTCAGACTTCTTCATCAAGAACCTGAATGAACTGTTTGAGGCTCTTCGTATTCCTGGAAACAACCAGATGCCATTGGGCTACACTGGCACGTGATAGGGTCAAATGGAAATGTTACTGGTGCCTGCTAGAGCAAATCGATGATTATGGGATGTCAAGTGATCAAGTAATCAAGGTACATACATGTATGTCTTTATGTATATATATTGATCACTTGATCACTTAACATTCCGTTATTCATCGATTTGCTCGAGTGGGCACCAATAACTTTCCATTTGTCCTTGTCACATGCCAGTGTAGCCCAATGGCATCTGCTTGCTCCAGGAATACGAAGAACCTAAAATCATTCCTTCAGGGTCCTGACAAAAAAGTTTGAGTATCTTGTAGGTAAGCAGCCACATGATCTTTTGACATCCTGTGGGATCCAGTTGGTAATAGCTCTAGTCCAGTGGTCATCTCCAAGTCACATTACATGTCCAGAGCATCTGATTTTCAATGCCTTCACAAATGAGACAGCATCCCTAACTCTGGATAGTCAATGGAGGGAGGTCAGAACTCCGGATTCCATCTCTCACTTCAGTGAGGCATGATATTCCAAGCATAGCTCTTTCGATTCCTCTTTGGGAGACCCGAATTGCATTAACATCGTGCTTGCTTAGGTCCCAGGTCTCTGCGATGTATGCAGGGAGAACGGTGAAGTCAAAGAGATGTGCCTGAAGCTGGAGGTTCTTTGTCCTTTTAGCTATTTATTCAATACTCTTGAAAGTGTTCCATGCTGCTCTCTTCCTCCTGCACAGCTCAGGTTTTAGGTCATTCATCATGTTGAGTTCTCAATCTAAGTACACATAACTGCTGCATTCAGAGATGTTTGTCCCATTGAGAGTGAATGGGGCCTCTGGAACTATTTGGTTTTTTCGTGAATATTCTTTTGGTTGAGATTCAGCTGTAGACCTATCTTTCCACATTCTCGATCAGCCAGCATTTGTGCTGCTTGGTTAATATTTGTTGTTATTATAATGATGTCATCAGTGAAGTGGAAAAGGTGTAGTTGCTAACCGTCTATCTACACTCCCATTTCTTCCCATTCTCTTGCATCACATTCTCGAGGGTGGTGCTGAAGAATTTTGGTGAAATTTTATCACCCCTGCCAAATCTTTTTTTTAACAACAATAATCATTTCCTTGTAAAATGTTGAGATCCTGTTGGTGAATGTATATATATATATATATATATAGATTATATGTATATAATGTATATACATATATGCATATAGGTACCTATATGCATATATGTATATAAATAAATATACTTCACTTGTATCACTTGTCCTGTTCATCATCGATTTGCTCGAGCAGGTACCACTAGCACTTCCATATGTCCTGTCACAAGCTAGTGTAGCCCAAGGGCATCTGATATTCCTGGAACATAAAGAGCCTCAAAACATTCCATCAGGTCATAGGAATGAAATCTTAATTATTACTGGTATTTGCCAGGCTCTATCTCAGTGGGCAGGATACTCTTGTAGTCACCTCTAATCTCGAGCATTTATTGATGAACCTCTGGCTACTTGTGTGGCTCTGCTGGGGTGGTGGTTCAGGGCTAGAACCTGCCTTCCCTCCCAAGTGCCTCGTGAGTGGCTGGGCACAGGGAGAGCCAGTAGCAGCTCCAACTAAGGACCCTAAAGACGGTGAACTAAATATACATATAGTTAAAATAGCTTAAATTTTCTT
The DNA here is from genome assembly GCA_021461705.1 of Cryptotis parvus. Taxonomy (NCBI): domain Eukaryota; kingdom Metazoa; phylum Chordata; class Mammalia; order Eulipotyphla; family Soricidae; genus Cryptotis; species Cryptotis parvus. The sequence continues at coordinate 62,599 of JAJIBD010001593.1, forward strand.
TACTGATAAATCACCTTTGGAATTTCAAGAAACATCTAAAAAAGAAACAGCTGAATAACTGCATGTATTTGTAGGATATAAAAAAATGCATGATACCAATATCTAGGCCCGACAAAACTTGAATCAGGAGGTCTTATCATTGGGTTGAACCTACTGCAAATGTGTGGGAGTCAGAGATTAGGCAACACAGAGAAAGGAACCGTGTACTAATAATCATGGTTAATGATAATATCAGCATAGAACTGAGCATTGAAAGTAGGGAAAAGGATACTTATGATAACCTCTAAATGAATGTATTGTAAGTCACAATGTGTAAGAGCAGGGAGAGAGAGAGAAAAAAGAGAGAGACAGAGGCAAAGAGAGAGACAGGTAGAGAGAGAGAAGTGAAAATAGCCTGCCCTAGACACAGGCTGGGAGGGGGATGTCAGAGGACATTGGTGGTGGGAAATGGGCTTGGTGGAGTGATGGGTGCTGGAACACTGTATAACTGAAACCCAAATATGAATATTTTGTAACTGTATATCACATGGTGGCACAATAAAAATTTTTAAAAAGAGAACATTTGAAAATGCGACTTTTCATTATATATTTAGAGGCTCTGATGGATGGAAAGAACTTCAAAGAACTTTGGCCTAATCACTTCAGATATATTTGCTCTACTTAAAGAACCACTTATTCCAAATTGTTATTTAGACATTACTTGAATACCTTTGCTTAGAAAAATTTCATAAGGAGTATTTTCCCCCTCAGTGCTATGTTCTCAAAAATTAAAAAGGAGTTTGCACATCATGAAAACTCAGTAAATGTTCCTGATGAATGCATGAATAAATATACTCAGACTTTCCTCTTTCAGTTCTACTTTTAAGTTTTCTTAGTGATTTGTGAAAAGAGAAAAAAGCAAAAGGCTTACAGTAAAAGAAAGAAGCTAATGCTACGTAAAATAATAATTACTGGCTTTATTTTATTATAATAAATCTACATAAATTATATAATATTTAATACAAAGTACTTTAACTATACATCTCATCATTTATCTTGCCAGTTTTCTTCAAGTGACTATAATGCAACACAATTTTGTTGTTATTAATAACACTGTGATAAATATCCTTGTCTTTATATTGTTTCTTATCTCAGTGATTAAAAAGGGACGTGGTATAATTGTGGAATTGACCTCTAAATAGTCCAGATCAATTTATGTTCCTTCTGGAGGCATATTAGGTGCTGATGCTGGGTATTATCAGCCTGTTTTAATCTTTGTGTCTCTGATAGGTGAAAAAAAAACTCATTATTTATACTTCTCAGGCAGAACACAAGTTTTTAGCTGCATGGTTTTAGGTTGCCCAGGCAGAAGACTGGCCTCACATGACAGGAAAGGATGCTGCATGAGTTAAATCCTCTGGGACTCAGCGTTTACACACTTAGAACATGGAGGAAATCATACATATTGTGCAGGGACCTTGCTAGATTACAAAAGGTGATATGTATTTATAGGTTTGACCAATACCTGACATACAGCTAAGTGCTTTTATCAAGGAGTTGGGTTTTTTATTTTATTTTATTAATTAATTTAATTAATATTCATAACTAAAATAATTAAAATTAATTAATAAATGGTCTATTATTTTATTATTACCAACATCTATATATTTTCTTCTCTTTGTAAATAATTTCCTTAGCTCTTGCTGCCTATTTTTGTTTTGATTATATGTATGTAAATATATTTGATATTATATTGATAGGCATCACTTGTATCACTTGTCTTCCCATTGTTCATTGATTTGCTGGGACAGGCACCAGTAACATTTCCATATGTCCTGTCACATGCTAGTGTAGCCCAAGTGCATCTGCTTGCTCGAGGAATATAAAGAGCCTCAAACCGTTCCATCAGGTCATGGAATAAGTTCTATAATTGTTACTGGTATTTGGCATATCAAATATGACATGGGTAGCTTGCCAGGCTCTGCCATGCGAGTGGGATACTCTTTTGTGTTTTTTTTGGCCATACCTGTCAATGCTTAGGGTTACCCCTGGCCCTGCACTCAGGATTTACTCCTGGCGGTGCTCAGGGGACCATATGGGATGTCGGGAAATTGAACCCAGGTCTGCTGCATGCAAGGCAAATGCCCTTACCCACTTTTCTATCACTCGGCCCCCAGGTGGGATACTTTTGTAGTCACCTCTCATCTTGTCATTTATTGATGAACGGCACAGCCACAAAGCAGCTGCACAAGCAGGGCATGTGATCAACTCTTCTGCTGGGTGGAGCTCTGACTCCCAGTTGGGTGGAGCTCTGACTGGGTGGGACTCTGCTGGTGGAGCTTCTGCTGGGTGGAGCTCTGGCGGAGGCTCTTAGCAGAGCCTTGAAAGAAGCCAGAGGAACCCTGCACCCCTGAGGACTGCAATTTTTCACATCCAGACTTCCCAGCTTGTCAGAGCTCCATCCAGCAGAAGAGCTGATCAGGCCCAGCTCATCAGAGACCCACCCTATAGCAGTCTCTTTCAAGCCCAGCCCAGGTATGCCTGATCCAGAGACTCACATACAGGGGGTAGAGCTACTACTGGCTCTCCCTGTGCCCAGCTGTTCACAAGGCACCCAGGAGGGAAGGGGGGTCCTAGGCCTGGCCCACCATTGCAGCAGAGATTTCCAAGAAGCCAGAGGAACCCCCACACCATGAGGGCTGCCATTTTCCATTTTTGATAGACATTTTTATTAAAATATATAAACTACATATACATAAAAGTGGGCATATATGGCTTTGGTACAGGTTGATCTTGTTTTCAGTGTGACCCTCAAGTAGTATTCAGAGGGCATAAGGCCCTTCTAGTAAGTCTTGGCCAAAAAGGCCATCAGCTCAATGCAATAACCAGGGGCTGCAGTGTTGCTCTGCCCTACACTGCTGGTGTGCCCCAAAGCCATACTTGGGGACCTCTAGGACAGCACTCCAGGATGCTCTGTGCAACCATGTTGTGCTGGAGACCAAACTTTTAAAAAAAACAAACAATGTACTTTGCACTAATTTGTGTCTAGCTCCTTTTGGTCAATATTGATCTTATAAATTCTGACATGGTATTGAATAACCTTGAAACACATTCATTTCCTGTGAAGCATGTGTCTTACCCCACTGTCTGGTGCCCTCCACACTGATACTTCTCCCCTATTTGCTTGTTAGTGTCAGTGTTCTAGGGATACCATAAAAATTTCTACAGTCTAGTGATTTAACAGAAGTGCATTTTTTCTCAGTTCTGGAAGATAAAGTTCAAATTTGGGCATTTGCAATTTTGCTTCTCCTGAGTTTTCTCTCCATGGGTTCACAACTGTTTCTGTCCTCACACTCTGTTTTCTTTGCACAGTTATCCCTGATGGCTCTTACATTTCCTATAAGGACATAAGTCACTTGAATTGACGCCCTCATCCCCCATCAAAGAATATCTTTACAGCTAGTCTCTTTGGTAACTAGAGTTTCAATATATAAATTTTGGAAGGCTACAATAATGTTTATAATAGTCATTTTTACTAATCCCTTTACTCCCCATAATATTTTTGTCTTAAAATATTTTAAAATAACCTTCTAATAGAAGAATTCACAAACAATGTACAGTTCAATGAACTCTCAGAATGTACTATGTAAGCAATGATGAGGTCAGCAATAGAAATTGTCCAGCACCATAAACACTCCTTGCCTTTTTTACTCTACCACCTAAAACAGCTCTTCATTTCTTCCCATTCTGAACATTAAATAAATCATATAGCTTGCAATGATCTGTATCTGGTTCCTTTGGGTCACTTATAAATATTAGTCATGTTATCACATGATCTTGGAATTCAATTTTGGGAATAATTTTTTGAATATACTAAAGTACATGATTATATAACAATTAATAACATTTTCACATAGAGTTTGGAGCTCCTAAAATAATTTGATAACAATTATTATTTATATCTTTCAGGGTACCTCTCCACACATCACAGTTGGACATATATTTTAAACATGTTGGGTCAAAGATATGATATGGTTAAATATTTGGGATAATACCAAATAGTAATGTGGTTCACACTTTCACTGGCAATGGATCTGTTTTATAAACATTTCACTATTGCAACAATTCTCAGACTTTATTTGGGTCACTTTGGCGGTGGTGTAGTACTGTCAATTTAATTTGAAGTCAATTTTCAGGCTGATAATGTTTGAATGACTTGATTTTATTGATTGGGGGGTTCACTTTAGTCTTCTCTACTTTAAAATTCTGGCTTGTCAAAGGTGCTGTTTCTTCCTTCTGTAAATACATAGAAAACTTTTGTTCCAAGCTGCCAGTATCATGTGACACATGCAAAAAACATTACTTCGATTCCTTCAGTTATTTATCTTGAGTCATATTTTCAGCCATGTAGAGTCATGAATTGAGCTGATTCAACATCCCAGTATTTTTGCTTCCTCTCAGTATTTCAGAGACAATGAACAGGATCCTCTAGAAATGAGTTTTTCAATGTCTCCCTCCTGCACACCAACCAGCCAGCTACTGTCTCTGTAGCTTTTAAAATGGATTAATTTATTTCTAATAAGACACTTGTATCTTTCTCATTTCTAAATCTACCTACTATCTTCTGTCTAATCTAAGTCTACTATGTTAAAAGTAATAAATCCAGGACATGAGGCAACATTTAAAAAATATCAATAGTCTACAATGAAATTTATAAAACCTAATCCAATTTTCTAGGTTCCATAATCTTCATCAGAGAATGAAATATTTATTTGGAATTCATTTTTATCTAAGACAATCAAATATTTAAGAATTACTCAGTCATCATAATATATACTGAAAGTCAATATAGTATGAGTTAATGATTACTGAAATATAGTAAGAATAAGCTAATAGTTGGAAATAGGTTCATTACTCTTATCGAGAAAACCATAAATTCACTTTATAAATATTCGTATGTTGGGTGTATTGTAGGAATTTGGACTGTGAAGATTAAAAACAAAAAATAAGGATCAGTGCCAAACGTAGTTACAGCCAAAATCGCAGTTACAGTATGTGGAGTGAAAATAGCACTTTGACTGTGCCCTTAACATAGAGTAAATAGTAGTAATGTGGAGACCACCCTTCCACTGTTTCCCAGCCAAGTCAATGGCTTCTAAAAGTCTTATTTACAGGCACTTCAAGAGAGCCTTTTGATTTTCCTTCCTGTGATCTAATTTTTCAAAGGCAAAGTATTCTTCTCGGCTCTGACAAGCTCTTATCTCCATTCTCTCTCTCTCTAATCCTTTCTATTTCCAGCTAGGGAGAGTCTTTTCTTTCTTTCCCTCATGCAAAACTTCCTATGCATGTTTCCGACGGAAAAAATACTAAGAGTTTTCCATCAGTGATTTTGTGTGCTCAGAGTATGACTCCACTGTGTTTTAATCTTAGTTTCATCAGATTTTCAATATTTGGGACACTGTCAATCTGCTATATATATAATTAACAGAACCAATTTTAAATGGAAGGGTAGAGTAAAACCACCCCAGTGTGAGAAGATTCAAGAAACATAATTTCCTTCTTAATTTCTCATTTTCACCATTTTAAGCATAAAATGTCATTGGTTTATGAGTACTTTTATAACATATAAGATATGGAAGTGAAACATTACCTCTTGCCATGACCACATGCCTCATTGTATCCACAGCAAAGCCTCTAAACTCTGAAATTGACACCCTCTGTGCCCCACTCCATCACTTTTTGTAAACATTAGCTTTATATAGGAAGTTTTTAATTTTTGTTTATAGAATCTTTGCTTGTTTGCTTGTGTGTAAGTATTGTGTGTGTGTGTGTGTGACTTTTTAACTTATTTATATCCCACATATGAAAGGACAGTCTGATAATGTCTTTCATTTTCTGACATAATTCTGAAATGATCACCTCAAACCCCACACAATTACTGTAGGATATCAAGAATTTATCTTTTAAAATAGCTGAGTAATATCCAACTGGGTATATGTACCACATTACATTGTTTTTATTCAGCCATCTGTCAAAGAGCTTTTATGTTGATCCCATGCTTTGACAATTATTAATAATACTACTATGAAAATAGGGGTATATGCATATATGTATCGTTCCAATGAGAGATCTCATGTTCCAATATAAATATATTTAAGCGGTAAGTAGTGTTGTATCATACAGAATTTCTATTTTAAGTCTTTTTTCTGTGACTCTTTATATCATTATCCATAGAGGCTACGCCAACTTACATTTCCACCATAGTATATGATGGTTCTCTTTTCTAATGCATGCACCAACATTTGTTGTCAATAATCTAGCATAAGCCATTCCAACATACATGTCATTCTTACAAACATTCTCACATCATTGTGGTTTTGATTTGCATTTCCCTAGTGATTTGTAAAGATCACATATTTGTGTGTGTGTGTGTTTCTGATGGACATTTGTATGTCTTATTTAAAAGCTGCATATTCATATTCTTTTGCTCTGGGAGTATTTATTTTTATCCATGGTTAGTTTATTAATATTTTATATTAACCCTGTGTCAAACACGTTATCCAACTCACTAAGCTGTTATTACTTTAGGTAGTTTTTTTTTTTGCTGTACTAAAGCATTTTTATTTTGTACACCAGTTATTTTTGTTGACTTTTGTTACCTATGCCTGAGAAATCAAGATCCCAAATCAAAGTTGAGGTCCTTCTTCATGAGCAGACTAAGGCCTTTTGCTCTGTGTTTTATTGCTTCAAGTTTATAGTCCAGCTTGCATTATTTTGTGTGTAGCATAATAATAATGAGCCAATAAACAATGATCTAGCATTTTTATTTTTATTCTTGATTTTTATGTGTTTTTGTCAGGGTTTCCCAAGACCTTATGTGAAAGGACTTTTCTTTCTCTACTGTGTAGAGAGCCTTGTGTCTTTTGTTCAAACATGTTATTTTTGGTTTTTAATTCTATTCTGTTGGTAAGTGTGCTTGTTTTGTTTCACTACAACACTATTTTGATTATTGCTGCTTTATGGTATAACATATAGCCATTGAACGTACTTTCCATTTTCTATTTTCTCAGAATTGCTTTGACTATTTGGGATTTCTTGAACCATGCAAATTTAAGAATCTTTAATTAGTCCCTTGGCATTTTGTTAAAAGCTATGTTGACTATGCAAATTGTGTTAGCTAATAAGGCCATCTTAAAATTTATCCTTCTAGTCCCTGAACACAGGGTTTTTCACATTTCATTTTTCTTTCATTTCTTTTAACAAGTTTTATCTCTTTAAATGTGCATGGTTTTCACCTCCTTTAAGTTTATAACCAAGTTTATAACCTTTTTGATGTAATTGTAAGTGAGAACTTTGCTTCTCTCTTACCTCTCATTGTTTGCATATAGAGATGCAACCTATATTTTTTTTTTTTTGCTTTTTGGGTCACACCCAGCAATGCTCAGGGGTTACTCCTGGCTGTGTTCTCAGGAATTACTCCTGGTGGTGCTTGGGGATCCATATGGTATACCGGAATCAAACCCAGGTTGGCTACGTGCAAGGCAAACATTTTACACACTGGGCTATTGCTGCCGTCCCTGAATAATGTTTTGTGTCCTCCCAATTTATGTGTTATTTTTACTAGGTTTTTGGGGTATCTTTAGATATCTTTCTATGTATATTATCATTGTCATCTACAAACAGTGATAGTAATTTTGTCTTTCACTTTAGCTTTATTATTTTTCTCTTGTCTAACTGTTTAGAAGAGGACTTTCAAAGTTACATTGAAGAGTAATGGTGAAGGGTGACAATGTTATATGGTGCCTAATCTTAGAGGCAACATTTTCAATATTTCACCATTGAATAGGGACTTAGCTGTGAGTTGTCAGGTTTTATGGTCTTTTTTACACTGAAGCATGCTGCTTTTTTGCCGAATTACAGAGTTCCTATTGTGGATAGATACTGAATCTTGTCAAATGCTGTTCCAGTCAGAATTACCATTTCATCCACAGTGAGCTAATCAAGGAAGTCCAAGTGTCCTAAAGATTCTTTATAATGCATAACATTTATCAGTTATTATTTTCAGACTACACATGAGATGGCAATTTAATTCCCAGGGATGACCTAACAAACGGTGATCAACTCTGTGGTTTATACAGCAGAAACCTTGTTCTCTCTCATTTCTGGAGACTAACAGTGTTGCTATTGGAGTCTTCTTCAAAGGATCTCTGGAAGAATTGTTTCACTTCTCTTCCAGTTTTAAAAACTCTCAGTGTGTATTAGTACTTTCGACAATTGTTAGCACATGGTTCCATTTTCTGTCTTACCTAGCCTCTGACTCCCACACGTTTGTGATAATTTCCACTTTTGACAAACCTCCTGATACATGTTTCACTTGACCTTGGATATACCAACCTATAACTGAGAAGTAAATACAGGCAAAAAGATACACATGACAACCCTTTAATATATGTTCTGTAATCCACAATCTGGATGGGAGGGAAAAGAGAAAGAGATAGAGAGAAAGGGACATTGGTTGTGGGAGATGGGCACTGGTGGAGGGATGGGTGCTGGAACACTGTATGACCAAAACCCAAGTGTGAATATCTTTGTAACTGTATATCTCACAGTGGTATAATAAAATACTTATTAAAAAATGTCTCAGTGTGTTGCTGCAAATTTCCAACACAATCCACATTTCACTAGAACTCTCCTTTACACACTCTGATTTTCTCTTTAAGATCTTTAACGATCTGCAAACACCGATTTCCCAAATAAGGTAATGCCCATTGATTCCAGGGATTTAAACAGAGACATGTATGTTGGAAGCCATCACTGAGCTGCAGTAGATGGACATTAGTATTCATCCCATTTAATGGAGAGAGGAAACAAAATCATAGGACTTTTAAACAGGTTGCTGAAAATCTAGCCAATGAAAGAAGAACAAAGTCTTGACTCTAAGCTATCAAATCTGGAATCTATGATGTGTCCTGTTCTTGTCCCTCAACCTCTATCATTATGAACTTTTTAGGGTCTGATCCTCAAATACTGATATTGTATACATCTTCCACAATTAGGCATTAGCTATGAGGCATGACACATGACTGTCATAGTAAGTCACCTTCCTAAGACCCATATTCCATACACTTCTCAAAACACAAACATACTGACCCCCACAGACTGCACAACTCATTATTATCTTATTTTTATTTGCCAAAGCATCTTCTCTCTTATTATAGTCATATTCTAGTCATCTTGAGCTACACCTTCTCACCTCTTTAGAATTAAGTCACAAGTCTACTGTCTCCTTTCAAAAGTCCTTCAGCAATAGTTTCTAAATGATAATCTGCAGCGATTTTGGGCTGAATCACTTGCACTATCTGTTAAAAAATAGATATTTGATCACATTTAATATCTATGTTGAATCCTAAAAAATTAAGCAAAGTCAAATTTCTCCAGTTAATTATTTAGAGCTGAAGTTTTAATATTCTATTGACAAAAGCTTAGCCCTTTCATCTTGAAGGCCTGATGCTGAAACGTTGACCCTAGTGGCCCCAGATTACTGCTATCTCCCCATTGTTCATGTGTAAAATAGACTTTAACCTAAATTGTTTCTTGTGAGAAGTAAATGAGAAAACACAATACATGAGTAATGATAATACCTACCAATTGCTGAAATCTTGCTATGTGCGCAGCATTATGTTCAAGTCTTTTCATGCATTATTTGTGTGTGTCTGTCATATTATGGGAGCTTAGCAATAGATTCTTCTTTTCCATCCTGCCTGTGTTCCAAAACACTGTGCAATATAACTTGAATAAAACAAGACACTTTTCTCCCTAATGTCTTTAAGGAAACATATTCAGTAAATCAGACTGCTTCCATGCTTCGGAGAGCAGAAAATAGGAGACCTGTATGTTAAGAATACAATAAAATTTAGATACTAGAGCTATTCAAGGCAGTCGAGACCAGGAGGAGAGTGGAATCATCGAGGCATCTCCCTGCAAAATCTGACTTTGTCCCCAATGTTGGTGACTTTTCTGAAGTCAGAGAATTTTTTCAGCCATATAAAAGCCATTACACTGTGTGAATAACAATGCAGAAAACATATAAAATATACTAAAGCACTTCACAACATCAAAAGTTCTATAAAATGACTTATTAGCAACAAGAAAACTGCATTCAGTGGCTTAAAGAACAGAAAAGGGCTGGAAAGATGAGCTATTGATGGCTGGGGGCTGTAACAAAGGTAGAGGGGGTCACTACTCACGGTGCACTGCAGACGTTCACATGGGGCAGGGTAAGTGCTCCTCTTCCTGAACTCTTCATGTGTTTTCTGCAATTTCCAGGTCCAGAATTGAAGAAGGTTTAAAATTTTCCTAAGAGTGGAGACCTAATGCATGGGTATGCACTTGCCTTTCTTGCAGCTTTGATTCCTGGCACTGCGTATGGTCCCTGGGCACTGCCAGGAGTAATACCCTGAGCGCACTTGGAATTGGTCCCCAAACAAAAATAAGTTAGATAAAAAATAAAAAGTTTTCTTTTAGAGAGTATTCTTGTGCCTCTATACGGCCAGGGGGTGGAGGGCAGAAGAGAGGAGTGATAGAATTTCTCAAATAGTATTTTCTACTATATTTTAAATGTATGGTTTAAAAGTAATAAATATGCATACGTATTGTATATTATATATAGTTGTTTTGTTTTGTTTTGAGGCATACTTTGCAGTGCTCATGGCTTCCTTTAGACTACACTCAGGGATCATACCAAGTGGTGCTTGGGGGACACACAATATGCAGGGAATTGAACCCAGATTGGCTGCAATCAAGACATGCACCTTACCCAATATACTGATATACTATGTTTCTCTCGCCCCACCCCGCCCCACCCTGGATAACATTACTTGTTTATTGACATGTTAAGATACAATTAAACTTGTAACATCATAAAATAATTATTTTGCCACTAACCTCATATACACAGTTTTAGAATAAATTAAACCGTGTAAACAGTATTTTTATTCAAAATATATATAAAATAAATATGAAACTTCAAAAGTGAGAGTCAAAAGACTTGGCATTGAAGACATTCTAAGGGGCTGGAGATGCATGATAGTGGTTAGAGTGGTTGTCTTGTATTCAGGCCAACATGAATTTCACACACAGCACTTTATAGGGTGTCCTGAGCTCCACCATAGGACTTATTCTCCGAGCATAGAGTCAGGAGTAAGCCCTTAACACTGCAGATTGTGACTCCAAAACCAAAATCAGAGCACATAAATATATGTAGAATATGTGCAGTAATCTTAGATAAGATTCTACTGTCAATGGGGACCGGAGCGATAGCCCAGGAGGTAGGGCATTTGCCTTGCACGCAGCCGGCCCATGCCCACCCGGGTTCAATCACCAGCATCCCATATGGTCCCCTGAGCACCGCCAGGAGTAATTCCTGAGTGCAGAGCCAGGAGTAACCCCTGAACGTCACCGGTGTGACCCAAAAAGCAAAAAAAAAAAAAAAAAAAAAGATTCTACAGTCATTTAAATTTCACTGAAAACATTTAGACTGTTAATTGAAAGTTGTTAAGTTTATAATTCTTATTTTTGTTCTTGATCAAGTGAATCAATAAAATAAATGCATATATGCTAAAGTGACTTCCAACCCTTTCTCTAAATTTTATCTTGAGACCAAACCTTTTAGATCTTCAAAAAAGTTAAAGTAAAATTCCATTTTCACCACTTTTTTATATTGTTGATCCCTTGGTGCTTTCAGATAATAAGCGAAGCGGGAGCTAGAAATGCTGAAATACTGTCAACCAGGTTTTCTCATTGAGTTTCCAATCTAAACAGAAATCTCATAAGGAAACTACTTTCACAGTATCTCAAAAAGTGTGGGGAGTTTAAATAGATTCTCGAAGTTTGGATTATTATTTAAAAACAATCCCAAGTCATCTGAGGCTATCTATAGAGTCATTTAGACCTTTCTTATCCTAAGGAACAACAGGGACCATATACAAAAATATCTCCATAATTGTATGGTCTTAGTGAAAATCTAATTTTCAAAGTCATCAGAATTCGGTAGAACAGGCAAAAGTATTCATAAAACTTAGAATTTATCAACTAAAGTCAAGATTTAAATTTCCTTGTGTACTAACATTATTTATTTTTATAGGATTGCATTTTTTCATGTTCTTTAGAAAACTCATCCTACATTTTTAGTTCATAATCTACTATCTTTCATGTTTTTGTACAAGGAAAAAAAATTTGTTTTGCACTATAAACATTGCTGATAAAAGAAGGAGGGTCTTAAAATGACCTTGCAAATGGATTTATGAAAGTTCTGAGAAAATTGCAATAAGGAACACCCCAAATTCACTTAAAACCACATTTCACAAATATTATAAACGTAAAACCTTTCTTTTCATACAGGACTTTCCTCTACAAAATAGTATGACATTTCTTTATCAAAAAGTATCTATTCAAGATAGAATGTTCTTTTCCCTGCTTTTTTCTTAAAACCCTGCTGCAATGCCAATGAAAAGTGCAAAAGGTTTAAATGCACAGTAGTGAAGAGGAGAAGAGGAGAAAGTAGATGTCATCAGTTTGTCAAATTTGTAATTGGATTTGAGGACAATGGAACGGAGATGGAAGGGGATTGACATATGATTCGAACTGAGGCTACGCAGGCCTCCATGTCTCTAATGAAGGAGACGGGGGCAGTGACTTTATTTGCTCTTCAGAGAACTCGAGAGTTCGTCTTCTAAAATTCCTGGTCAGGAGTACAAAGTACAAATCTGACTAGAGAAAACAAAGGCTCTACTTGGGAATCTTGTTGCTTCTAACACTTGTAGTTTCTGCGTGCTGAGCTGCTCACAGCTCAGCCCTTATCCTAAAGGCCAGAGAACTATGTGCATTTTAGGACAAGGAGAGAGAGCCAGGTTTCTAGTGCTATCAGTGTTCCTAGGCCCATAAATGCATTCTTCTCCTGTGGGTTTTGTCTGCCTATCTTCTACCTAGCAATGCATTGTAGATTAAAAATGATCTGTGAAGTGCTTGTCTAAGCCTCTAGTAAATCATCTCATAAGTAGAAGAGAAGGAGGCTCTCAAAAGGTTTAGCCACATTGTAACAGAGCAGCTAGATAACTACTAATAGGGGTCAATTTAGGCTATATTGTAAAATGATAGTATCCAAAATACACATCCAAAAGAGCAAGAACAACAAGAGCTGGTGTGGATGCTGGGAAAAAGGGACCTCATCCACTGTTGGCGGGAGTTCCGACTGGTCCAGCACTTTTGGAAAAAAAATATGGACATTCCTCCAAAAATAAGACATTGAGCTCCAATTTGACCCAACAATACCACTGCTGGGAAGATACCCTAGAGACCCAAAAACACACAGGCGAAACACTATCTAAACTTCAGTACTCATAGCAGCACTATTCACAATAGCCAGAATCTGGAAAAAAACTAAATGCCTGAGAACAGAAGATTGGCTAAAGAAACTCTGGTTTATCTACACAATGGAATACTGTGAATCTGTCAGAAAAAGACAAAGAAATGAAATTAACCTACAAATAGATGGACATGGAGATTACCATGCTGAGTGAAATAAGTCAGAAGGTAAAGGACAGATACAGAACAACTGCATTTATTACTGGGATATAAATATATACTAGTGCTTTACCAATTGTGGGAAATGGCAATGCCACACTAGAACTGAACATGGAATGTACACAAAGAGATTTACATGATAATCCCTAAATGTCTGTAGGGCAAGCCACAATGTGTAAAAAAGGAAAAGAAAAGAGAGAGAGAGTAAAAGAGTGAGAGAGAGAGAGAGAGAGAGAGAGAGAGAAGAAAAGGAAAAGTACCTGTTATAGAAGCAGGCTTTGGGAGCGGCAGGGAATTTGGGGAAATCGGTGGTGGGAATAGGGCACTGGTGGAGGGATGGGTGCTGGAACAACATATGACTGAAACCCAATCATGAGCATCTTTGTAATTGTATATCACACGGTGGTATAATAAAAATAAAATAATTACAACATACACTTGAGAAAAACCAGAACAACAAAGGCAATATCTAAATGAATAGTGAATGTGATCGAGCAGAAAGGAAATAATTCAGAACACAAAGAATTTTAAAAAATGATTTGTATTCTTTAGCAATATGAATACATAACATGATGAAAATCTTTAAGTTCATCTTCATAACAAATACAGAAAGAGCTCTTTAAATTAAGATGTGGGGATGAATAAGGGCCTTTGTGCACAGGTCAGGTTTGATCAATAACACATATTTTCCTCCCAGCACCAGGAATGATCCCTGATACAGAACTGAAGGTCTGAATAAACCTAGTGTGCCCTACCCACAAACAAAATATAAGCAAATAAAGTTGAGATGTGATTGCTTTGCAAAGAATGAAAATCCATCTTAAATGTAATGGTAAAAATAGAAACTATGAAACAAAATAGGAAGAGAAAAGGTGATAAGTGCAATCAATTTAAGAAATCCAATATTTGTGATATTGGAATTAAACAAAGACATGGAGTGAACTGATACTTTCTAATATTACTACTAATACTAAAGAATAATTTAAGAATTAAAGATAAGTCTTTAAATGATAAGAACTTTTAAGTGACAAATTTAATAAATGAACAATGACTCAGAATTCCTATGTGGTAGGAATACAATGGCAAGGGCAATTTCACAAAAGAGTCACAACTTGATTTATACCCCAATCTGGATGATTTTATAGTTAAAAAGTGTTGCTACAGGCTGTCGGTTATTATGCAGAGACACAGACACAAAGGGAAGAGCCTTCATCTGGCTCTCCCCTAGCTCAGTAGACTGACTATGAGGCACCCAGGAGGGAGAACGGGTTTTAGTCCGGGCCACCACCCCACTGGGGACTCAGAAGTAGCCAGAGGAAATTTGCTCACCATAATCACAGCCATTTTTAACAAGCTCATCAGAGCCTACTTGGGGAGAGGGCATTAGATCTCTACTTGTCATTAGAGCTCATCAGAGCCCCACCCAAGAGAGAAGCCAATTTCAAGCACAGGTATGTGGTCTTGTCAACGAAAGTCACCAGGTTTCATGGAGATGGAACTGGGGTCCCTTTTCCCGCCTTTGTTAGGTCTGGAAGGACTGGTGGACCTGCACATGAACTGCCTCCAGGCTATCGGCCATGATGCAGAGACACGGACACATGGGACAGAGCTGCCATCCATTCAGCTCTCCCCAAGGTGCACGGCCTCAAAGGTACATCAAACTAGTAGAAACCAACCATGTTCTAGAAACTCAGAAAGTAAATTCAAGGAGAGAATCTGGCCAGATTCTCTCATAACCAATCAGAGGGGGGAAATGGATTTATCAATAACATCACCATGTATGTGCTTTAATTATCAATATAATCAGTGCCAACTGAGGGAGCAGGCATGGGGGTTGGGGGTGGGTGGGAAATAAAAAATTCAATAAACTGTTATTTATTAAATTCTGTCAGTCTTATGAATAAACTTATGCTTGTTGAGTGACATTGCTTCTTTGCCATGAAGCAATGCAGCAAATGTTTTTCATGTTGGAGAGACTCAGCACGCTCTTGGGAATTAGTTTTATGCAACTTGACGAATTTTCTTGTAACACTGTCTCCTGAATAGAAATTTTCTTAGTCTTTGTATATTTGAATAATTCTTTAATTTATTTTTAATTTTTGGGTGAAATTTATGCTGGGAACAGAACGATAAGTTGAGAATTTGAACTTTTTAAACATATTATGACAACAGAAAACTTAGACTGAAAATTCCCAAATCCACAAGTAAGGGGCTTACCTCTGCTGTTCCTCAACTACTTAATATTTATCCTATAATCCTCCTCATGTCCCCTCACATAGTCTTTAAACATATAGATTTATTTTCTTGTTTCTCATAGACAATAAGTGCTTTCTAACTCTCTGCTTACCTCCTTTAGTCAATGTAAACAATAAATAATATTTTTGTTTGTTTTGCTTCAACCCCAGCCCAAGAGCATGTATGTGTCCAATCCCTACATTTACAACACATGTTGGTGGACCTCAGATTATGGCCGTGTTTATCACTACAAAACACTTGTGTGTTGCTACCATTTTTCCTTTAAACTCTGTTAGAGCCATGTTACTCTTTTATTCGGTTATTTAATTTCCATTATTTCTAATTGCATGGTGCATAAATAACAGGAATTATTTCTTAATCAAAGATATCCACCCTAAATGTAATTTGCATAGTATGTATATTTTTGATTACAATAATTTTGCTTATCTTCATGAATTTTCAAGTGCTGATGCAATTTTCTGTTTCCTTTTCCAATCTGAATATAAATGGAGACAACTGACATGACTGATTCATGGCATATGGTATAGCCATCTGCAGTGGACAGAAATTGCCCAGCTCATCTTCTAAAAGCAGGTAACTTTTTTTCAGTTTCTGGGGTATCTGAACTGTCTTCAGCTTACAGTCCTTTTCATGGACTTCATCAACTATAGAGTCATTATACCCAAGGACTCACTTTCAGGCTATCCTTACCGATAGATAATAACTGATCAACGAGGTAAGAGATCTAACGCCCTCTCTCAAGTAGGTAATAAACTTCATTGACATGGATCTATGTTTGACCTCCACTCCACCCAAATATTCTCTGCCCTGCATCATGTATTGCTACCTGCAACACTCCCTACTAAATGTCCTTTCTTCTCATTTTACCTCAAGGACTATTTCATATGGAACCCATGCTGAAGTATAAGACATGATCAATCCAAAGCAAATGCTGAACATATTGTCTTTCTCTTGTCAGACAATATGCTGTAAGTCTCTTTCTCCAGATGTTCCCGATCAATATGGATGCAAACAAAACATTAAAACACTCTTCATCGAACACTAAATAGAAATTTTCATTTCTTCTAAAAGCTGCAATGAATTCTAACGCATCATTATTTGCTTCATAAAATCTATATCTCACTTGTTCATTTTCTTTAAAGAAAATGTGTCCTCTGTTTAAATTTGTGAACATCAAGGGATAAACTCCTATAAATGGTCCATGTAAGTACATATGCATGGATCCAGAAATTGGCCTGAACCAGCATTAGCCAGGAATTCTAACATAAACTGTCTAAGAGATAAACTATAGGTATTAAAAGAACTGGTCATAAAGCCATTTGACAAAAACTTTTCACTGTTTTACCTGCTGACTGAAGCAATATTTGATTATCCTAGTAAAGGGGACATCAATAGTACCTTTTCAGTAGAATAAAAATAAAAACAAATTTCAGAGTGATGAGGAAAAGGTTTTGTTCCATTTAATACTCATTCATACCACTTAACTGTTGGATTTTAAATGAACTTGAAACTTTTCCTATTCTTATTACTTTTGTGTGTGAGAAAAATCATTTATAGCTTCAATAAAGAAAATAAAGGTAGGTACACTAACTTAGTAAACATTTGCTTTCTAATTTATTGGAAAAATAAGTTTTCTCTGAGACCTATGTACATTTTCTTTTCTGTCATGCAATATTTAGTTTTACTGCAAGTGACATGATGACAAAGATGTATAACAAAATTCAGAGAAGAGAGAAAAGATGAGAAACAACAAAAGTCTTATGTATTCATAAGGGAGTGTGGATTAATATCAGGGATGGATTTAGGAGAACAAAATGCAAGTGCTAAATATAGGAAACTGTAAAGAACAGGAATGAATCACAGTAAAATAACTTTCCAGAATGTGAATGAATTTTGACCAACAAAGTACGAGGGTAAGTGTACGGAGGCACCAAGAAACAAAACAGAAAAGGAAGACATAGTACTGGCCATCAGTTACAGGCTCGTCTGCCCACTGAAATCCCACAATGGGCAAGGAATCCATTTATTTTTTTTGCAAGGAACACCATATGGCACTTCTTGAATTTGTGTATGCATATCATGTATAAGTAAATACCACTCATCAAAAATTCATTGGTTTGAAACTTCCTTCATACTTTGAGCTGTTCTTCTGAATTCACGAAATTATTTATTAGTTCATTTAATTTTTGAATAGGTCATTCTGATCAATTAGGTAAATGTGACATCATTTTCTCCAAAATTTAACTTGCAAGACTCCCATGATATTAAGTAATATTTAGATAAATGTAGGGCTTGAGTTAGAGAAATGTTTTCTGGAAGCTGACTCATATGCAATTATTTTCTTGGAGGGGCTTAAATAGAGTTGAAAAATAATTGGAGGAAAAAGAAAAGGGAACCGAGACTTATTTATGGATGCCTTATTTATTCATTTACTTACACATTTCTTGATTACTTTTTTTGATAAGGAAATATATATTTTATGTGTGCATTGTTTCTATGCTTTTTGAGTCAGTTTCGATTGGCATATCAAAGTATTATCCACTGGGTGGTTAGCAAACAAAAAAAAATCTGCTCTTTTAGGACAGATTTGGAATCCCCAAATCAGGTTCTCACTATGGTTAGATTCTATGAGAATCCTCCCTGAGGATGCAGATTACTGACTTCTAGCCATATGCTCTATGAAGGAGCAAGTTAATCTCTAGACTCCATTGAGGAGTCATCACATTGCAGAACTTCTGCTCTTAGCACCTAGCCACCACCAAGGCCCCCTCTGAGGATAAATGGATTAGAAACCTGAATTGAGGAAGGCTACAAACATTAAGTCTCTAAAAGTATTCAAAGATATTTCTTAGGGGGCAAAGTTCCAGAAAGAAACAAACAAAATAACTTGCTTATGGTATGACAAGCATTTTATTATTTTGAAATAATGATTAGCCCTTAGTTTTTAGCACTAAATTCAGCAGTATTCAGTGCCAGAAATTGAACCAGGGTGGGCTCCATGCAAGGCAAGCAAGCACCTTAACCCCAGAGTTAGCTCTCCAGTCCAAACAAGAAATTTAAAAGCTCCCTCCCTCCCTCTCTCTGTCTCTCTCTCTTCTCTCTCTGTCTCTGTCTGTCTATCTCTCTCTCCCCTTTCCCCCGCCAATAGAGGTAGTGAAGGGGTACAAGATGCACACTGGTGAAGGACGACAGGATGGGTGTTGGAACATTTTGTTACTGAAATGCAATCATGTACAACTTTGTAACTGTGAAGCTCACTGTGATTCAAATAAATAAATAGATAAACAAGCAAACAAATAAATAAATAAATAGAAATAAGAATCACGCCTCCCAGATTTGAAAGCATACCCTCTTCTGCTCAAAGTCTATGAAGAAATGGGAGTTGGAATTCAACATTTTCCAAGGACACGAACTGTCTGAGGAAGGTCAAGGGCCATATGTCTTAAGCTTCCAACTCAAGGCAGACCACTGAGGTATGCTTTGCCTTACCTGATACAAACAATTGTAAATAGATCATTGCATACAGAATGCTATGCATAAATTTAATTTGTATTTATTACTTTCCAAGTTTGCTATTTTGTTAAACGTATGTGTTTAAAATATATCACATTATTCTCTATCTATTGCTTTTTGGCCTTTTTAAATAGTCATGTGGCAATTTAGAAGAAGGGAAAGACCACACTTTGACAACTCTGGAATCCTTGGGCTGGAACTTCATTCATCTTATAGAAAAATAGGTCGGAGTCAGTGCCAACAACTCCATCATTTATTGCAGCTGGGAAGAAGTTACTGAGTTGACTCTAACAGCTATTTCCATGTATATTAACTTGTCAGGATCCTAGCTATCCAGTTTTTCTCTCTCAGTCATATTTTAACTGCCACATTTAGGATCTTGGAATTCTTTTTTGTTTGGGGTCACATCCAGGAGTGCTCAGGACTTATTCTTGGCTCTGCACTCAGGGATCATTCC
Organism: Cryptotis parvus; assembly: GCA_021461705.1. Classification (NCBI taxonomy): domain Eukaryota; kingdom Metazoa; phylum Chordata; class Mammalia; order Eulipotyphla; family Soricidae; genus Cryptotis; species Cryptotis parvus. Next base: position 82,385 of record JAJIBD010001593.1, read on the forward strand.
TGGCAAGGCTATGTGGGACTATTTGAGATTCTGAGGATTGAACCTGGGTTCTCTGCATGAAAGCCAGGGACTTAACTCTTTTCTACCCCTCCAGGCTCATGGACCATAGCGTTTTTAATAAGTACATGCCAAAAGACATTGTTCAGCGTAAAACAGAGTATAAATTTCCAAACTATTCTTGAGATGCAATCTATATTAATAACCTTGATATTTATTGAAAAAATTGTATGATTATTACAAGTCAAGGACTATAGAATCTGGGTTACAAAGTCAACAAGATAGGAAACATCTAAGCATTTGATTTCATGGAACTTGTCACTGTCACTGTCACTGTCTTCCCATTGTTCACCGATTTGCTCGAGTGGGCACTAGTAACATCTCCATAAATCCTGTCACAAGCAAGTGTAACCCAAGGGCATCTGCTTGCTCCAGGGACAGGAAGAGCCCCAAACCATTCTTCAGGTCATGGAACTGAGGTCCATATTGTTACTAGTTTTTGGCATAACAAGTAAATAAAACACAGGTAGCTTGCCAGACTCTGCAGTGTCATGGAACTTATCATGGAACTTATCAGTTGAAGTTTATATATAATATAAACTTGGCATTTATATAATTTTATATTGAGTGAGCAGCTGGCCATCAGATATAGCTCTTCTAATATAATTTTATCAAAAAATAATGAGATTAAAAAGTTACTAGTGTCCTTATAGCTAGTGGGCTTGGAATAAGTTTATGGACATGGCTTGTGTGACAAGTTGTTAAAAGGCCCAGAAACAGGAAAAGTGTCAGGAGAGATTTGTTTTCTCAAGTCAGATATCAATTTTTTTTTCAAATATTTCCCCTCCAGAAGGAATTTTATCAGAATTTTTTTTTGCAAATATTTCCTCTCCAGGAGGAATTTTATCAAAATAGCATAGATGCTAAAGCTGTATTTGTATAGTTTGCAACTTTGGAAGTTCACTTTGCAAAATATATGACTTTGTTTCCAAAGTAGCGTTAGACTGCTTTCCCAAAGAGGTGTTTGGACAGATTGTTGAGTTTGGTGCAGGAACAGGAAGGAGTCAAGCTGGCTGGGAATTCTTACAATGCCCTCCCGCATATTTGTTGTCTGAGTCTATTTAGCCCAGCGGGAGCTGTTAGGAGACCACTGAGAACCAGGTTGCTCCCAGCAGTGAAGGATGTTCGCCTCCTCTTCCTTAATTACTTCAGTCGTGCATATGGTTGAGCATTTACTGGGTGTGGAAAAGCTAGGAGAAATGAACATTTACGGCTGAAGCTACATTTTAATTAATTCTCTTTATTATTTTTATGAGCAAGGCAACTAGGTATCATGGTAGGTGAGAATGGCAGAAAATTCATGGGAAAAGGAAAGCGACAGGGAAATGAACCTGATGTGTGCAGATCTACAGGAAACGACACATAGTCCTCTCTAATCAATGATCTCTATCTTAAAAAAAAATTAATCACCCTGAGGTAAACAGTTGTCCATTATTGGGTGTCAGTCATACAATGTTCAACACCTGCTCCTTTACCAGTGTACATTTCCTACCACTAATGTTCCCAATTTCCCTCCTTTCACCCCCCCCACTGAGTCTGCCTCTCAGAAGATACCTCTCTCTCTCTCTCCCTCTCTCTTTGTCTCCCCCTTGGGTCATCATACTTTGCAGTACAGGACAGCAAGGTTATCATGTACATCCCTTTACCTACTTTTAGTCCTCAATTCTTGTCCAGAGTGATAGTTTCCAGCAGTCGTTGTCATAATGTTCCCTTCCCCCACTTATGACTAGCTTCTAACCATGGAATAATCTGCCTGGCCCTCATTTCTATTGAGCTATTCATTCAGCTGCTACTGAATGGCAAGCAGCAAAGGAAAGCACTCCAAGTGCATTCCCTCTACTATTAGTTTTATGTAGGCAGCGAGAATTGGACTTGTAAAACAAATGGGCTAGCTAATGTTGTCCTGGCCAACAGATTGGAATAGCATTGGTCACTGCAACTTGCATGGTTCATCCCTATTTAGATAGGAATAAGACATCTTTTCCGTCTAGAGGGATAAAAGATAGTACCACAGATGGGGGTTGAGGAATAAGTTTTAATATATTTATTTAGAGAATAAATGCATGAGATTAGAGGCTCCTACAAGAGTATCCCACCCACATAGCAGAGCCTGGCAAGCTGCCCATGTCATATTTGACATGCCAAATACCAGTAATAATTATAGACCTCATTCCCATGACCTGGTGATATAGTTTAAGGCTCTTTTATATTCCTGGAGCGAGCAGATACACTAGCATGTGACAGGACATTTGGAGACGTTACTGGTGCCCGCTCTAGCAAATCGATGATCACGGGAAGACAAGTGATACAAGTGAAGTGATTACATTATTTATAGTAGAGGTATACCACTTGATCACTTGATCACTTGACTTCCCGTAGATCACCGATTACTCGAGCGGGCACCAGTAACATCTCAATATGCCCTGTCACATGCGAGATAGCCCAAGGGCATCTGCGTGCTCCAGGAACACAAAGAGCCTCAAACCATATAACCTATACTATATAATAGAGTTATATATAGTAGAGGTATATAATTATATAAATGTCATATAATAACAAAAGTAATATAAAACAAGTTATTTATATATTTTAGACCTTTCCTATATACATTAACATATAAATACAGGATTTCTAAGAAATTTGTCTAATTGTACCTCCTTATTTTTTAAATATTTTAATCCCATTTATTTATTAATCTTATTTAATAATCTGTGGGTAGATTATTAATATGTATTAATAATTAATATGTATTAAAATATGTAACATAATTACATATGCAATTAATATTTATTAAAACAATCATTCTGTGCTTAGATAAAAGGTGTTTCTCTTAATAAGTATCTTATAGTTTCTTGAATTTTTAAAGCATGATTTCTATTAATCAATGCTTCTTGGTGTTTATATATATATACATATATATATTTAACTTTTTATTATACCACAGTGAGATATACAATTATAAAGATGTTCATGATTGGGTTTCAGTCATATGGTGTTCCAGCACCCATCCCTCTACCAGTGCCCCATTCCCACAGTCAATGTTCCCACATTATTCCCTCCCATCTTTCCCAGCCTGCCTCTATAGCAGACACTTTTCCTTTTCCCTACTCTCATTCTCTCTCTCTCTCTCTCTCTCTCTCTCTCTCTCTCTCTCTCTCTCTCTCTCATCTTACACATTGTGACTTTCCCTACAGACATTTAGGGTTTGTCATGTAAATCTCTTTGTGTATATTCAATTCTGAGTTCTAGTCTAGTGTTATCATTTTCCATAATTAGTACAACGCTGGTATCTGTTTATATCCCATTAATGAATGCAGTCATTCTATATCTGGCCTTTTCCCTTTTGACTAATTTCACTCATCTTATATCTCCATGTCCATCCATTTGCAGTTAAATTTCATGACTTCATCTTTTCTGACAGCTGCATAGTATTCCATTGTGTATATGTACCATTGTTTCTCTAGCTAGTCTTCTGTTCTTGGGCATTTCAGTTGTTTCCAGTTTCTGGCTATCGTGAATAGAGTTACAATGAATATCAAAGTTCAGATAGTGTTTCTTATGTGTGTTTTTGGATCTCAGGGTATATTCCAAGGAGTGGTATGTTGGGTCAAATGTGAGCTCAATATCTAGTTTTTGGAGGAATGTTCATATTGTTTTCCAAAAGGGCTGGACCAATCAGCATTCCCACCATCAGTGGATAGAGTCCATTTCTCTCTGTATCAAACCAGCACTGGTTGTTCTTGCTCTTTTGTATATGTGCCAAGTCACTCCAGACAAAACAAAACAAAACAAACCAATGTTATATATGTTATAAATAACCTAGACAGGTTATTTTTATATTATCTTTAATATGGATTTTTGTATTACCTTTAATTTGGACTGAGGATTTTTTTTTTTGCTATTAACCTACATTTTAGAGGAATTTGTATTTAAGAGTTTTGTAAGGTATTTCACTTAAGAGATATTGTTGTATGCATTTGTAATTTTCAGGGGAAATGCAGAGAACCTAGAATTCTAAAACAAAATTAAATAAAATTGGCAGAGTCACAGGAACTTCAGAACGAAGTACATTCTACAATATGGTAGACACTAGTCATACATGGATATTTAAATTAAAATACATCACTAAAACTAAAGTAAAAATCACTTCTTTAAGTGTATTAATTATATTTTAAAATTCATTTACTGTGTGTAGCCAACAGCTCTCAATTAACAAGTAGAAACACATTATTAATTTTTTTTTAAAATAGTATGACACTACTGTCCAAGGCCAGGAAAACACAAACAAGGCAGACTTATCAATACCAATCTACCACAAGTGGGAGTCAGAGGCTAAGTAAGATAGAGAAGGGACCAGTGTGCTAGTAATTGCTGGAATTGATGTCAGACTAGAGCTGAGCCTTGAATATCGACAATATGATATACATGAGAACCCCTAAACATATGTATTGCAAGCCACAATGTGTGGGAGAAGGGAGAGGCAAAGAGAGAGACAGAGAGAGAAGAGGAAAGGAAAAGTGTCTCTGTTATAGAGGCAGGCTGTGGGAGGTGGGAGGGAATACGGATGGGTATTGATTGGAACACTGTATGACTAAAACCCAATCATGAACACTGATTACAAAACTAATCTTTGTAATTGTAGATAGATGGAGAGAAAGAGAGAGAGAGAGAGAGAGAGAGATGAGCTTCAGCCTTCTATGAAAGACCTTTATTGTATTATTCGCAGTGATCTGACTTTGATCTTTGGATTTCTGTTTCTTATTCACAAAGACAGAGTAGTCATGTCTAGTTTACTGGAATTCATGTTATTGGAAAAACTGAAGCTGTATAGCTTCCAGAATAATATGGAAGCAGAGTGTGCTAGAAGAGTAAGCAAGGAGTCTTTCCCAAACTCTTGGCCTGATTTAACTTCAGACAGACTTCTTCTGAGCTCTTGCTTTCTGATTTTGCTGTTTTAATATATTTGTATATATTAGAATCTGGAAATTATAAATCCTTTTCTGCTTATTTGGATAAGAATCTTTTTGAAAGTTTATTTAAGTTGCAACAGAATGTCTTGTAAGGAACAAGGAGTCATGTTTTGAAATAGTTATTGAATGTGACAGAACATCCTAACTGCCTATCTGTGTGGGAGTGTAAGAACTTTGATACAACACTGAGCATGAATGTAGGCAATGTGATATACATGATAACCCCTAAAATGTATGTACTGCAAGCCACAATTTGTAAGAGAAGGAAGAAAGACAGGAGGAAGAGAGAGTAGGAGAAGGAGGAGGAGGAGGAGAAACTGAAGAAGAATGAAAAGCAGGAGGAGGAGGAGGAGGAGAGGAAGAATGAAGAGGAAGAAGAGGAGGAAGAAGAAGAGGAAGAGTAAGAAGAAGAAGAGGAGGGAGGAGGAAGGAGAAGGAGGAGAAGGAGGAGGAGGAGGCAGAGGCGGAGGCAGAGGAGGAGGAAGAGAAGGAGAAGAAGGAGGAGGAGGAGGAGAAGGAGAAGGAGAAGAAGGAGGAGGGGAGGAGGAGAAGGAGAAGGAGAAGAGAAGGAGAAGGAGAAGAGAAGGAGAAGGAGGAGAAAGAGAAGGAAAAGGAGAAGGAGAATGAGAAGAAGAGGAAGAAGAAGAAGAGAAAAAGAAGAAGAAAGAAGAGAAAAAGAAGAAGAGAAAAAGGAAGAAGAAGAAAGAAGAGAAGAAGAAGAAGAAGCAGAAGAAGAAGAGAAAAAGAAGAAGAAGAAAGAAGAGAAAAAGAAGAGAAAAAGGAAGAAGAAGAAGCAGAAGAAGAAGCAGAAACAGCAGAAGCAGAAGAAGCAGAAGCAGAAGCAGCAGAAGCAGCAGCAGAAGAAAGAAGAAGAAGAAGAAGAGGAGAAGAAGAAGAAGAAGGAGGAGGAGGAGGAGGAGCAGGAGGGAGGAGGAGGAGAAGGAGAAGGAGGAGGAGGAGGAAGAGGAGGAGGAGGAGGAGGAGGAGAAGGAGAAGAAGAAGGAGAAGAAGAAGGAGAAGAAGAAGAAGAAGAAGAAGAAGAAGAAGAAGAAGAAGGAGAAGGAGGGAGGAGGAGGAGGAGGAGGGAGGAGGAGGAGGAGGAGGAGGAGGAGGAGGAGGAGGAGGAGGAGAAGAAGAAGAAGAAGAAGAAGAAGAAGAAGAAGAAGAAGAAGAAGAAGAAGAAGAAGAAGAAGAAGAAGAAGAAGAAGAAGAAGAAGAAGAAGAAGAAGAAGAAGAAGAAGAAGAAGAAGAAGAAGAAGAAGAAGAAGAAGAAGACGAAGAAGAAGAGGTGGTTGTGGAAAGATGGTGCTGGAACACTCTGTGGCTGAAACCCAATCATGAACAGCTTTGTAATTCTATTTCTCACAGTGATATGATAAGATAAAATATTATACTACATTGGCTCTTATTATGAAGGTATATGTGCTGTGTCTTTGTGTAAAACTAAACAGTAAATACCAAAGACCTAAAATTTCTCTCGCTCTGTCTGTAACACTTCTTCAGATCGTTGTCTTTATGCAGTTGTTTTTAAAATCAATGCCTACTTGGTCTTGTCTAATGCAATATTTCCTTCATAGTTTATAGCTGAAGTCAAGACTTTTGATTTGGAAGCCAAAACAAAGCACAGAAGTTTGAACCCAGGAAGCTGAAATACTACTGCTTTTTTTATTCTTATGCACTCCTGCCCCCATTCTTGTAATATGAATCTGTTATAATCTTTGTTGTCTGGAAATCAGTGAAGGCGAAGGGGTGCTACTTACTAAGGTCTCCCTGCTTCCTGCCTGCCACTTCTTTGAATTGACAGGAAGGAAAAACGTTCTTTTGTGTGAATTTTTTTCAGCCATAACTGCTGATCTGCTCCCAACCATTGGCCAATGTCTCCTGATCCTGCTGATAAAAATTCAAATCTGTTCTTTAAATCCTGCAGCAGACCGATGTCACTTCAAGTGCCTCTGAGTACTTAGCCTTTCCTTTCATTATTAATTCCAAATTTTAATCTCATTCAGTGTGAACTTGGGGTCCCCATGTCATCAAAATGATTCTACTGAAGTCGGTCTAGTTCGCTCATGTGAACTCAGCTTGAGAAGAGCGGGAAAAGGGAGCAGAATTAGCTTTTGATGCCACCCAGTTTGTTGCTTGGCAAAGCTTGTTTAATCCTGCAGAAAATCTGGCCTCGCAAAGGTATCAAAGATGGGCTCACTCTGTTGCCCTCTGTGCTTTCTAGATTCCTTAGAAATTTCTTGGTTCCACAGTGTTTCTCTATGGAAGGCAGTTTGTTTCCTTTGGATATGCAGGGAATTAATGTATAATTATTTTCCAGTATTGTTAGAAACAATCACAATAAATTTTGATTTCCCCATGGAGAACAGAGAAAGAAAATAAGCTAAAGCAAATGTATCCTGGGGCTTTTAAACAGGCCAGTCCTCCACCAGGCTGATTCCAACAAGGACAGTTGGCTCTCTGAAAGGACCCATCTGCACTGGGCGGCTGCGTGCTTTGTAGCTAAATTATGGGAGGGTCATCTAGGTCTTTGTGACTTCAGTGTATTATAAGAACAGAGAATCACTTCCCAACCCCCTGCCCTGTAAATGCCTATATTCAAATTGAATGATGAATCTTCTTCAGGTTCCTAAAGTTCCAGTAGAGTCATTATCAAGTTAGATGATGACATATAAAAAGGACAAAGTGTGCTAGTGGAAACGTTACCTGTACAGTTTTCTGATAAGAACATTGTTGGCAATGTCCTCTAACCTATTTTATCTGACTGTGGCCAGAAAAACAGGGTGGGGGGTGTGGGGAAACCCTAAGCTCTAAAAGATAGAAGCCACTAAAGAAGTATCAGACAGTGGGTGACCCAGCTGCTACCAACAGGGCCCTCGTATTGCCCTCAGAAACACTGTCACTTTTATTTATCAGTGTCCCAGAGATAAATAAAATAATAACCCCTGTAAAAACAATATATTATCAGATATTTCTCAATTACATCCAGTATAAGTAACCTCTCTAATGATAACTTATACTGACTTTATAACAACAACAAAATAACCTGCCCACACTCCATTTTTCCATGGCATTCCATGAGGAGAAGTGCCTACTTCTTACTCTTCACTTAAATTCTGTGATTCTGATTTTCTTCTAACTCCTTTATTTGAAGTCCCATAAAAGTCTGCCTTGCATGGTGTGTTTCCCATTTTCTACAGTAGAATTTATGAATCTATCTTTTCTATTTTGATTACAGAGGCAATTCTGAAGGGTCTACGCCATGGTTCCTACACTGTTCTGGACATGGGAGTCAAGGGCAGAGAGAACCAGCCAATGTCACTTAGCTTACACTTCCAAGGAGGGGCCAAACCAAGTTTTGATACAGAAATTTGAGTCAAAAGTCCATACTCTCAGTTTTTTGCTTTGGTCGAATGATGTAATATGAGCATAAGTTAAGCCAGTACACTTCTATTCAACTTTATACATGAGGCAACAAGACAAATCTGATTGACACACATAATGAAAACATTTATTTAAATGTGCAGTAAGGATAATCCAATAGGTCTTCAATATTTAATAATATGTATTTATTTTTTAAATGTATGGCTATATATATATGTATGGAATTGGAGGAGTTCTATAAAAAGATCACACCTTCTACAAGATCATATTCGGTGATTTTAATGCCAAGATAGGACCGAGAAGATCGGCTGAAGAACTCCACATCGGGACCCATGGCCTAGAATGGAACGGAACAGGGTGAGAGACTATGTGAGTTCATCATGTCCACCAAGACTATTCATGGGAACTCACAGTTTCAGAAGGCTGAAGCGAAACGTTGGACATGGGAATCTCCTGGCGAACAGTTCCACAATGAAATTGACCACATCATCTTCAATCGACGGTTTTGTCTGTGTTGCAGGACTCCTAAGGGCCGCTGCATATGCTCTGGATTGCCTCCCACAAATCACTCCGTAGATAAGGGGGTAGTCTAAATGTGGCAGTTTATCCGACCATGTATGCTGTACTAGCTGGTATAAATATTCTCCCATGCTATCACAATCATCGTGGGACTAGCTAGATCTTACCAGCATATTAGCCTGGCCACGTAAGGACACCTAAGTAATTAGACCAGAGAGAAATGCTGTTTGCTTCCCAAACAAACAAGCATGGCTCCCTGATAAAATATAAAACTACAATGAAGTAGAGGAGACTTGTGAAGGCTTGGAGAAATATTTAACTGGCATTGGTGTTGATCTTTGGTACAGTGACATGCCATCTCAGAAACCCCCTTCTCTACATTTCAAAGGCCTTCCCTTCCCGGCTCAAAACATTAGCACAGTAAAGGCCCTAGGTGAGATGCAGGGAGGGGTTACCTGAGGGCATTGGACCCTCCCCTGCTTTCCATAACAATGGGAGGAAGGTCTGAGTTGCTGGGGGTATAAACTAGCCTGTTCCCGCTCTCCCGGGCTTCTTCTTCCCGGTGGAATCTCGCCTTGTAAGCCGTTTTCCCCTTGGAAGTTATACACGTGGTGGTCGCCATCTTGGCCTACACGTGGCTGGGGTTCCTAGCCTGGAATCCTAAGCATCGGGTTTTTCCTTTTGCTGATTTGTATGCCTGAACCTGTGATAAGTAAAGTCTTTTAAAACCGCATCGGACTCCTGAGTGTTCATCCATTCCTCGCCTGCTTCGGAGGTAGAAGGGAACTCGCTTCCCGGCACTGTCGGGACCCCGGCGGTGCGCCCGACATTTGGCGTCCCTGGTGTGGGCACCACGAACATCGTCTGGTCTAATTATCATCGGACAGAGATCATCTGCCTCCGAACCGTGAGTAAAATGATGGATATCTCATGGTATAGATACATTGTATCTTTTATTGGCTCGAACCATACATAGCCCAGTCTATAAAGTTCCTTTCTGAGAACTACTCTATCTTTTCACAAATCATCTGGGTCCTTGTGATTTTTAAACTGTACCTTTGTGTAAGGACAATGTTTAATAGAGAGAGGGAAGAAAGTAATAAATTGAATGCAATCTTAAGGGACGAGGTTTACTCAGCGATTGAAGAAATAAGTGAGGATCATAAAGCTACAGGTAGACTGGTCTTAAAGCTTGAGGACAGAATTATTAAACAGAGTTTAAAAATTTGAAAACAAATTAGAAGAACAGGAAAGTAAAATTATTAACCAGATTTTAAAATTTGAGGAAAAATTAGAAGAACAGGATTTAAAATTCAAGGAAAAATTAGAAGAACAGGATTTAAAATTCAAAGAAAAATTAGAAGCACAGGAAAGTAAAATTACTAAACAGGATTTAAAATTTGAAGTAAAGTTTGAAGAGCAGAAGAAGGATATCGATAAAATCAGCACTATCTTAGAGGAAGAAATTGACAGACAGAGAGATAGAATAGATGGACAGAAAGAGGAGGTTTGGAAGTTACACATAAGATTGAAAGAACAAAAGGAAGAAATTTATAGGAAACTTGAAAACTTAAACCAAGAAATGGATGTGTTACGCAGGGAGTTTTCTGATTTCACAACTTATCAATCAGGACCTAGCGCATACCCAATACTGAGGCTTGAACCAACTAAAAAGCCGCTTCACAAACATGCCCCAAAACTGTAGACTTGAAAAAGGTGTATACATTCCCAGCAAAAAAATCTAAAAAGAATTCTAATGTGGCTGATAACTTAGAGGAAGAACAGGAAAACCCAGAGGAGGCAAATTCCCAAGCTGAAAATCTCTCCAGAGTTAATACCCTCAATGGGGTAGATGTTCCTCTGCCAGATACTACAAGCTCTGATGAGGAAGAAGGGGAGGAACAGATTAGCTCAAGTCAAAGAACAAAGCCCAGCAATCTTTCTCATGACCAATCTAAAGATAAAGTAAAACCGATTCATGAAGACTTAAAAATTGAGGCAATAACCCCGTTTAGGAAGGCTTGCGACAGGTTTGGAATATCAAGTCCTTATACTTTAAAATATTTAGCTGATTGGAGCGAAAATGATCAGTGGGTATTGGGAGACTTTGAAACGGGAGCCCATACTTGTCTAAACAAATCACAGTACATGCAATGGCATATTTGGTATGCAGATCGGTTAACCAGAATATTGACACTTTAAGAGAAAAGGAATCAGGCCATACTATAACTTTTGCCATGCTAAAAGGTGAAGGTGAATGGAAAAAGAAAGCAAAACAAGCGACATTACCTGAACCTATTTTAAAATTTGTTCGGGAGACAGCATTAAAAGCGTGGGAAAGAGTAGGTTCCGACCCAGAATTTCTAGGTAGCTATACGAAAATTTACCAGGGTCGTGATGAACCATACTTTGATTTTGTTGGGAGATTATGTGAAACAATCCAAAGACAGGTTCAATACCCAACCACTCAAGAAATCCTAAAACGAAACTTAGCATATGAGAATGCTAATCAAAAATGTCGAGCATTACTATATGGTATTAAGGAAAAGGATGACCTCATGGGGTATCTAAAGGCCTGTAGAAATGTCGGTTTAACCTCCCATAAAACACAGGATGATATAGAGACTTATCCCATACAGCAGGAGGATCAGGAGAGGGATGAAATGTCAGACAGCTCTAGGGGGAGAAACAATAAACTTCAAAGGATAAACAATAATCGGAGAAACTATTCTAATAATCGCAGCTCCACCCCTCGGAGGGCCCCACCTGGACCATGCCCAAGGTGCAGAAAAAGGAAAACATTGGGCCAGAGACTGTCGGTCTTGGAGGCGAAGTCAGCCTCAGGCTTCATCTGGACAGATAACCTGCTTTAGCTGCGGAAAGAAGGGACACACCCGTAGAGATTGCCCATCTTCTAAAACTATCAATACAGGGCAACATTCTAATAATCCCCTTTATAGGAAATGTTACATGGACCCCTCCCAGGTTCCACAAGCTCCGCAGGCTCAAATAACATCTATGCCTCCCCTAATGCGGGAAACTGGGTGGGGGCCAGCCCCAGGCCCAGCTGAATCCAGGGGCACTCTCCTTCATTCCACCTGCCCAGTATCCTCCGAATCAGAATCCACAGAATTACAGTCAATAAATGCTCTCTGGCCTACCCCATCAGGCAGTGGCAGTCTCGACATTCTCTGCCCTAAGACTGTCACAATATACCCAAGTCAAGACCCCTACATGCTGAAAACAGGGATAAAAGGACCTGCTCCCCCAGGTAGTATGGGTTTAATTCAGGGGAGCGATTGGCTGAAATTTAAGGGAATTATGGTGCATTTCGACTTCTGGATCCTGAATCTCATGGAGAGATAATACTGTCAATATCTGTGCCAACTAAATGGACTTTTAAAAAAAGGGGAACCACTTGCTAAACTATTATTATTTTTTGAGGATCCGTGTAGTCAGTCCGAACACCCTACAGCTGGTGGTTTAAACAGTACCAACCATTCTGCCAACTTCATTGTTGGTTATGCAGCCACACAGAACCAAGCCCACCAGCCACCTGCTAACTATCTAGTTGGGTACACTGCCAGAA
>JAJIBD010001594.1:0-76671 GCA_021461705.1 Cryptotis parvus
GTCTTTGGACCTCTCCAAGTATTTTGTTTGCATTCTAAGCATGTCTGAGACTCTCGCACATGGGGCAGAGCTGTTCTTGTTCTCCTGTGCCCAGCCATTAATGAGGCAGTCAGGAGCTGGTGGGTGCTGCCCTGGCCCACCACCGCAGAGCCTCCCAACAAGCCAGAAGACCCCCACCACTCAATGGGGACCTATTTTCCACATTTGGACTTCCCTCTTGTCAGAACTCCACCCAGCAGACCAGCCCAAAACAGCCTGGATCATCAACACCCACCCTGCAGCAGTTTTTTCCACAATCCAGCCCAGGTGCTGCTGGTCCAGAAACTCTCAAACATGGGGCAGAGCTGTTCCTTGCTTTCCAGCCCAGCAGTTGGGAGGCATGGAGGGTTCTAGCCCCTGGCCCACCACCAAACAGAGATTTTAAGGCTTGGCAGGGATTCAAGTCTGAAATAGAAGAACATAAAGCAGCTCAAACACAGTGGAGCGGGAAATAAGTGGAGAATTGATGATTTTAAAATTGATGAGTCTAGTGGTTCAGTAGTGAGTCTAGTGGTTCAGCAATGGAGCTTGATGAATTTAACAGAGGTTTGTGTGGCCAGAAATTGAGAAGGTAGTGGTTCCAGACAATATAGACAAACATTAATCACAAACATAATGGTGGCCACCACACACACATACACACGCACACACACATTTGATCGATCAATATCTTTCAGCTGTATATATGACCCCTCTAGAGTTATAAATGGTAACCAATCAAGTGCCTCATGAATATAAAGCCGGCAAATGATGGTGAGGAAGTGTCTTTTCCTGTGAATAGAGCATTGGGAAAAATTATTTTTTTCAAATTATTAAGTTTTTAGGAGTCTCAAAGTATTGGAGCACTGTAGCGCAAGTTTACTGCATTCCAATATCTTTATCCTGTGAACAGAATCATTATAAAAACAATTATTCAGTTGATTTAGCAAACATTTTTTGTAATGAGCTCTGTGATCATTGGCATTGAGCACTATGAACTCAGAGTCCACCCATTTTTCCACCCTTTTTTTCCATAAGAAAGAAAGCATTTAGGCTGTGAGGCAAGATATTAGACATGAACCATGATCACAGACGGCAAAACAAGATCATTATTAAAATGAACCAATCCAGGAGGTTTAAACGGCAACTTGCAATTTAAATTTTAAGACTTTGTATTGAAAGAATTAGTTGTTTTCTGATTTTTGGAGAATTCTCCCTCTTAACAAGTCGCAGAGGAACCCAGAGTTTCTTGGCAGTGTTATCATCTGTAGAAATGAAAGCATAACCTCTTCCCTGAATGAGGAGGTGACCAAACCCATTTATCATCAATTTTCACCTAGATAGGTGAATTGACTGTTTTTTGTGTTTACATATCTTATTGAAAATGACGTTCAGCCGTGGTTTAGGGATCTCCTTGAGGTAATTTAAGAAATTCTAAGGTAAATAATGTTAAAGATAAAGAATCCATTGGAGGCATTGCTTTAATAACTGAGTGTTAAGCATTCTGTGAGCATGTTCAACAACTGTCCTTGTGGATTATATGGAATTCCTGTACTATGTTTGACCTGCCATTCCTTGCAAAAAGGATTTGAAGGTTTTGCTGGTAAGTAGGACCGTTTATGGTATGGGGAATAGCCATGATGGAGAAGCACTGGAGTAAAATGAACAGATTTAGCTCTTTCAGACGTCGTAGGAACAGCCCATATGAACCAAAAATATGTATCAGGACCTCATGAAGGAAAGGTTTTTTGGGAAACAAGTTAGTATGAGTTATATCCATCTGCCACAATTGGTTTGTCTGTAAACCTCGAGGATTTGCACCCGCCACATGAGATGTACAATGTAAAGGAGCACAGACAGGACAGTTGCGGACAATTTGTCTAGCTTGTCTCCATGGGATGTCATGGTGTACATGAAGGCGGCGGGCATTTGTCTGTAGAGTCTGGTGCTCTTCCTCAGCTGATTTAAATACTGGTGCTGCCAAGAGATCTGCTGCTTCATTTCCTTGGACCATTGGCCCGGGAGTCGGCTGTGAGAATGGATGTGGGAGATGTATATAGGGAATGTTCTTTTCGGAGTAGATCTTGTAGTTTATGGAGCAGCTCCCTGAATTATAGGATTATGAGCATTTAAAGAAGCAGTGGCAATTCCAGGAAATAAACCAACTGCATATGCAGAATCACTCACCACATTACATGGGCCAGATACATGGGATAGTAAATGTATCAGGGTGGCGAGTTCCATTTGTTGGGCAGATTTATAATTTGTATGCACAGTAGTGGTCAATGAAGGACCTGTTATTCCACCCCCTTCCTGATGAGGAACCATCAATATAATACACTGGAGCATCAGGAATGGGAGAGGAGTGGACAATAGTGGAAATTACAAAAGGTGTCCCTTACAGAAATTCCCAGGTTTTCCAAGCTGGGTAATGATAAGATATTTCTCCTGAAAAATCTACTAAAGCTCTCTGAAGGATTTCACTAAGTGGTAAAACAGCTTCAATTTCTTTTTTAGGGTCAGGTAGTACAATTACATGCGGTCATGTCCAAGTCATACTTGGGTTCTTGATCTTCTCTTAATTATAAGGTTGTCTATAATCTCATATAATCCAGAGACTCTCAGACATGGGGCAGAGCCATTTTCCACATTTGGATTTCCCTCTCGTCAGAATCTCCACCCAGCAGACCAGCCCATCACAGCCCGGATCATCGACACCCTCCCTGCAGCAGTTTTTTTCTCAATCCGGGCCAGGTATTCTGGTCCACAGCCTCTCAGACATGGGGCAGAGCTGTTCCCTTGCTCTCCTTGTGCCCAGCCATTCATTAGGCAGTCTGGAGGGATGGCGGGTTCCTAGCCCTGGCCCACCACCTCGGCAGAGCCTCACAACAAGCCAGACAACCCCCCAATCCACGGGCGCCACGATTTTCCATATTTGGACTTCCCTCTCGTCAGAACTCCACCCAGCAGACCAGCCCATCACAGCCTGGCTTGGGCAGCCGCATGCGAACGCATTTCATCAATAAATGCTTTATTTGGAGGTGTTTCAAAGAGTATGCTTCCTGCACGGCAAGCCTGGCAAAGCTTCTCGTGTTGTAGTTTGATATGCCAAATACCAGTAATAAATATATTAGGTCATTCCGATGACCTAATATAATGGTTTGAGGCTCTTTATGTACCTGTAGCAAGCCGATACCCTTGGCTCTACTGGCATGAGACAGGACATATGGAGATATTACTGGTGCCCACTCTAGCAAATAGATGATGAACGGGAAGATCGTGATCCTGATCTTAGCATCTGTGTTCATCAGGGAGTTTGGTCTGTATCACTGTCTGTATCACTGTCTTCCCGTTCATCATCAATTTGCTTGAGGGGCACCAGTCAATCTCCATATGTCCTGTCTCATGCTAGTAGAGCCCAAGAGCATCTGCAAGGAATATAAAGAGCCTTAAACCATTCCATCAGGTAATGGGAACGAGGTCTATAATTGTTACTGGTATTTGGCATATCAAATACAACAAGGGTAGCTTGCCAGGATCTGCCGTGTGGGTGGCATACTCGTGTAGTCATCTCTAGGGTATCTTTTCTTGTTTGTTTGTTTGTTTGTTTGGTCATACCTGGCGATGCTCAGGGGTTGCTCCTGGCTCTTTGCTCAGGAATTACTCCTGGCAGTGCTCAGGGGACTATATGGGATGCTGGGGATTGAACCTGGGTTGGCCGTGTACAAAGCAAATGCCCTAACCTCTAGGATATCTTTTAAAAAAATCTTTAAAATGAAAAGTCACCTATAGAAGATATTGAAATTGCCTACTCATGTTAAGATTACCACTACTGGGGAGACAATAACATCACAACAGTTCATCAGGAAAGTACTTGTTCAGAGTGGCCCCCCAAGGAATTTAAGTACTGTTTTAGAACTTCCCCTCACTAGAAAAAATGGGAGTTTTATATCATAAATCCAATCTTGTAACTTTTAGTTAAAATGACATTAGCACCCATAAAAGCACACTAGCAATAACAACCTTTTTTGTACCATAGAATTTCCACATACCTGTCTGGTTAAAAATGAAGATTTTTGGTGTTTCCAATGTTCGGTGTGTATTATTAAATCTAGCCATTGGTTTGGCTCCCTTGAAATAACAAGATGTTGGGAACAGCTACAGTGCCAAGCCTAGTAGAAAGGCTACAAAATAAGTTTCTAAAATTTTGCATTGAATTTTGACATAACTTTTATTTGCTATTCTCACCAGCTAAGTATTTGCTGTTTCTGAGAAATGTGTCTCAGAACCAATCCAACTAAGGCTCAATGCAGTGGATGTAACCAAATGGTAGAGCACAGGGTTCACATATGTGAGGCTTGGGTTTGAAGTCCGCATCATCAAAAATAAAATAAAATGTACACCTTTAAGTTTTAAAATCTTCTTGTCCGGGGCAGGAATGATAGCACAGCGGGTACGGCATTTCCCTTGTATGCAGCCAATCTGGCTTCAATTCCTGGCATTCCACATGGTCCCCCAAGAACCTCCAGAAGTAATTCCTTAGTGCACAGCCAGGAATAACACCTGAGCATTGCTGGGTGTGATGCAAAAAACAAAAAAAATTATCTACTTTTCCTGACACCTAAGGGTATCCCTTTTCCTTCATATTTTCTGAGTGTTTCATTGATTCAAAACAGCTTAGAGTCAGGAGGCATTCTTTTTAACCCAAATTTTAAATGTTTAGTCCTAGAACTTGTAGGTGTTTACATATATTTACTAAACAATAATTTATCAAAATCTAAGTTACTGCTTGTCAGCTAGAACATGCTTATACACAGGAACCCTGGGCTCAATCCCTAGGACTATGTGTTCCCCTTGCACCAAGTCAGGCGTAGCCGCTGGGTATGCCCTCACCCCCCAAAATACTAATTACCAGATTATTAATAGTTTCAATCTGTCAGCTTAGTCCTTGTTTCAACATAGGGCACTAAATTGTCCCTTCAAGTCAACACTTCTTGCTGATGTTTTTTCTATAGTGTTGCTGGTGTGGCTGTGGTGCCTGGCTGCATAAGCAGGTGGCAGACTGGAGACAGACTTGTCTTACCCCCCCCAGGGCTCTGCCCTGTGGGCCCTGGATGGTTGATGGTCTGACATAGAAAAAACTGGGTCCCCTGGTCTGTGGTTTTCTTTTTTTTTTTTTTTGTGTTGTCTCTGCCTGCTTTGGGTGTCAGGGGTGATATATGCCTCATAGAAGCTACTTGAAAGTGTCTCTGTTTCTCTTTCCTTGGAAGAGCTTGAAATGACTGGCAGTAGGTCGCCCTTAAAGGTTGGAAGAATTCACTAGAGAATCCATCTGGACCTGTACTTTTGTGTTTGGGCAAATTTTTAATTACTGTTTCAATTTCCCTACCGTTGATAGTTTTATTCAGGTATCACACGTCTTCCTGTTTCAGCCATGGGAGGTTATAGAACTTCTGGAAGTTGTCCATTTCTCCAGGTTCTCATATTTTTTGGCATACAGACTCTTTTCTTGTTACCTTTACAGTTTGATCTAAAAGAAATAAAGGAATTTATTTTTCTCATTTTTGATGTTCATAAGATGTTCCGATTTGGGTTTCGGTCATATAGTGTCAGTACCCATCCCTCCACATTGCCCATTTCCCACCACCAATGTCCCCGATTCCCTCCCCCATCCCCTCCACTGCGTCTATGGCAGGGATTTTATTTCTTTCTCTTTCTAACTCTTTCTCTTTTCCATCCCATCCACATTGTATATTACGATACATCCATCAAGAGGTTGTCATATGTATCTTTTTGCCTGCATTTAATGCTCAGTTTTAGGTTGTTATTAGCACTTTCGACAATTATTAGCACACTGTTCCATTCTCTGTCTTACCTAGACTCTACTCCCACACATTTGTGATAATTTCCACCTTTGACAAGACATCCTGATCTATGTTTTACCTGACCTTGGATATTGGAGTCATAATATGTACATATATATGTACATATGCAATATGTGCATATATATTGTCTCTGCCTGCTTTAGGTATTATGGTGATATATGCCTTGTAGAAGCTATTTGAAAGTGTTTCTGTTTCTTCTTTCCCTTGGAAGAGCTTGAAAATGACTGGCAGTAGGTCATCTTTAAAGGTTGGAAGAATTCACTAGAGAATTCATCTGGTCCTAGGCTTTTTTGTTTGGGCAGACTGTTAATTACTGTTTCAATTTCTTCGTCGGCAATTGGCTTATTCAGGTATGCAGGTCTTATTTTTTTCAGCTGTGGGAGCCATTTGTTCCAGATTCTCATATTTCGGAGAGAAATGCGGACTATCAAAGTAGTCTCTGATGTCTTTTGGGTTTCTATGGTTTCTGTTGTGATGCCCCCCTTTTCATTTCTGATTCTATTTATGTGTTATCTCTTTCCCTTTCCTTACAACCTTGCAAATGGTTTGTCGATGTTTTTTATTTTTTCAAAGAACCAGCTCTTTGTTTCATTCATCTTTTGTATTGTTTTTAGGGCTTTCAGCTCATTGATTTCTTCATAAGTTTTATTATTTCCTTTCTTATGCCTGCGTTGGGCTCCTTTTGTTGGTCTTTTGCTAATGTTTTGAGTTGTGAGGTGAGGTTATTGATGTGGGCTGTCGGGATTGTCACCGGAGTCCCCAACAGAGTCAGGACAGAAGTTCTCTTCTACCTCCGAGGATGGCGGGGGAACAGATGAAAGCTCACGAGTTCGATGCTATTCTAAAAAAAAGCTTTGAATAGTACAAAAGCTCTTCCACAGCACTCCAATATAATGAACAAACTCTAGCTCTGGTACAAAGTTAGACCATACAAAAGAGCCTAAGTCTCCCACCAAAGAGAGAGGACCTCACCCGAGATGAGTCCTACCCAGAAGAAGGAACTATAGACCAAAGAGCAAAAAGCCAAAAGCCAAAAGCAAAAGGCCAAGGAGCCAAAAGCCACAGGATCCAAAAACTGAAAGCTGAGGAGCCAAAAACCTCAAGTCAGTCCCCTTATATTCACCAAAGTAATCAAGGAAGGGTCCTGTCAACAAAGAACTCTAAGCAGAGTGTAGTGCCACACCATATTGCAGGTATATACAAAGATTACACCAAGGACTAATCCCAAGATTATCTCTTATGTAAAACACTGTAGAGAGAGGGGGCTGATATAAAGTAATACATCTTAACTTCATGAGCTTTATGTAATCTAGATGGTACCCACAAGGTGCTTCTTATCATTATCTGCACCAGGGTGATTCTGAGTATCTTGTTCTCATGTACTGAAAGGGTCACACTCGCCTGCTAAAAGCAAACTAGTATGATCCTTCCTATAGTCTCAGCATAGCCAGGGTGGTAGTTTCCTGGTAAATTCCTAACTGACCCACGCTGGGTGCAGTGGGTATAAAGAGGAGCTCTGCCCAATCTAGAAAACATAGAAGACTTAGTAGATGTATAAGTCAGAAGTTATTCAATCAAGGTGACTTCTGTAACTGACACACCCTCTAGCAGTGTTTACATAGAAGAGAGGTCTCATTGGAATGAACCTAGACTTAAGTAGATTAAGCGGGGAGTGGGCAAAACAACAAAACTCCCAGATTAGCTAAACCTGTCCTCCAACACTCAAAGTCTCAAAGTCAAAGGCTGGAAAACAATTCTCCAAGCAAACAACTCCTCCAAAAAGGCCGTAGTGGCCATACTAGTATCTGACCACATAGACTTCAGACAGACAGAAAAAGGTCAGAAGTTGTTGGGTGACAAGCCCTACTAAGTTCCAGCTACACTTAGCTTGCTACCTCTCCAAGTTCAGCTAGGGAGGCTTTGAATCAGCTCTGGCACAGGTAAAGTCAAATGGCCAACCTGAAGTTTGCCTATTAATGGAATTATTTACCTGCATGCATCTCAGGATCGCCCAGCCCACGATGGACCTGGCTGGGAAGTTTTGACGGATTTCTATCTATTAAAAAAAAGCAGGGTGCCAGAGCAATGGCGTAGCGGGTAGGGCGTTTGCCTTGCACGCAGGCCGGCCTATGCCAGCCTGGGTTTGACCCCCGGCATCCCATATGGTCCCCCCAGTATTGCCAGGAGTAATTCCTGACTGCAGAACCAGGAGAAAACCCTTAGCATTTAGGGTGTGACCCCAACAAGAAAGAAAAAGAAAGCAGGGAGAAAGGAGAAGGGCCTTTGCCATTTTGGCTTCCCTTGGCTTCTGCTTCTCCATCCTTTCTGTTTTCTGCTGGGCTTCAACAAGTGGTGGCAGCCATCTTGGCCTACATGTGGCAGAGGCCCAGCCGGGAACCCAGAGTCTGGGGACTTTGCTGTTCTTGGATTGTATATCAGAACCTGTGATAGTAAAGCATGTTAAAACTGCCCAATTTTTTGAGTTTTCATCCCTCTCCGACGGCGATGCAGGTAGAAGGGAACTTGCTTCCTGGTATTGTTGGGAACCACAACAGCTCCCCAACAGGAAGGGACAGGGAATGCCACTTCTTAATAATAAACGGATATGCATATCAGGAAGAAATCACACTCCTGAATATATACGCACCCCAATGAGGGGCCAGTAAAATACTTAAAACTTCTGCTAAGACTTCAAAGAAGACATTGACAGTAAAACAATTGTAGTTGGGGACTTCATCACTGCTCTATCACTGCTTCATAGATCGAAGACTCTGAAAATCACCAAAAAACTTATGTTGCTGAAGGAAGAAAAGAGGAAAAGAGGACTGCTAGATACATACAAGGCTTTTCATCCCCAAAAAAGTCGAATACACATTCTTCTCCAGCGCACATAGAGCATTCTCCAAATAGATCACATGTTGTGCCACAAAATATACATCCATAAAATCAGGAAGATAGAAATTGTGTCAACTATCTTTTCAGATCCTGATGCACAGAAAATGGTAGTTAACCACACACAAAACAGAGAGTCTAAGCAAGCACCTTGAAACTGAATAGCTCACTGCTGAACAACCAACAAGTCATAGAAGAAATCAATGGAGAAATTCAAAGATTCCAGGAAACAAATGAAAATGAAGACATGTACTCTAAAAAACTTGTGAGATACAGCGAAAGCAGTGTTATGAGGAAAGTTCATTAGCTCTGTAAGCATACATCAGGAAAAAAGAAAGGGCCCACTGTTGGATGACAGATCTAGCTGATCTTGGAGCTTTGTTGTTTTGCCCACTCTCAGCTTAATCTATTTAAGCCAAGGTTCATTCTAATGAGACCTCTCTTCTGTGTAAACACTGCTAGAGGGTGTGGCAGTTGCAGAAGTCACTTTGATGGAATAACTTCTGACATATACATCTTCTTTGTTTTCAAGATTGGGCACAGCTCCTCTTTATACCCACTGCACCCAGCATGGGACAGTTAGAATTTACCAGGAGACTACCACCCTGGCTATGTTGAGACTATAGGAAGACTATAGGAAGGATCATACTAGTTTGCTCTAAGCAGGCAAGTGTGACCCTTTCAGTACACAAGCACAAGATACTCAGAATCACCCCAGTGCTTCTCAGTATCCCACCAGCATGACAGAGAGTAGTATCCCACCAGCATGACAGAGCCTGACAAGCTATCCGTGTCATATTTGATGTGCCAATTACCATTGAGCAGATGAACTCGGGCTACACTAGCATGTTACAGGACGTTTGGAGATGTTACGGGTGCCTCTCGAGCAAATCGATGTTCAACGGGAAGACAAGAGACAAGTGACATCTTGGATGTGTTTGGTGTATTCTTATTTGGGTTTCTTTTAGGCCGTATCCTTCGGGCCTCCTGAATCTGGGAACTAGCACTCTTTAATTCCGGGAACTTCACAGCAGTGATGGCTTTCAAAGTTGCTTCTTCATCAGGGTAATCTTACCTTTATCAAAGTTTAAATGATCATGTGTTTGAGGTTGGGTGTCAGGATACTCAATTCTATTCCATGGGTCCACGTGTCTGTTTATTTTATCTTATTTTTAACAATTACAAAAATGTTTATTTTCGGTTTTGCCATAGTGTGTTCCAGCACCCATCCCTCTACCAGTGCCCATCTCCCACCACCTATGTCCCCAATTCCCTCCCCCTTCCCCTAGTCTGCCTCTGTGGCAGGTTCTCCATCTCTTTTCTCTGTTTTTCTCTTTTTCTCTCTCTCACTTTATCTCTTCCCTCTCTTACATGTGGTGGATTGTTATACATATACTTAGACGTTATCATGTGTATCTTTTTGCCTGTATTTAACGCTAAGTTCTATGTGGTAATAGATTTTCGACATTATTGGCACACTGTTCTCTTCTCTAGCTTACCTAATGTCTGCTTACACATGTTTGTGGTAGATTCCAATTTTGGCACGACCTCCTGATCCACATTTCACCTGACCTACGATATTGGCATCATAACATGCATATATGTATATATATGTATGTATATATATGTATTTATGTTATGCAAATAAATGCAGTCATTCTATTACGGTCTCTCTCCTACTGGCTAATTTCACTCAATATGATCCTCTCCATGTCCATCCATTTATAGGCAAATTTCATAACTTTATTTTTCCTAACAGCTGCATAGTATTACATTGTGTAGACGTAACACAGTTTCTTTATCCAGTCATCCATTTTTGGGTACTGTGGTTGCTTCCAGATTCTGGCTATTGTGAAAAATGCTGCTTTGAATATAAAAGTAGGGATGGTGTTTCCGCTGTGTGTTTTTTGGATTTCCAGGGTATATTTCCAGGAATGGTATGTCTGGGTCAAATGGGAGTTCAATTTCTGGCCTTGAGGAATGTCCATAACGTTTTCCAGAAAGGCTATACCAGTCCACATTCCCACTAATAACGAATGAGTGCCCCCTTTTCACCGCACCATGCCAGCACTTGTTGTTCTTGCTCTTTTGGATATGTGACTGGCTCTCCATTTAGAAATTGCTCCTAGTGTCTCTCAGTGGGCAATATCAGATGTCAGGGAACAAACCCAGGTAAGTCATGTACAAGGCAATTCCCCGACCAGCTGTACTATTGCTCTGCCCCCACCCCACTTTTTTTCAATGACAAATAAAAATGTTGGGGCCAGAGCGATAGCACAGCGGGTAGGGTGTTTGCTTTGCATGTTGCTCCCCAGCTTTTGTCTCCACATCCCATATGGTCTCCTAAGCACCAGCAGGAGTAACCCCTGAGCATCGCTGGGTGTGACCCAAAAAGAAAAAAATAGATACGGCGGAGGTCTGCCTATGTCTGTTTCCAACAACCCTTCCAAAGAAATAACCTCAAAGATGTATTAAAAAGATTCATTTTAAATATCCAGTGAAAACTAAAGACTAGAACATAAAACGCAAACTATCTTTATTCAATAAACTAGACATAAACAGAATAAGCATCACAGATCTATAGCAACGGCATGTCAATTTACGAATGCCTCAAAAGCGTTAACCATCAATACAACCATAGCAGATATATTGTCAACCCCACCATAAAAAGTTGGTCCTGTTTCCAGCAGCTTTCATCTCCAAATCTTACTTCCTGCCCCTTGCAGCCCATTTTCTCCACACCCTGCAATAAGTAGATGGTCCAAGCACAGAAGTCTCCCCTGCAGGAGAGTAAACTCAGGTACGTGCTCTAGAATTGGGGAAATTTTCCAGATTGTTGAACATAAAAGAAAATGGATTTTTGGTTGCCTTTTCCTAGACTCCCAGAATTCCACAAGTCTTAAGGTCCTGCGGGCCATGATGTTAATATTCCCTCCTCGAACATTCTGCAGCCTGCTGGATTGTCCATATAGGAGACTGGTGACAGGTAGAGCCGGGAAGGGCTTTTGCTGGGTGGTACCTCGTGGCTCTTGATTGGAGGGGAGTGGGAGAAGGAGCAGCTCTTGCTGGGGTGGGGGGACAGTAATGTAGGTCTTCACAAATAACTAAAAGCTCACACGCTGCTTCCAGGTGAATTCCGTTATGGCTCTGGGACAATTTTCTAGTGCCTGGTGGATCTGATGCCGACAGTCCTGGTGGTGATGCTCCAGGCACGGGCAGGCCCTGCATGGATGGAAACGCATCACTACACAGTATGGGGGAAATGCACGCCTTCCCTCGCCCTGAGCCCTGCACCCATCTCTGTTCCTCCAAGCCTCACACCTGGCCATTGGACGTGGCACAGGATCTGTGTACAGGTGAGGGATGGGATGATCTCAATGCCAGGGACAGGACCTCCTGGGGTCTAGCTGGCCTCCTCCCCAACTCTCCAAGTTTCCAGGGAAGGGAACATGAGAGCGCTGGGGGCCCCCAGAACTGGTCTGAGGGGTTATGGCAGGAGAAGTTGAGGCTAAGGCACCAGCACGGGGAATTCCCCGAGAGACAGGATCTGATCTGCACCCCACGGCCCCACTCACCATTTCAGGCCGTGCCCTGGCTTCTAGCCTGGCTCTAGGTCAAGCAGGTGCGGTCTCGGCCCCACACCCACAGCTCAGGCTCATAGGCCTGGATCTGTGGAAACAGATGCGGCCCATGTTGTGCTGCTGGCCCCACTCGGCTCCTCCATCCCATGCCAGCCCTCTCAGAGCCCACTGGTGGGCCCCAGCTGCTCGCGCTCCTCACGAGTCACCCGGGTCCTCCAACCCATGGAACGAAGCAGCTGGAGCCGAAGCCTGTGGAACTGGGGCCGCTGCTGGCGGCCGTGGCCGTACAGGAAGGAGAAGATGCTCTGCTTGGGTGCCTGGTTGTCCTCCTCCATATCGCTAGCCAGGTAGCTGTGGACACAGCGCTAGGTGGTCAGAGGCACCCAGTGGGTTCGCCTGGCATCGCTATTCCAGGATCCCCACTGGGATTCACGCCCACCGCCTTCTATCAAGGAGACACTGCAGAGAGACCCTCGGGTGGAGGGAGGCTGACGGGGTCACAGCGCTGCTGAGTTGGGGCTTACTGGGGTTGGTACTCACAGGGCCAGGAAGAAGTGAATGCGCCGGATCTGCCAGCAAAAGAGACCAGAGCGACTGAAGTAGGCGATGACCATGGCCAGCAGGTACTAGGGGAAATACAGGGACGGGTCATGGGGGGTCAGTGTGGAGGGGAGGTGCAGCATTCAGATTCAAGAATCCAGAAAGCAGGATGAAGAGTGAGCACACTGAGACTCTTTGCTGAGTCAGAGGAGAGGAAAACTCACAGACATGGCCCTGGGGGACTGGGGTGCCGTGCCCCAGGAGCGGGTAGAGGAGAGAGAGCGCTATGCCTGCCCCACTGGGTGGGAACACAGTGCCCATACCAGACTCAAGGACCAGGCCTCCCCTGACCCGTGTCCCCTAAGATTCATACATAGCTCCCAAAGAGCAAAGAGAAAAGGTGCCCAGGCATGGGTGAGCTTGGCAGGTGCCCCAGCGCAGAGAGATGGAGCTGGCCTCCCAAGGACAGTGGCTGGGCAATACCCAGCGTACCTTGTCAGAGACCATCAGGTCTTTATCCCAGGACAGGAATCTTCTCACTACAGGGTCCTCTGTGGGAAGACAGGATTGTGGAACCTCAAATTCACAGCCTTCCACCTCCCTGGAGCTCTCTCCCAGCTGGGAGGACAGGGTTGCTCCCCACAGTCAGGGTAGCGGCACAGAACCCAGCATTGCCCACACATCCTCGGTGTGAGCCACTGGGTAGGAATAGGCGTACAGGGACCCCCTTCTGGGGAGGCCTCAGCCGTAGTACAGGGAGCATACCGCAAAGCAGCACTGTTCAGGTCTCCAGCGATATCTGCAGTGGTCCCGAACCCCGGGTACCCTCCGGTCACCTTCCAGGGTCACCACTTCTGTGACGCCTCCTGTGTACAGGTCAGGGACCCGGGCCACGGCTCCTACCTAGCTGCTTGCGGAAGACTTTGTGGTGCTCGGGGAGCACTTCGCTCTCCTGTCGCTGCCTCTTCCTCTGCAGCCCACGTGACTGCTCCTCGTCTTCCTGCTGCTCCTCCAGGGACAGCTCCCTCCGCCTCCGAACAGCACCCCGAGGCCAGGGTCCTGGCTCATGCCTGCTTTGCTGAGCCTTGGTGACTGTTTCCCTATTTTCTTCTCGCTCCTCCCTCTCCTCTTCCTCCTTCTCCTCTTCTGGCTCCTGATCCTCTGCCTCCTCTTCCTTCACCTTCTCCTGCTCCTCCACCTTGTCCTTCTGTTCCTCCTCCTCCAGGTCCTCCTTCTGATCCATCTCATGCTCCTCCTCCGGCTTCTCCTGTTCCTTCTCCTCCAGCACCTCCACCTGCTCCTCCTGCTCCTCCTCCACCTTCTCCTCCTCGGACTCCTCCTGTTCCTCTTCCATCCCCTGCAATGACCACATCCCCCCTTTTGTGGCCTTGACATGGGACACCTGCATAGATCAGGATGTCCAGTGCTCCAGGGTCCTCCTCATCATCCTCTTCCTCCTCCTCTTCCAAATCCTCCTCCTCCTCCTCCTCCTCGTAGAATGTCTGCTCCCTCTTCCTCTTCCAGGATCCAGCAATGGTCCAGGGGCTGAGTTCTCCCCAGCACACTGTGGAGAGAGACCAGGCTCATGCCCAGAAATTCCTCATGGGTCCTTAGTCTTAATGTACCCCCATTCCCCAGGCTTCTCCTTCCTTCACCTCCTCCTCCCACCCATCTTGTCTGTTCACACCCACATGACCTCTAATTACCTCGAGGCAGAATCTCTCTCTGAGGACACAGAGGGACACCCCTATTTTTCCCTCCCCTCCCCTAACCAGGTTCTTTCTCCTTGTGCCGGCTGTCAACCTGTACACCGCCTCCCTGCCAGACACCCCAAGAGCTGTTCCTTCTGGTCTCTGGGTCTCCTCACTTCTCCCATCACCTCAATCCCCCAACCCTCTCTGGCCCCAACACCTACCTGAAGGTCCTGGCATCCCTTCCTCTAGCACCACCTCGAAAGGGTACCCTGTGGTACTGGACTGGGGGCTCTGGGACTCAGACCCAGGACTCTGACCATGGCTGGCCATGTTGGGTTCACACTCTCCACCGATAGCCCAAATTCTCCGGCAATGTCAGCTGTGGCTGCCGCCAAGCTGAGCAGACAAGGCTCTGGGCACTAGAGCAGAGTTTACCGTTGCCTAGTTGCGTTCAGGTTCCAGGGCTCTGGGATCTTCCAATCAGCACAGCCAGAAGCTGTGATGTCATCGGAACCCCCACAAGTCCCCACCTGGACACCAGTTTGAAAGAAAACACTCAACTGTCAGGGGGCTTCTCCAGAAGTTGGGGGCAATGCCTGTGAGCAGCCCCCCAAACTGTCTATGTGATTCGCATCTTTGTCTCTTCCCCAATATGTTCTGCTTCTCGGAACATCTGTTTTGAGAAGCGGAACATAAAGTTACGTGAGGCGGCTACAGGATTTTGGGGTGAGCGTAAAGGCAAAGACACACAAAGCATGCTCCCTGGGAGAAGACAGTCTTGTTGGCCCTGGCTGCAGCTTGGAAAGCTCACATTCAGGGCTGGAGTGAGCGTAAAGTAAATAGGGTAATTGTGTTTCATGCAACAGGTCCAGTTAGATCTCAGCATCCCATATGGTCCTCCAAGCACCACGAGGGAGTATTTCTTTAGTGCCGAACTAGGAGTATCCCCTGAGCATCACCAGCTGTGACCGCAAAAGCCCCCCAAAATTAACTCCTGGCGTTGCTCAGGTGTTACTCTTGCCTCTTCAGTGAGGAATTAATTACTCCTGGCAGTTCACTGGGGAACATATGGGAGGCTGGGAATTGAACCTGGGTCAGCGCGTGCAAGATAAAAGCCATACCCATTGTGCTATTGCTTCAGCCCCCTGGGTGAATATTCTTTGCCATTCTGTGGACTGTCTTTGTATATTTGTCATTGTTTCTATTAGGTGACGACTTTTTAGTTTAATATAGTCCCATATGTTGATCTTTGATTTTCATTTTCATTGCTTTGTTAGTGGTGTTTCCTCTTTGAGATGCCTTTACCTTCTTTATCATAGAGGGTTTTTCCTATATTTTCTTTGAGATACTTTATGGGTTCAGGTCTGATATTGAGTTCTTTTTATCCATTTTGATCTGAACTTTGTGCATGCCATTAGACAGAGGTATATATTCCTTTTTTACGTGCCCAGTTTTCCCAGCACCATTTGTTGAAGATGCTTTCCTTGCTACATTTCATACTTTTTGCTACTTTAAAAATATTAAATTATTGTGTATTGTAGTCAGGGTGTTAGGAACTCAACTCTATTGCGTAGGTTCCGAGGTCTGTTTTTATTCCCATACCATGCTTTTTAATTACTAATGCTCTGTACTACTGTTTGAAGTTGGAAAGGCGAAACTTCTCTTCTTCTTTGTTCCCAAGGATTGCTTTAGCTATTCATGGGTTTTTATTTATCCATATAAATTTCAGAATTGTTCGGTCAATTTCTTTGAAGAATATCATGTATATCCTTCTAGGGACGGCCTGAATCGGGACAAAGCTCTAGGGAATATTATCATTTTGACAATGTTGATTTTCCCAACCCAAGAGCAGTGAATGTGTTTGTATTTCATTGTGTTTTCTCTCCTTTCTTTCTTTTTGTTGTCTTTAAGTATTTGTTTACTTATTTATTTATTTTATTTTTATAAAATATTTTATTATACCACCGTGAGATAAACAATTACAAAGTTGTTCATGTTTGGAGGTTTCGGTCACATAGTGTTCCAGCACCCCGCCCTCCACCAGTGCCAATTTCCCACCACCAATGTCCCCAATTACCTCCTCCTCCCTTAGCCTGCCTAAATGGCAGGTTCTTTATCTCTTTTCTCTCTCCCTCTCTCTTTTAGTTCTCTTACATATTGTGGATTGCAATACATACACTTAGAGGCTATCATGTGCATTTTTTTTTTGCTTGTATTTAATGCTCAGTTCTAGGTTGGTATTAGCCCTTTCGACATTTATTCACACATGTTCCCTCTCTGTCTTACCTCTGACTCCCGCATGTTTGTGGCAATTTCCACTTTTGGTATGACCTCCTGATAAACGTTTTGTCTGACACTGAATTTTGGTATCATAAGATGTATATATTTATGTCATGCAAGTAAATGCAGTCAATCTGTATCTCTCTCTTTCCCATTGACTAATTCCACTCATCATGATTCTTTCCATGTCCATCCATTTATAGACAAATTTCATAACTTCATTTTTCCTAACAGCTGCGTAGTATTCCTTTGTATAGATGTTCCAAAGTTTCTTAATCCAGTCATCAGTTCTCTGGCATACTGGTTGTTTCCAGGTTCAGGCTATTGAGAATAGTGCTGCTATGAAAATAAAAGTGCGGATGGTGTTTCTGATGTGTTTTTTTGGCTTCCCAGGTTATATTCCCTGGAGTGGTATGGCTGGGTCAAAAGGGAGCTAATTTCTAGTCTTTGGAGGAATGTCCATGTAGTTTTCCAGAAAGGTTGTACAAGTCGACATTCCCGCCAGCAATCTATGAGAGTCCACTTTCCCGCATCCACGCCAGCGCTTGCTGCTTTTATCCTTTTGGATATGGGTCAGTCTCTGTGGTATGAGGTGATATCTCATTGTTGTTTTGATTTGCATCTCTGTGATGATTAGTGATGATGAGCATTTTTTCATATGCCTTTTGGCCATTCAAGATTCTTCCTTGTCAAAGTTTCTGTTCATCTCTTCTCCCCCATTTTTTATGGGGTTGGCTGTTTTCTTCATATAAAGCTTTACTAGTGCCTGATACAGCTTTATACTACATGGACATTCCTCCAAAGACTAGAAATTAGCTCCCTTTTGACCCAGCCATACCACTCCAGGGAATATAACCTGGGAAGCCAAAAACACACATCAGAAACACCATCCGCACTTTTACTTTCATAGCAGCACTATCCAGGTTAACATCCTGGATATTAACCCCTTATCAGATGGGTATTTTCCGAATATTCTTTCCCATTCTGTGGACTGTCTTTCTATTAAGTCACTGTTTCTTTCGAGGTACAGAGCTCTTTAGTTTTATGTAGTCCCATATGTTTATCTTTTCTTCTACTTGCTTTATTAATGGTGTTTCAACCTTGAAGATGTCTTTAGCTTCAATGTCGCAGAGGGTTTTACCTATATTTTCTTGAAGATACTTTATGGATTCTTGTCTGATATTGGGATCTTTAATCCATTTTTGTCGGGGAGAGCCAACGGGGTCCCCAAGAGTGCCGGGAAGGGAATTCCCTTCTACTTCGAAGCCGGGCGAGGAATGGATGAAAACTCAGGAATCCAATGCAGTTTTAAAAGGGCTTTACTACCACAGGTTCCAATATACAATCCAAGAGCAGGGAAAACCTCCTGACTCTGGGTTCCCAGCTAGGCCCCAGCCAGGTGCAGGCCAAGATGGCTGCCACCACGTGTTGAGGCCCAACAGAGAATGGAGAAGGCGGAGAAGCAAAACACCAAGGGAAGCCAAAATGGCGAAAGGGTAAAAAAGAGAGAGCTTCTTTCTTCTTGCAGCTTATCTTATGGCCAGAAATCCGCCCAAACTCCCAGCCCAGCCCATTCTGGGCTGGGCTATCTAGAGATAAAAACAGGAAAATAGCTCTATAGAAATGTACAAGGACCCAGAGCTAATTCAGAGCCTCCCAGCAGAGCTGGGAGGAGCTGCTAGCCAAATGTAACTTCCCCTGGCAGGAAGGGTCAAATGCCCTCAGGTAATTTCTCCCAGCACCTCACCCAATGTCTTTTTATATGCTAATGTCTTGAGCCAAGATCCACCTGGAAAAACCTCCATAGGGTAGAGAAAGGGGGCTCTTAGAGGAGTCCTGCAACAACTCCCCTGATTAGTTTACTAATACAAATTGAAAAAAGTATAAAATATTTAGTAACGTACAGAAAATTAAGATAAGAAGAAACAATTCCAATTACAAAATTATAATACCTGTTACTTTAGGATCCTAACTTGTTTTTGGACCCAAAGCAAAGTTCATGACAATGTGTTTCTAGCTGTCTGATTATAACGGACTACAGTTTGTGTTGTCCATAATTTGTGAGAGCCAATTTGCTGTATTTTATGTTAAGTCCGGTGTTTGGAACAAAGTCTGCGGAACAGCAGTCTACTTCTGGAACAGCAATAATGGTGATCATATGAGTATGAGTCTTTGGAGAGCAGTGATCAGGAACTCATTGAATTGTCAGAAACACTGGATTTCCGACTGTCTGAGGAGCTCCTAAAGGAGAAGGTGGTCTGTGAGGAGCAGGGAAGGAGCTGGCTGCTTCCTTCCTGCCCTAAGCACCTGCTTCGCCAATCGACTGAGCTCCCTCAGCTCATTCAGGGCCTCCTCCAATACTGCCTTCCCTCTGTATCGCTCTTGCTGAAGCTGTTCCAGGAGTTGCCTCTGCTGCAGAACCTGCTGCTGCAGCTCATCCTTCTCAGAGACCAGCTGCTGGGAGCTGTCCAGATGTTTTTTGGCTTGTGAGCAGGAACTGATGGAGCTGGGTCAGATACTCATCCTGCTGCCCTGAGGACAGGGTCCTTTGGTTCGCACTTCCACCTGCAGCATGACACTGAGTGTGGACATGGTCCAAAACCCAAACAGTGGCACCCAAATGTGGTCAATACTTTGGTAACTGAGAAGTACCAGGGTAGGCCAGAGTCCAACTCAGGGGGCCCGCGCTTCCAGACACCTACAAACCTCACATGGTGACCAACAATTATAACCCCAGTGGGGTTGAAACTCTAGGAGCTTGTTGCTTGAAACCTTGGTTCCACGCCTCAAGGAAAGACAGGCAGCCGGTTACACAGCCCTGATGGCCCTGTCCCAGGGCACAGTGGCTGCCCTGTGTAGGGCAGGAAATACTGTGTCCACCAAAGACTTAGGAGACCTGAAGTCCAGGAAGTCCATTTACGGGGACAGTGGGACCGGGAAGCTCATGTTTAGGGGTCCCTGGAGGTCACAATCCCAGAGTCCCAAGGAATTCTGACTGCCTGCAGACTCTGCTGAAGGCCAGACTGACTGTCAACTTGGGCCAGGACTGCAAGAGGGACAAGTGTTCATCTGGCCACAGATTGGTCACCGTGGGGGTGCTATTACAAGACCTTAGACTCGGCCACACATCCCAGTCTCAGCCCTTTTTTCTCACCATTTTCCGTTCTTTGGCTAGCTGAGTCCTCTGCAATCCAGTCTGGGTTGGCACAGGGTTGGGGGATGGATGCCACAAGGGGGCGGGGGGAGACACACAGTGAAGGAGGGGAATACAGAGCCAGGGGGTTGGAGCCACATCTCGCGATTCAGAGTATGAGGATTTCACCACATAAACTGGTTCACTGAGAGATGGTGCCAGAAGGGGAGTGCCCGGAGCATTATAGGAGAGGTCATGGGCGTGGTCTTGAGTCTGCAACCTTATTGGCCAGTGAGAAATCCAGAACTCCCACAGAGTGACGTCACAGTGAAGACCTCTCAGCTTCACAGTTGAGTCACAAAGTGCTCGTGGGCCTGAGGGACCTCCCCCCACCCCACAACCATCATGGTTTGTTTTTGACTGGTCCTCACCCAATGTGGGTCCTCCGAATGCCATGACCAGAGGGCTGCCTCCCCACATCTCCTTGTTCTGTCCCCCCGCACCAGCCCTTTTGGTCTTGCTCCTAGGTCATGACCTCAACTGCAGGCTCCACCGCCTCCTCTCCTTCGCTCATCACTGTGGGACAGCTGCAGGGCCGTGGGAACAGTGCAGGTGGGGTAGACTGGGAGCCTGCTCTGTACCAATGTGAGAATTCCTGCTGCCTCCCGCCCAGCATCCTTCTTTATGGCCTGTGTTTGACTCCTGCCTACCAGAAAAAAAAAAACAAGCCAGAATGGAAACTCAGAGGATGTGTATGTCCAGTTTTCTTCTACATAGCCTCCTATGGTGTCCAGAACTGGACAGAAGGAGGCACCACAGGACAGGAGGACAGAGCAGGGATCCATCCCCTGTAACCAGCTTCCTGAAGAACCAAACTCCTGATTAGGAGATTTGCATGAGCAGCAGCACCACAGCTGAATGCTCAGTCAGAAATGTCCCATTTGATCTGCGCATGGCTTCTGACAGAGGAGAAGAGACACCAGTACCTGTTTTCTGAGGTCCCCACAATGCAGCGGACAAGGGAAACTCCATCAAATCCTACCCTTGTCTCAAAGGAGGAACTTACAAGACATTAACTCCTCTTTACCCACTGTTGACTGAGCAATCGAGGCCGACCGGGCAGCGGCCTGGCACGTTAACAACCAGGTACAGTGTCCGTGATGGTTCCCACCTATGGTCAAGCCCCAAACACTCCTCTGACCCTAGCAGCCCCCTCTGGGAAGCTGCCCAGGGAATTACTTACTCCCTGGCTTGTCAATGTCCGGCCTCTGTCTCTGCACTCCCTTAGTCTATGGCCAGAGACAGTTATTCTTACCTTCTTCCTTCAGCAGCGGCTAGTTCACAAACCCCACATAGCAGATAACTCCGAAAGGAAAACCCAGAGAGAGGTCAGAGGCAGGGGCCCTCACCTCCAGATTCATCCCATCTGTGTCGGTTTGACCCCAACACCCTTGAGAGAAACCCCTGAGCAAAGAGTTGGAGTAAACTCTAAACACTGCCAGGAATGGCTCTCTACCTTCGGGACCAAAAATGCTCTTGACAATTGTTACAGGTTTCAGAAGGGATCATTCCTCATGCCAGCTGGCACCTGCCAGAGTGGGGCACTCTCAATCCAGTTTCCAAATAAACCATTGTTCTTGAAAATAAATCTTTGCTCAAGCCATTACCTTTTGTTTATGTTTAGCAGGTTTTGAAGGGATTGTTTCCTTTTTGATTCACACCCAGAAGTGCTCAGGGGTTTTGCTCCTGGTTGCACACAGGAACTAATCCTGGAGGTACGTGGGGGGGAACCATGTGGTATACCAGGGTATCGAAACCGGGTCATCCACATACGAGCAAATACCTACCCACTGTGCTATTGCTCCAGCCC
The DNA here is from genome assembly GCA_021461705.1 of Cryptotis parvus. Taxonomy (NCBI): domain Eukaryota; kingdom Metazoa; phylum Chordata; class Mammalia; order Eulipotyphla; family Soricidae; genus Cryptotis; species Cryptotis parvus. The sequence goes on from JAJIBD010001594.1 coordinate 21,894, forward strand.
CTTATAAATGGTTTTATGCTCTAGAAAGACAATGTTCAAAAAATTGTATTTTGAGGTAGATTTTTAAAATGTAGAGCAAAAAGATGTTAAAAATGTTTGTTTTTCTCTATTAGAGGGGGTACTATTCCTCTTTCTTGTTTTTAATTGAAATGAAAGAAGAGTTTTTTATGTACTGTGGACTCTTTCAACAATTGCTTGGTCCTGGGGATTACAAGAGATGCCATGCCAGTGGTCTGATGAATTTGCCACAGCAGGCAAACATCTTTAAAGGTACAGCTACTGTTAGATGGCCAAAAACTGTTTAAATTTCATTGGGCAATCCATCAAAACAAGACTATGAGTACAAGGATGTAAAGTCTTTTCCCCTTTAGCTGGGGTTCCCCAAACAAAACTAGAGAATGTGTCAGTGGTAACATGTAGAAATGACAAGGAGTGAACTGGTAAGAAATGTGTGACATCCATCTGCCGAAGCTAATTAGAAGTGGTCATCAAGGACGGTTCCAAGGCTCGACGGTTACAATTTAAAGGTCCACATTTTGGAAGGTGTTTTAGTATATGTTGAGCTTGGGGGCAAGGTATTTTATAAGCAACATGATAGCAAGTCGCATTAAAATATAACCAGCTGTTCCAATGCCAGCTACCGTATCTAAGGTTTCGCCCCTAGTTTCACCCTGACTTGGGTTATCCCTAGACATCTAATAAGCCTCTTCTGCAAAGCATGTTCTCCACTGAGCATACTGCTCAGGATTTAATGCCGTTTTGCAATCAAGCTCAAGTTGAGAGTGATCTACAGCTTCTGGCTGGACCATCCCACTAATAACTAATAACACTATAGTTTGGCCCATATAAGTAAGAGCCTTTTAAAATTCTTTTATTGAATATTCAGGAACCACAGAATGTCCAGCTTTGTTTTGGCCTAGTTCATTCTGCTTGGTAATAACTGGGAAGCACATAGAAATCCTGCTGTGTTCTGAACTGTTCCTCTGATGGGGAAGACACTAGACCAGTAGATGGTGGCTCCTGTGATGTCACATGTTGATCTATGGCAGCATATCTATGATAGTCTATCGACGTACTCCTGAGCACATCCAGGAGTAATTCCTGAGTGTTGGTCCAGGAGGAACCCCTGAGTGTCAACGATGTGACTCAAAATAATCAAAATTAAAAATTATTTTTGACTTCGCAGCTTTTGTAGACCTGGTGCCTCTGCTGTAGCTTTGGGGCTACACCAAGCAGTGCTTCATGGTGACCTGAAACTCTACGCTGGGGCTCATACTGGAGGAGCGGGGAACCATGGGGGGCTAAGGACTAAACCTTATCCTCCCATGGGCAAAAATGTGCTCAGTTCTTTGAGCCTTCTCTCAGGCCCTGTATCCTTTTGATTTCGCTATGGGTTATATGCCGCACCTGACTCTGTTCAGGGACCACCCCTGATGGGGCTCAGGGGCGCATAAGTAACGCTGGGGAGTGAACCTCGGCAAGACCCCTATTATTGAGCTACGTTTCCCACTCTATTGTGTTTATTTTAAAGATTTTTCTCGTGTGCCTCTATTTAATCCCTACCTTCCTACCTTCCTTCCTACCTTCCTTCCTTTCTTCCATCCTTCCTTCCTACCTTCCTTCCTCCCATTATTCCTCCCTATCTACCTTCCTTCCTTCCTTCATTCCTTCCTTCATTCCTTCCTATCTACCTTCCTTCCTTCCTTCCTCCCTTCCTTCCTTCTCTTCTTTCTCTCTTAACATCATTTTTATGAAAATATATTTACGTAGATAGCTATGAAGGGAGAGTAAAAGAGGATACTTATTGAGTAGAGAACCTGGGTTTCTCCAGAATGGAAAAAAAGCAGAGAGAAATGTGTGTCATGTGAATACATGGTGGGGGGGCAGGGCCAATAACTGCACAGTGGGTAGAGCATTTGCCTTGCACATGACTGAAATAGGTTAGATCCCTGGCATCCCTTAAACTCCCCTGAGCATGAGAAAGAAAAATTCCTGAGCATATAACCAAGAGTAAGTCTGAGCAATGCCAGTTGTGACACAAAATGAAAAAAAACAACCAAATACACAATAAAAGCAAACAAACAGCAAAAGAGAGAGCACAGGGGACAGGAATGATAGTGCAGCAAGTAGGGCATTTCCTGCATGCAGTTGGCTTAGGTTTGATTCCTGGCATCTCAAAAGTGATTCCCCAAGAGTGATTCCTGAGTACAGTGTCAGAAGAAACCTCTGAGCATTGCTAAGCATGGCCAGAAAACAAAACAAAAGCAAACAAAACTCACAAAGCACAGAAGACAACAGGGGCTTGAAAACAAAAGCCACAAACTGGTTCTTCTAACTGCCTATAACTGCCTGTAATATAACAGAGTGAAACATCAAGTCGCACTACATCCTACCCCCAACTCTAGACCCCAAGAGCCTTGCGCAGTGACCAGCCTGCTTACCCCAACCCTCTGCCCTGTGATCCAGCATATGATGAAGCCATCGGGGTGGGCACATGGACGAGGGCATTCGTGTTGCGACCTTTGCTCAAGCAGAGTGAGCTCAGCCAACGTGGAGGAGACTCACAGGCCGGGTTTCCGCCCAGTCCAGTAGATCAGCAGTAACCTGCTGCCTCCCTAGGATGGGAGATGCCAAGGCTGCCTGACTGCTGTCAAGGTTCACACTCATTGGAGGCTTATTTTCACTGCCTGGTGACAGCAGGTATGCGGAAGGCAAATGCGGCAGGAGCCTCAGCCTGGCTGATTTTTACAGCTCTGCGTCTCCCTCAGCACCTGAATCATTTCCAAGGTTCGGGGTGGGGCCTGATACAATCTCTCCTGCTTCAGGGCTGCAGGCCTGGTGCTCCTGCCTGTGACCTTGGAGAGAGTCAGAGAGAGAGAGAGAGAGAGAGAGAGAGAGAGAGAGAGAGAGAGAGAGAGAGGGAGAGGGAGTTCCTGGAATGTGTGAGGGTGAATTATGAGCCCTAGTGGCTCTCTGGGGTCACCAACCTTCCTGTTTTCTTTACATATTTCCCCTTTACACTCTTTTGGTGTTGTTAATTTCTTCACACACCTGTGAAAAACATGGAAGAGAGGCTTTGCTTGGTGACACCCTGCAGAATGTGGCAAAATATCTGTAAAGGATGGGATAGTGCAGGGATTTGCTCATCCAGTATTGTCTTTTGGCCTATGGTGTTTGCTGCGGTGGAGCACAGGTAGAAAGCTGTGAGGTGAATGACTCGCTCCTTTGTCTGTTTGTTACCCACAGACGTGCTGACCATCACTCCTCAGCTGGAGAAGCGAGAGGCGGGCCTGAGGGAGGACCATGGTGACTTTCAGGTGCTCCTCTCCATCTGTCCTGTCATAGGAGGCTTGAAGTTGAACACAGCACAGAACCCACGCCCCGATGATGTTTCACACCAGGTAACTCCCTGGGGCATATCTGGCAACTCAGCCCAGAAGTTGCAGCCCCTTACTCCAGTCAGAGCTCAGTCTGTCTCTGTCTGTACCAGACACTGGTTCTTTGCTATCTCATCTGCAGCTTCTCAGCCTGCTCTTTGTGCCTTGGCTAAGTCTGGGGTGCAGAATCCAGCGACAACTAAGAGGTAGACTGAGGCAAGCCTGTGGTCGCGTCCTACAGAAGCCTCTTTCATTCCCCTAACTGGGTACATAGGTTTATAGGGGGATAGCCTGGAGGCCGGCTCACAGGCTTCAAAGGAACAGTTAGGTGAGCAAATTGCAGAGACAGAATCAAAGTGAGGCAGGGGGTTGTCCCAGGACCCCAGAGCACGTGTCAGGCTCACCACGCTCTCTTCTCTGTACAGACTGCCTGGCAGATTCACCCTCCCCGGAGCTCTTGCCACTGTCTCCATATATATTACGGCCTCCTCTTTTTGATCCCTTGGCCACTTTGTTTTGTATAGTGGCATTCCAAGGGTCTCAGACCATCGAGGCAGGGGTAGTTGACAGGGTGTGGGCTGGTGTCACTGAGCTCTGTGTCCCAGAGCGCCCTGCTTTCTACCTCCATGGGTGACTTCACCCCTGGGGACCTGCCACTCAACCATCACAGGCAACAGTCTTGCCTCGGCTGGGCCTGGAGCACCTAGTTTTCTTCCTGAGGTTTCTCAGGAGTTTTTAAACTTGAGGAAAGAAGGTAGGAGGCAGGCGGGAGCCAGCTGCATGCCATCCTGACCAGGAGCCCTGGCAGCTCTCTCTCCTGCTGGACTGTCTCCCCAGGCCTCTGGGACTTTCTGGATTAGATCTTGAATGTTATCTTGGAGCTGTTTCTGGAAGCGGCCACATGCTGTTGTAGGGAGTCACAGTCCTAGTTTCACTGGGGCTACCAGCAATATGCCACTGCATGTGCTATAAGGAAAAGCCACAGAAGCCAAAGAGGGCAGGAAATGACGGGCTTCAGCAGTGACGCCCAGACCCAAGGCAGGCAGCACTGGAGGCAACCTGTCACAGGATGTCTTGCTTGTAGGGTCTAAGGGATGGGCCCTCCCCTATTTAACCCTGTACCTCCTTCCACTCAATCATAGGCTCCTGAGACTCAGTGTCCAGGGTGAACAGTGAGTGGACAAGCTCCTGTCCCAGCCCAGGGCTCAGTCCCTGCGCCTGCCTGTCGCCGTTAATAATCTCAAGCCTTGCCGATGACCTCTGAACCCTCTATGTCACTAAGGCCGTGGCATCTCGGGTCCCTTCCGGGCAGGACTTACCTCTGTTATCTCACTGGTCCTGGACCCAGAGTTCTGAGCATAGTCAGAAATCGCTCCTGAGCACTGCTGGATGTGTGACCCAACCCCCTGCTCTCCAAGCAAAGGAAACCACAACATCATATTCTAAAACATCCACCCAGCACCTCCACCCCCTAGAGAGTCCATGTACCTATTTGGTGACTGTCTGTGGTGCCAAATGGGGCAACAAAGTGGCCTTACTCCTTGTTGGAATAGTGACTCTGACCCCCAGCAGCATTCTCCCTCCTAGACAGGTCCTCCCCCCCCACCTGAAGCAGGTGCTACATCTCTCTGTCTCTGCCCCTGCCTCCCACAGCTGACCCGGTGCTTCCTGGATATGCTCTTTGCACTGGGGAACACAAGTGCGTGCCAGTGCCACGCCAGACTCTGATTGAGCGCCCTTGTCCCCTTCCCCCATCATCCAAGTGAGGCTCTTAGCCCTACAGGGGATCTTCGACACATCTCACCTGCCCATTACACAGACAGGAAAGTCAGGTTCAGATGCATGTGGCATCTCACCCAAAAGAAGGCCAAGAAGGAATGAGTGTGTGCAGGGTTGGGTCTTGGGGTTTGAGGGCAGTTAGGGCCTCACAACTATTTCCTGGAGCTGTGTATTTGGGGATAAGGCTCAGGTCATGATGGTGCTATTTTTAATTGGTTCTGAAATGGGGCTCACAGCCTCAACCTTGGGCTTTCTGTCAGATGCAGCTGTTGGCCCAGTCATGTCCAGGGAGTCAGAGGAGCTGGGGACCTGCGGACACCTGCCTGACGGGTCTAGTCAAAGCTGACTCTCAGGTCTGCTGGGCTCTGGGGCCAGAACTCACTAGCTTCATTCACCCGCTGCATGTCAAGACCCCTGCAGTCTCTTTAGCTGGAAGAATGCCCTGGGCGCTGCCAGCAAATGGACTCAGGGGTGTGGTTGGGTGGGAGTAGGAGGTGGGCTACTTTTACTTCTTGCTTTTGCTGGGCCCAGAGAACCCAGGGTCTGGGTAGAGCTGGGGCTCCACAGGAAAAACAAGAATCTCCATGTTCCTGGCCTTAGCCTCGCTCCCAGTGTTCCTCCTCCTGAAAGATCCAGAAGCACAAATAAGTGTCTGCCCTGACACTGGGTATCCCCCAGGCTCCCTCAGAATGGCTGAGTTTTGCACCCTGATGCTGGGTGAACTCAGGCCATGAGCGAGTCCCGAGAGAGAGCAGTGATGTGCCATAGCCCGAAAGGTGTGGTCAGGAATACGGAAAGACTGAGAAGGTCCTGGTGGCTGGAACATTGTGTGTGGAATGCAGCGCACCTTGGTACACCCACAGCATCCAGTTCAGAAGCCTCAAGGAGGGGGTACCTATATGTGTGGGTTCTGCTCCTGGTCGGTGTGCAGTGCCTCCTGGTCACTTTGTGATACCCAGGTCTTCCACTCTCTCGGGTCTGCCTACCTACTGCCCAATGGTTTACATGCCGGACCTCAAAGATGTGTTTATCCCTTTGCAAATCGTGCCATAGAGCCAACCCTGCTTGCTTCTGAGTGGGAGGATCCAAGGACAGGTAGGAAACCTCAGTTCCTGATGACCCTTTGCCCAAGGGTTCAAGAACTCACCACTGTGTTGGGGGAGGCCCTGGCTCTGGACCAGGAAAATCCCTTGTGGAGCCCCGACATGTAACATCCTGCAGCATGAGGCTGATATGATCCTGGGGCAGATGCCCAAGAGGACCAAAAGGGGCGCTTGTGGGCTCTGCTCCACCTCTCGGCGGAGGCTGGGTTACAAACCTCCTGGAGAAATGGGCATTTAGAACTGAAAAAAGGACAAACTGAAATAACACAGAAATCAGCCCTGGAAATAGGAATCCAGAGTCTGTTAGGGGGTTGGACCACATTATGCGTGAGGAAAGGCAGCAGTCGTGGAGTTCTGACCCAGAGCAGGGCCCTGGCAGAGGCCTTGGTATTTCTCTCTCTGTGTCCGGGGCTCTGATCTCTAGCTGCTGCCAGATTTCAGATGGAAAATCTGCCTCAGGTTCCCATAAGTGGTGATTCTAGTGAATTACAAAGGGCCTAAGTAGCTAACCAATGCCAGATATCACAGAACAAGTATTATGGTGTGAAAACCACATCTAGCTTTTGCCACTATACAGACCCTCAACAACATCGTCGTTCGCCCTAAGGGGAGGCGACCCCTAAACCCTGACTCTCAGGAAATGGTGGATGAAATCTCCTTCCCAGAGCCACTGGACTGTTCAGGAGCAGTCTCAAACCTGAGTTGTATCTGGTAATGGCCTGGAGTAGCCCTTCATCCCATCTGGAAAGGACCATGCCCAGGGTACCTGGGCACTGCTGTGGCTCCTAAAGCTGCAGCCTGACACCCAGATTCATGAAGTGTTCCGAAGGCACAAGAGCCCTAGTGGGGAGGTCAGCCGACCCAGGTGTCCACTTCATCCCCCATCCACTGAAAGGACAGCTCTGCTTGGCAATGTCCCTCCTTAACGCTGGCCGGTCAGCATATGCAGGACTCTCCCCAATCTCTGCTGACTTGTAGCTGTGCATTTGGTAGGCACCCACTAGGATTAGGAGGCCTAGTGGGACTTCCTGCCGTGGACACTGCCGATGGGGACAGGAGGAGGCAACAGGAGTATGGTTAGGCCACGGAGGTGCTGCAGTGTTGGGTTATCGCATCTGGCTTCCCCTGGTGAGGACACATCAGGTTTTTGAACCTTAATCCTTTGAGTGGATTCTCCTGGGCTCCCTTAACTGGTGTCACCTGGGGATGACTGGCAGGTGACAGGCTCTGGACATGTAGAGATCCCTTGGCATAGTTTCCCAAATTCGTGAAGTCAGCATCCTCCCGTTTCCAGTGACACACACTCACAGGCCCTAGTATAAACACTTATCTCTTGATTTTAACAATAATGGAAACAGGACAGTGAGAGTTGTCCCAGACCCTCCTGCCCTACCCTGTGAATCCAATTCATTATTCACTCAAAGCTGTCAAATAATGCCTACAACTCGGTCGATGGATTGTTAAAGCTCCATTAGCAACAGGGGAGCAATCCTCAGAAGAGAAAATGGGAGTGGAAGCTCCCAGCTCAGACTGTTGTTTGGCTTTGGGGGCCATAAGGACAAGAGATTTTTTTTTCGGTCACACCCAGTGATCCTCAGCATTTCTCCTGGCTCTGCATTCAGGATTTACTCCTGGCTGTGCTCAGGGGACCAAATGGGATGCTGGAAATTGAAGACAGATTGGCCCCAAGCAAGGCAAAAGTGCCCCCCACTGTACTATCCTTCCAGTCAAAGGCTAAGGTTTGTGTGGCCCAGTTTTAACGTGGATCAGAAAGGGGGTTCATTTGCCCCCCACAGAGCAGTGTTTCCTCTAACACCATGAACCCCTCCCCACAACCACGAATCAACTGCTCTATGGAGCCTTATTGTGAGGCTCATCTGAGATGTTTCTGTTTTATGGATTTCTCAGGGTACTCCTGCCTTTGTGCTCAGGATGTCATGTGGTGCCAGGGAATGCACTTAAGGCCCTGCATGCAGAGCCTGCCCTGAGGCACCTAAACCGCTCTCTGCACCCTCTGCACATAACCCAAGTCAACACTAAATGGGAAAGTGCCCTGAGCTACGGATAGGCAGCCCATCACCTTGGCTTTTCCCATGGTCCTAACATTTCTGAATCAACGGGAGTGTGGGAGGCAATTTCCACCCAGTCTATTCTCTGAGACCTAGTTTTAAGAAGGGGGTGGCCGCTGCCTGTCCCGAATCTTCTGACTGAGCTGTCAGAGGGCCTGTCTGTTCTGGACTCACATGTACCCGGGGGAGCGACATTTCTGCCCTGAAAAACAAGTATTTGGTGGTGGGGAACAAATCTGCCAACTTAACATGTGTCTGGTGCTAGGGGATAAGCTCCCGGTAGCTACTGTTGTGAACATATCTGCTACCAAGTATCTCTGGTGCCTATTTCATGGACGTTTCTGACCCCGAAGCCGTGGTGGTTAGTGGTGGAAGACTGTTGACTAATATTATGGACATTTCTGCCTCTCAGGAATCCCTGGTAGCTAGAGTTTGGGGACATGCATGACGCCCAGATTCAAAAGTTGCTTATTTTATTAAATACTAAAAGAGGAAGAGAATGGGAGCAGGAATGTGGGAGGAGAAGAAGGGTGAGAGGAGAACAGGAAGGAAGAGCAGGGAAGGACAGGGTTGGGGTTAGATTTGGATGATTTGGAGGGGTCGTGTCCATGATTGCAGTAAAAGAATGGGAATAAGAGAGAAATTGGAGACCTGGCATCACAGTCTTCATGTTCTTGGACGACTCCTTCACCATCATCACCTCCACTTCACTGGTTTCAAGGTCTCGTCCACCTCTGTGTTTACAATCGTCTTCACCTGCATGAGCTTCTTAGGCTCCGGCACTGCTGTCTCCTTCACCTCTGCGTCCTTTGACACTGGACTGGCTATGGGGCGGCACCAGGGTCTCAGCCAGCCTAGAAGGGAGGAGAGGCCTGGGGTGGGGCCCTCTAGGTCCAACATCCCATAGACCCACCTCCTAACTCACGAAGGGGCTTCTCCCTCCAGGGGACCCTTTGCCTTGCCACTCACCCTTCTCAGAGCATTCTTGTGACTTCACCAGGGCCCGGAGCTGATGGTTCACCTCCTCCGACTGTCTGAGGAGCTCCTAAGGGAGAAGGCAGTCTGTGAGGAACAGGGAAGGAGCCGGCTGCTGCCTTGCTGCCAAGAGCACCTGCCCCGACTCTCACCTGGGGCTCCCTCAGCTTCTACAGGGCCTCCTCCAACACCGCCTGCCCTCTGGATCGCTCCTGCTGCAACTGTTCCAGGAGCTGCCTCTGCTGCAGCACCTGCTGCTGCAGCTCGTCCTTCTCAGAGACTAGTTGCTGGGAGTTGTTCAGATGCTTTTGGCTTGTGAGCAGGAATGGCTGGAGCTGGGTCAGATACTCGTCCTGCTGCCCTGAGGACTGGGTCTTTTGGATCCGCAGTTCCATCGCGGCATGACACTGAGTGTGGTCACGGTCCAAAACCCAAACAGTGGCACCCAAATGTGGTCAATGCTTTGGTAACTGAGAATTACCAGGGTAGGCCAGAACACAACTGAGTGGTGCCCATGGTTCCGGACACCTCCAAACATCTCAAGGGGACTAACAATAATAACCCCATTGTGGGTGAAACTCTAGGAGCTTGGGGCTTGGAACCTTGGTTCCAAGCCTCAGGCCCAGTAAGGAAAGACAGGCAAGCCAGGTACAGAGCCCTGATGGCCCTGTCCCTGGCCACAGCTAACCTGGCCACAGCAGGGAACACCGTGTCCACCAACGACTTAGGAAACATGGAGTCCAGGAAGTCCAGTTACGGGGACAGAGGGACCGGGAAGCTCCTGGATGAGGGGTCCCTGGAGGTCACTAGCCCAGAGTCCCGGGAGTCCTGACTGCTGGCAGACTATGCTGAAGGCCAGACTGACTGTCAACTTGGGCCAGGACTGCAAGAGGGACAAGGGTTCATTGGGCCCACACATTGGTCACCGTGGGGGTGCCATTAAAGACCTAACACTCGGCCACACATCCCAGCTCAGCGCTTTTTCTCACCATCTTCTGTTCTTTGGCCAGCGGAGTCCTCTGCAATCCAGTCTGGGTTGGCACAGGGTTGGGGGATGAACGCCACAATGGGGCGGGGGAAGGAAACACACAGTAGAGGAGGGGAACACAGAGCCAGGGGGGTTGGAGCCACATCTCGCCATTCAGAGTATGAGGATTTCACCACATAAACTGGTTCACTGAGATGGTGCCAGAAGGGGAGGGCCAGGAGCTTTATTGGTGAGGTCGTGGGCGTGGTCTCGGGTCTGCAACCTCATTGGCCACTGAGAAATACAGAACTCCCACACAGTGATGTCAACAGTGAGGACTGCTAACTTCAGCACTTCAGTCACAAAGTCCTCGTGGGCCTGAGGGACCTCCCCCCCACCCCACAAACATCATGGTTCCTTTTAGACTGGTCCTCACCCAAGATGGGGCCTCCGAATGCCATGACCAGAGGGCTGCCTCCCCACATATCCTTGTTCTTTGCGAAGGCCTGACGTCCTGCCCATCCGCCAATATCAGTTCCTTAAAAATTAAACTCCAACTTTATCACCCAGTTCAAAATTCTGCAATTCCTCAAAAACTAGTGTACTGCCATGCCAAGTAGCGCAACACTGTCAATACATGTAAAGTAGAAGCTAAGCAATAACAAAATATGTACACACAACACTGATCCTGTAATAATGGTATCAGTAACTTTGTGTACGAGGGCTCAATGGTTCACTGTGAGACTGGACAATCTTCACAATCTCCTAAGAAAACATTGCTAGATCATGTTAGCAAAGTAGAGCAAGCAAAATAAAATAGATTATTGAGGGTCTGCTCTACGGGCAGGCTGAAGTGCTGGTTGGAAAAATTGCGTATAATGCTGGTAGGCTGTTGTAATGTTGGTGTGCAATTGCCCTGGTGGGCCTTTGAAACGGGGGTGGCAGTTGCACTGTTAGGAGACTTTTACAGTAGTGGTGGAATGTTGTAGCGACTTGGAGAGTTGTTGTGTGGACAGTTGCAACTGTGTGGGCAGTGTAATGGTGGTGGGATTGGGATTGAACACTGAGTGTAACACATTGATGGGAACAACTTTGTTAAATCAGTTGAGAAGCATGGTCCTGGATCAATAGTCCAGCGGGTGGGGCGCTTGGCTTGCAATCGGCCAGACCCAGGTTTGATCCCCAACATCCCATATGTTCCCCTGAGCAACGACAGGAGAAATTCCTGAGTGCATAGTTAGAAGTAACCCTTAAGCAGTACCACTTGTGACACACAAAAAATATTATTGAGTAGAGGGCCACTATTTCAATAAGCAAAAGCAATGACATAGATGGCCAAGGTCACAACTTTAGCAACACCATTAGTAGTAAGGCAGTCATCATCATCATCATCACCATCATCATCATCATCACCATCATCATCATCATCATCAACTGCATCATCATCATTATCATCTTCATCATCATCCTAATCTATGTGGATTCTGCTGTCTAGGAATAAGATGTGCGACCTGGCTGTGGCATTGCAAGCCAAACCCTTCCCTCACTGGCCTCCCTCTGTCTCCCATCAACTACACTAGCTCAGATGGTGTCAGGTACCTTCCGATCTGAATCTGGACCTAGCATTTGCAGGAATTTTCTGCCAATAGATTTTTTTGTAACACAACGGGGTACAAAACTTTATTTACCTAAAAGACAGCAGATCACATTTTTGCGGCCATAATTTGCTCACCCAAAATATTTACCTTATTTAATGAATTTTTAAGCAGACATTTTTTAATATATTATTTTCTAAAGATTGTTGCTGCATAGAAACTTCCCACCCAAATCCCTCACCCATTAAAGAGAAAACTGATATTCAGATATGGCCCTTTCTCACTGTCCATTGCAATCTGAACTTTACTGTTTTTCTTTCATGTTCATATATCATTTTTAATATTTAATATTCTTCAGTGAGATATACAATTACAAGGATGTTCAGAAGAGGTTCATATTTGGGTTTCAGTCATACAGAGATCCAGCCCCCATCCCTACACCCAATTCCCACCAACAATGTCCCCAATTCCCTCCCTCCGCCCCTAGCCTGCCTCTATAGCAGGGTCTTTATCTGTTTCTCTTTCTCTCTTTCTCTCTTCCTTCCCTTCCACATTGTGGATTACAATACATACATTCAGAGGTTGTCATATGTATCATGTTGCCTGTATTTGATGCTCAGTTTTAGGTTGGTATTAGCACTGTCAACAATTATTAGTACACTGTTCCATTCTCTGTCTCAACTAGCCTCTGCCTCCCACATTTTGTGACAATTTCCACATTTGATAAAACCTACTGATCCATGTTTTGCCTGACATTGGATATTGGTATCATTGTGATGACATATATATGTATATATATATATTTATATATATATGCCAAGCAATAAATGTAGTCACTATTTATCTGTATTTTTCCTTCTGGCTAATTTCACTCAACATGATTCTCTCCATGTCCATCCATTTATATATAGGCAAATTTCATAACTTCAGTTTTCCTAACAGCTGCAGAGGATTCCTTTCTATTGATGTGACAAAGTTTCTTTCTTTTTTTTCTTTTTTCATTTTTCTTTTTTTATTTCATTTTAGCACACCCAGAGATGCTCAGGATTTACTCCTGCCTCTGCACTCAGGAATTACTCCTGGCTGTGCTCAGGGGACCAAATGGGATGCCGGAGATCAAAACTAGGTCGGCCATATGCAAGACAAATGCCCTACCCACTGGACATCTGGACACTAAAGAAACTCTGGCCACCAAAGTGTTTTATCCAGTCATCAATCTCAGGGACACTGGTTGTTTTCAGATTCAGGCTATTGTGAATAGTGCTGCTATGAAAATGAAGAGACAGATGGTGTTTCCGCTGTGGTTTTTCGCTTCCGAGGGTAAATCCCCAGGAATGGTATGGCTGGGTCAAATGGGAGCTCAATTTCTAGTCTTTGGAGGAATGTCCATATTGTTTTCTAGGAAGGCTGTACCATTCCACATTCCCACCAACAATGGATGAGAGTCCCCTTTTCCCTGCATCCACGCCACCACTTGTGGTTCTTGCTCTTTGGGATATGTGCCAATCTCTGTGGTGTAAGACGATATCTCATTGTGGTTTTGATTTGCATCTCTCTGATGATGAATGATGATGAGCATTTTTTCATATGTCTTTTGGCCATTCGTATTTCTTCCTTGTTTAAGTGGCTGTTCATTTCTTATCCCCATTTTTTGATGGGGTTGGTTGTTTCTTTCTTGTAAATTTCTACCAGTGCCTGATATATCCTGGATATTAATCCCTTATCAGCTGGGTATTGGGTGAATATTCTTTCCCATTCTGTGCACTGTTTTTGTTTCTTGGTCACTGTTTCTTTGGATTGCAGAAGCCTTTTACTTACATGTAGTTCCATACGTTTATCTTTTCTTCTAGTTGCTTTGTTAGTGGTGTTTCACCATTGAAGATGCCTTTAGCTTAAATGTCATTGAGGGTTTTTCTGCCAACAGTTTTGAGGGTGGAAGGCTTTCTCTGCTTCCTAGGTGGGCATCGCCATCTGGTGGGTACTGAGAGTAACACAGTAGGCATAGGTCAGAGCCAGATTGCTGCCAGACAAGCTCTCCATGGTCCTTCAGGAATAGGCTGGTACTCAGACACGCTCCATAGGCCTGCAGCAAGGGCCCGCCAGGGAGCTAGTGAGAAAGGCAGCATCTCCCCAATGGGCAGGGCCCCGCCTCTTCACAAGGTACAGGTGATCCTAGCACTTAAATAAGCCTGAGAACTGCTCTGCTGAGGAGAAAAAGTAAACTAGTGAGTGTGGGAAAGTTACGTATCACCATAATCCACCCATCAAGGAGCATCCAAGAGGCCATTTCAACAAAATAAATCCTGACCCGTTGATACAAAGGGGCTATTCCAGAGATGAAGATTCAGTTTCCTGAGAGGCTCAGCACCAGCTTTGCATGAAGATTTGATCCCAACACCCTTGGGAGATACCTCTGATCACAGAGTTGGAGTAAACTCTAAACACTGCCAGGAATGGCTAAACTCCCTACCTTCGGACTGAAAAATGTTCTTGACAATAGTTACAGGATTTGAGAAGGGATCATTCCTCGTACCAAGCCGGCACCTGACAGAGAGGGGCACCTCTCAATCCAGTTTCCAAATAAACCATTGCCCAGGAAAAATAAACCTTTGTCCATGGTCAAATAAACCATTGTCCATGGAAAGCAAAATTCTTGGCAAGTCTGCAGAATTCTTCTTTCCTGAGGCAAAGTCAAATGATGGGGCTGAAACGATAGCACAGCGGGGATGGCATTTGCCCTGCAGCTCGGTGGGCCCAGGTTCAATCTCCAGCATCCCATACGGTCCCCTGAGCACTGCCAAGAAATTCCTGACTGCAGAGACAGAAGAAACCCCTGAACACTGCAGGATTGACCCCCAAGCAAAAAAAATGAATAAATATATAAAATAAAACGAAGCTTAGTTTATAAATCTCCCGTTTTCAACAAAGGACATTATACTGGTCACTCTGACTCTCTCCAGTGAACCCTAAAAAGGAAGAATATAATTTAGCAACAGACTCTCTTCTACCAGCTTGAATCCGAAGCAAACTCCTGCGTGGAGAGGGGCTAGAACTGGCCAGTGGATTTTTATGGTTATTTAAATTTGGCAAGTCATAAAATCTTCAAGGCAGTTATTACTAATATGTTCCCATGGAAAAAATCCATTGAACGACTAACGGAACATATATTAAAATTATGTAAATCTGTGTGGGATCTCAGCGGAGGACAGATATCACCAGACACTTGAAGAACGAGAGAGATATTTGGAGTTCAACGTACTATACCTGAAATTTAAGACAAATTGGAAAAAAAAAAGATAAGGTCGACAGCAGGTTGAGATGGCAGAAGGGAAATGAAAAGATTCATTAGAAGTTCTCCAACTTGAAGAACAGAGAAAAGAGCAGAAAAATAAAGAGGAAGAGCATCCCAGATTGACTTTTTAAAGTTCTTTTCGCCGGGCCGCTCCAAGCAATTGTCGAGCGAGGAGGGCATTTGTCTTGAAGTGGCCAATCCGGGTTTATCCCCAACATCCCATATGGCCCATCCAGCATTGCTGGAAACAATTCCTAAGCACAGAGCCAGGAGAAAGACCTGATCATTGCTTGGTGTGACCCAAAAAAGGAACATTAAAAAACAAGAAAACAAAAAGTAAAGTTCTTTTTCACAAAATCTCAACGAACCCCAAGGATTGCTTGAATGAAACTGACCTACTTCAGTCCCTCGCATCTCATATTGCCCCCAAGCCCCTCAAATAATCAGTAAATGTGAAGCAGAGCGATGGTTCAGTGAATGGAGGCACATGCCTTGAGTGTGAGACACTCTGTTGGATGCCCGGCACCAAGCTCTGAAGCGAGTGGCTCGGGTGACCCACAGCAACACTGGCCTGGAGGATTATACTGCCTGAGCCATTGGGCCCATTGTAGCCGGGAATGACACCTGACATGCCGATCTGAGGTTAGAAGCCCCCTTCCAAGAAAAAGAATGTGTGTGCATATAAACAAATACATGTACATATATGTAGGTCCATACTGTTCTATACTTGAAGCTATTTTTCTTCTATACTTGAAGCAATTGCACCGTTCCATTGCCAGGCCTGTAGCAGATACAGATGTAATATAGGAGCCTGAGCAACAACACAGCGGGTATGGATTCACCTTGCGTACGGTCAACCTGGGTTTGATTCCCAGCATCCCACATGGTCCCCAAGAGATTCTTGAAGTATAGAGCCAGGATTCAGCCAGACACAGTTATTCTTTCCTTCTTACTCCATCAGCTGCTCCTTCACAAACCCACAGAAGAAGTTAACTCTGAAGGGATCACACAAAGGAAGGGCAGGGGCCCTGTCACTTGATACACGCCCCCAGGTCTGGCAACACCAAAAGTCATAGTTGGGTACCAAGGTCACAACGCCTGTGCTTTAAGGCCTGTGGACTCTGATGCTGAACTCCTTCTGTACCCAAGTCCCAGGATATTCGTCTGTCTCTACACCAGTCTGTGCCCATCTGTCACTGCTTCAGCAGTCTCTTGAGCTGTGAGAACGTCCTCTCATCTACTGGACTAGAAGTACAAACAAGTGTCTGCCCTGACGCTGTGTGTCCCCTCAAGGCTTCCTCAGAACGGTTGAATCATGCATGCTCCAATGCTGGGAGAAGTCAGGCCAGGAGCCAGCTCTGTGAGACAGCAGAAATGTCCCATAGCCCGAGAGGCGTGGTCAGGGATAAGGAGAGACTGTCTAGGTCCTAGATATGTACTATTGCATGCGGAATGCAGCGCACTTTGTAACACCCACAGCACCCAGTTCAGAAGTCACGAGGAGTGGGTTCCCAACTCCAGCATGCGAACCTATGGCCAGTCTGGGTGGCTGTGCTTATTGGTCACCTTGTGGTCCCCAGGTTGCCCACACGCTGGGGTCTGCCTCTCTGCTGCCCGATGTTTTCCCTGCTGGACCTCAAACATGTTTCTCCTTTGCAAATCACGCCAGTGATCCAACCCCTGCTAGCCTCTGAGTGGAAGGATCCAGGGACAAGTAGGAAACCTTGGTTCCTGGGGATCCGTTGCACGAGGGTTCAAGAGCGCACTACCGTGTTGGGGGCAGCCCTGGCTCTGGACCAGGAAAATCCCTGTGGAGCCCCAGGATGTAGTATCTGCAGTCCTAGATTGATATGTCATTGGGGGTAGAAGACCAAGAGGACTGAAAGGGGGGCTCAAAGAAGAAAATGACATACAAAGGAGTATCACTTCAATTTACATTCGATTTCTCAGGCAACACCGTCCATGTCGAAACAGGTGGGTTATAGTGAAAAATGAAACAACTCAGTGAAATCGATGCCATGAACACTTGCCCCGGCTCGACTCTATTCGGATTTGATACACAACTTCATGGAAGAACAACAGCTGGGGGACTTCACAGAATGTTGGACATTGGTGCTGACCTTTGCTTTTCCCGGAAGTAGTACATTTGTCTATCTCTGCACAGGTCTGTCCCCATCTGTCACTTCAGCTGTGCGAATGTCCTCTCAACTCCTGGGCTAGAAACACCATTAATTGTCTGCCATGACACTGTGTGACCCCCTGATTCCTCAGATCTGCTGAATCAAGCACGATGCTGGGCGATCTCAGGCCAGGAGCCCCGTGGGACAGCCGCGATGTCTCAGAGCCTGGGAGGGATGGGTAGGGATAAGGAAAGACTGTGACTCACCCCAGTCCAGACGCTTTGAGTCAAGAAGAGATGGTGCTTCTTCCTGATCCTAATTCCTGATCTACAGATCCCTGGCCACTACCTGGAAACACTTCCTTTCCTTTAACTGAGCCGAGTGTGACTTGGCCAAGCATGTCTCCATGCTTGTCTGCAGGAGAGAAAGGACCCAGAACCAGGAGCCCACTTACAGGATGGCTGGGCCTGGCCTCTGGGTGCTGACCTATGGTGTGGATGTGAATTTCCACACAGAAGGTGTAGGTGGGCATTAGGGTGCTGGATGCAGGGGTTTGGGCCACCCCGGAAGCTGTCATACCCAAGAAAGTGGATATGATACCACAGTGATAACACATAAGTATTTGGCAATGTCAGATAGGAAAGAGGGGGACCCTGGCTGTGGGACAACATCTTAGACACACGAGCAATAGGAGCACGTCAAGTCGTCATCCTGTGAAAGCCAGTGCAAATGATAGGCTGTGACATTGTGAGACTCCATGGACAGGAACCCCACCACCCAGAAGCGTTTGCTACTGGCAGGATTCGTCCAATCAGTGACAAAACCACACAGCCTAGTATAGATCCAGAGCTATAGAACAGTGAATGTCAGAGAGAGCAGGCCCTGTCTTCCTCAATCCCCCCTTCCCTGCCATCAACTCAGCCCCAAATAGTGCCTAGAACTGTGTCATCTGACAGATTTAGGCCCCATTAGCGACAGGTGCCATCCCCAGAACAGACAACTTCCTGGGATGGGGAGCTCCCAAGTCAGACTGTTGTTTGGCTTTGGGGGCCATAAAGGCCAAGAGATTTTTGTTTGGGTCACACCCTTTGATGCTCAGGATTACTCCTGGCTCTGCATTCTATAATTACTCCTGGCTGTGCTCAGGGGACCATGTGGGATGCTGCGAATCGAAGACGGATTGGCCACATGAAAGGCTAAGGTGCTCCCCACTGTGCTATCCTTCCAGTCAAATCAAGCGGGACAAGAGTTCATCTGAACCACACACTGGCCACCGTGGCGGGTGATATTACAAGTCCTTAGACTCGGCACACATCCCAGTCTCAGCACTTTTTCTCACCATCTTCTGTTCTTTGGCCAGCTGAGTCCTCTGCAATCCAGTCTGGGTTGGCACAGGGTTGGGGGATGGATGCCACAAGGGGCGGGGGTGAAGGAGACGCACAGTGGAGGAGGAGAACATGGATCCAGGGGGTTGGAGCCACATCTCGCGATTCAGAGTATGAGGATTTCACCACATAAACTGGTTCACTGAGAGATGGTGCCTGAAGGGGAGGGCCCCGCGCCTTATTGGCGAAGGCGTGGGCGTGGTCTCGGGTCTGCAACTCCATTGGGTGGTGAGAAATCCAGAACTCCCACGGAGTGACGTCAACAGTGAAGACAGCTCAGCTTCTCACTTGAGTCACAAAGTCCGTGGGCCTGAGGGACCTCCCCACACCACAACCACCATGGGTCCTTTTGGACTGGCCTTCAGCCAAGATGTGGCCTCCGAATACCATGGCCAGAGGGCTGCCACCCCACATCTCCCTGTTCTTTGGGAAGGCCTGACAGTCACGTCCATCAGCCAATATCACCTCCTTAAAAATTGAGTTCCAACTTTATTACCCAGTTCAAAATTTTGCAATTCCTCAAACACTACTGTACTTCCATGCCATGTAGCACAACACTGTCAATACATGTAAAGTAGAAGCTAAGCAATAAAAAAATATGTACCACACAACACTGATCCAGTAATAATGGTATCAGTAACTTTGTGTACCAGGACTCAGAGGTTCACTGTGAGACTGGACAGTCTTCATATCTTCTAAGAAAACGTTGGTAGATCATGTTAGCAAACTAGAGCAAGCAGTATAAAATAGATTATTGAGGGTCTGCTCTAGGGGCAGACTGAAATGCTGGTTGGAAAAATTGTGAATAATGCTGGTGGGCTGCAGTAATGCTGGTGGGCCTTTGAAACGGGGGTGGCATTTGCACTGTTAGAAGACTTTTGCAGTAGAGGTGGACTGTTGTAGCGATGTAGAGAGTTGTTGTGTGGACAGATGCAACTGTGTGGGCAGTGTAATGGTGGTGCGATTGGGGTTGAACACTGAGTGTAACACATTAATGGGAAAAATTTGTTAAATCAGTTCAGTAGAGGGAGCCTGGATCGATAGTCCAGCGGGTAGGACGCTTGTCCTGCAATTGGCCAGACCCAGCTTAGATCCGCAACATCCCATATGTTCTCCTGAGTAACGCCAGGGAGTAATTCCTGAGTGCTTAGTCAGGAGTAACCTTTGAGCAATGCCAATGTGACACAATGAGAAAAAAATATTTAGTAGTGAGCCACTATTTCAATAAGCAAAAGCAAAGACATAGATGGCCCAGGTCACAAGTTTAAGCAATACCATTATTACTAAGGCGGTCATCATCATCACCATCATCATAATCATCAACAGCATCTTCATCATCATCAGCAGCAGCAGCAGCATCTACTTCATCATCAACTTCATCATCTTCATAATCATCATCACCGTCATCATCATCATCACCATCATCATCATCACCACCACCACCACCACCACCACCACCACCATCATCATCATCATCATCATCATCATCATCATCATCATCATCATCACCCATGTAGATACTGCTGACTAGGAAGAAGATGATGGCATCAGGTACCTTCAAATCTGAATCTGGACCTAGCATTTGCAGGAGTTTTCTGCCAATAGTTTTTTAGGTAAACAAAGGGGCACAAAACGTTATTTACCTAAAAGCAACCAATCGCATTTAGAGTGTAGCCATAATTTGCTCACCCAAAAGAGAGATATACTAACATTTGCCTATCTTGTATGTTATCTTGTATTTACATTTTGTCGTGAATTTTGTAAGCAGACTTTTTTTAATAAATTATTTTTCAAAGGATTGTTGCTGCATGAAAACTTCCCACCCCAGTCCCTCACCCATCAAAGAGAAATCTGATAGTCAGATCTGGCCCTTTCTCACTGTGCCTTGCAATCTGAACTTTATTGTTTTTCTTTTCATGTTCATATTGCATTTTATCAATATTTTATTATACCACCGTGAGATATGCAATTACAAAGATGTTCATAAGAGGTTCATATTTGTGTTTCAGTCATACAGAGATCCAGCCCCCATCCCTCCACCAGTGCCCTATTCCCACAACCATTGTCCCCGATTCCCTCCCTCTGCCCCTAGCCTGCTTCTATGGCAGGTTCTTTATCTCTTCTTTCTCTTTCTCTCTTTCTCTCTTCCTTCCCTTCCACATTGTGGATTACAATACATACATTAAGAGGTTGTCATGTGTATCTTTTTGCCCGTATTTAATGCTCAGAACTAGGTTGCTAATAGCACTGTCGACAATTGATAGTAAACTCCTCCATTCTCTGTCTCACATGTTCTCTGTCTTGAACATGTTTGTGAAAATTTCCAACTTTGATAAAACCGCCTGATCCGTGTTTCGCCTGACTTTGGATATTGGTATCATAATATGTACATATGTATATTTATATATATGGAGAAATATTCATGCCATGCAAATAAATGCAGTCATTCTATATCTGTCTTTTTTTCTTCTGGATTTTTCACTCTGGAGAGTTAGGACAGTGGATAAAATGCTTTCTTTGCATGTGGCTGATCTAGATTCAGTCCTCAGCACTGTCCCTCAAGCTCACCAAGCGTGATGTCTGGCAATAGAGCCAGTTGTGAGTCTTGAGCACAGCTGGGAGTGACCCCCCAAATTAAGCATAATAGAAACAATTATTATACAAATATTACTTAGAAACAAAAGGAAAACTTAAAAATACAGCTGATAGAGTAAAAGTTCACATATTTTGTGTTATTTTGTGTTTGTCAACTGATTTTTCTGCATTCGTCAAGATGTTCATTTTTCTTTATGTAGTAACATTTTCATACATAATGACGTTATTTTCATAATTTAATTTATACTTTTGTTGATGGTGTATTTCCTTCTTGGTCCCAAACTATAAATCTTTGTTTTTTTTTTTAAATTTTTTTATTATACCACCGTGAAACACACAATTACAAAGGTGTTCATAATTGGTTCTTGGTAATACAGTATTCCAGCACCCATCCCTCCACCAGTGCCCCATTTCCACCACCAATGTACCCCCCCCCCTCCCTCCCGTCCCCCCACCCGCCTTAATAGCAGGTACCCCAGTTTCCTCTCTTTCTCTATCTCTCTCTCTTTGGATGGTTTATATTACTAAGTTTTACTAGTATTTTACTGAGGATTTCTGTATGTGTCTAAGTAATTAAAAGAGTAATCGGTACTTTTGTAATTTCCTGTTGTGGGTTGTTTTTATTTCTTTTTGGGTCACACCAAGCGACGCTCAGGGGTTGCCCCTGGCTCTGTACTCAGGAATTCCTCCTGGCTGTGCTCGGTGGACCATATAGGATGCCAGGAATCAAACCCGAGCTGGCACAGGCCGGCTACATGCTAGGCAAAAACCCTATTGATGGGCTATCACTCCCGGCCCCTGATGTGGCTTTTGTAGCAGGGTAATTATGACTTAGAAGAAACTGAAGTTTAGCAAGCTTGGACGTTAGCATTTGGTCTGCTAAACAGTGCAGAGAAGCGATAAAAGCAGACCTCAAAGACAGAAGAGCAGAAATACTGGAAGATGCAGCAGAAGCCGGGAAAAGTATTCGCACTGCCCGCCTGTCCTTCGCCAACTATAAGACCAAGATGACTGCCCTCCGACGCCCTGATGGATCGATCACATCTTCCAGAAAGGCAATGGAGAAGATTATCTAGGACTTCTACTCAAATCTCTTTGATAGCCACATCCACCTGCCCACATACCAAATTCCACAGAATGGATATGTCATTCCCAACGTTCTCCCTTCTGAAATACGACATGCCATCTCGTCAGTAAAGAAGGGAACAGCACCAGGCCCAGACAAAGTCAGACCCGAACACCTGAAAAATCTGCCGTCGGTACTCATCAATACACTAGCTCGGCTCTTCACACGCTACCTGTCCGAATGCAAGGTGCCCTCCCAGTGGAAAACCAGCAGGACAATTCTACTGTTCAAGAAGGGAGACATTCACGACATTGGTAACTATCGCCCCATCTGCCTGTTGTCTGCCATCTACAAGCTGTTTACACGAGTCATCCTGAACAGGATTAGCAGAACACTAGATGAAGGACAACCATGAGAGCAAGCAGGTTTCGGAAAGGATTCAGCACAATCGACCATATCCACACAGTAACCAAGCTCATTGAGGTTTGTAGGGAGTACAAGATGCCGCTCTGTCTCACGTTCATTGATTTACAGAAAGCCTTTGATTCTGTGGAGACTGAAGCAGTCATCGAAGCCCTAGTCAAACAGGGTGTTCAAACCCAATACATCAAGATCTTTCGTGAGCTGTATTACGGATTCACCACCAGGATCTCACCATTCTACAAAGAAGTGATCATTGATGTCAAAAGAGGGGTTCGACAGGGTGATACCATCTCACCAAAACTCTGCAGTGCCACCCTCGAGAACATCATGAGACAATTAGAATGGGAAGGAATGGGAGTGAAGATAGATGGTCGGCAACTACACCACCTCCGCTTCGCTGATGACATCGTTCTAATAACACCAAACATTAGCCAAGTGGCACAAATGCTGGCTGACTTTGACCAAGAATGTGGAAAGGTAGGTCTACAGCTGAATCTGAAGAAAACTATGTTCATGAGAAATGAACTAGTTCCTGAGGCCCCATTCACTCTCAATGGAACAAACATCTCTGAATGCAGCAGTTATGTGTACCTAGGTCGAGAAATCAACATGATGAACGACCTAAAACCTGAGCTGCGCAGGAGGAAGAGAGCGGCATGGAATGCCTTCAAAGGCATTGAAGAAATAGCTAAAAGGACAAAGAACCTCCGGCTCCGGGCACATCTCTTCGACTCCACCATTCTCCCTGCATTAACATACGCCTCAGAGACCTGGGCCCTACGAAAGCAGGATGAGAATGCTATTCGGGTCTCCCAGAGAGGAATTGAAAGAGCTATGCTTGGAATATCACGTCTCACTCAAGTAAGTGAAGGAATCCGGAGTTCTGACCTCCGTCGCTATTCCAGAATCAGGGACGCTGTCTCGTTTGCCAGGGCATCTAAAATCAGATGGGCTGGACACGTAATGCGATTTGGTGACAACCGCTGGACTAGAGCTGTTACCGACTGGATCCCACGGGATATCAAAAGATCACGTGGCCGCCCACCTACAAGATGGTCAGACTTCCTTGTTAAGACCCTGAAGGAACGGTTTGAGGCTCTTCATATTCCTGAAACAACCAGATGCCATTGGGCTACATTGGCACGTGATAGGGTCCAATGGAAATGTTACTGGCGCCCGCTCGAGCAAATCGATGAATAACGGGATTCAAGTGATCAAGTGAAGAAACTGAAGTGATTTTTCTTCCACTCTGTTTTGGAACAATTTGAAGAGCATTGGTTAAGGATTTCCATGCATGATAGAGCTCAGTAATGAAACTGTCTTGTCTATGCCTTTTTAATTAGTGAAATAGAAAGTTTCTTCTTTCTTAAGAGAATTTGATCTACCAGAGAAATAGACTGCAATTGTAAAAAAACATTTGCGTGCAGTAAAATAACACTCAATAATCAAGAATACATTCTAGGAAGAGCAGTAATGTAAAATCCTGGCAGCAATTAGATGGAACAATCTGAGATGGTGAGAATGACTCCAGAACTTACTGAGGATAAAAGTCTTGTCCATGGGGAATTTTACATGATACCTAACCACTCTTCTATGGTGCATAATCAATGATGAAATATGGGATTAAGTTTTGTACTGTCTCTCTGGCCCAGATTTTTTTTTAGTTTGAAGACTTTTACAATTTCCTAATCAGATTAACATAGAAAGGATGACTCAAGTTTATTTCAGAGCTAACACAAGAATATTCTAGTTCGGAATCATGAAATTAACAGAATGTGTTCTATTAGCTTAAATTTTGTTTAAATTTTGATTTCCAGGATAATGAAACAATGTGGTTTTAATAACAGCAGTGTTATCAATTAAAAATATTCTGCTCTCTAGAAGGCAGGGCAATAGCTAAAACTTAGCATGTAGAAGCACCAGGTTCTATTCCCTAGCTGCAGTAAAGAGGATTACCTGAGCACTGAGATGGAGAATTTTCTGTTTTTCTTTGAGTGTATTTTGATCATGTCAGCTATATTTGTTGTCACTTGTAGTTTGTTGCACTAAGATCTTTCTATTTTCTGTATGGTTGTAATTAGCTTTTTCTCAGTCATTTCAATCCAGTTTTAAAAAGTAATCTTGATAAATATATTTCTGTGTTGATAAATATATTTCTGTGTTGTATGTTATGTCAGTCTTTCAGAGAACTATCTGGAAATCACTGGGCTTCTCTTGTTTTTTTCTATATATGTATTTATTTCCTTGCTTTAGCATATTGACGGGCTTCGTTTGTTTGTTTTCTAGTTTTTTATTTTTTGTATTTGAGGTAACATGTTTACAGTTGTGTTATACTAATTTTTATTTTATTTTAATTTTTAACAACTTATTGAAATGTATTCAAATACCATGTACTCACTTACTTAATACACATATTCGGTGCTATTTAGACACTGAGTTGTCTTAAAAATTACTAAAGTCTCATTTTAGAAATTTTTTTATCTTTCTCAAAAGAAACACATTCACATTAGCAATCATACTGGTGCACATTCTCTAGCGGTGTGTAGACACAAATTTATTAATTTATTACCCCTTCATCATCTATTTGCTCAAGCAGGCACCAGTAATATCTCCGTATGTCCTGTCTCATGCTAGTAGAGCCCAAGGGCATCTGCTTGCTCCAGGAACATAAAGCGCCTCAGACAATTATATTAGGTCATGGTATTGACCTAATATATTTGTTACTGCTATTTGGCATATCAAATACGACAAAGGCAGCTGCCAGGCTTGCCATGCGGGTGGCATACTCTTGTAATCACCTCTAAATACAGCATTTATTGATGAACCATTTATTGATTCATTTATTGATTCATTTATTTATTCATTTATTGATGAAGCATTTATTGATGAGCCAATAGCAGCAATTCCCCATTTCTGTAAGTCTCTGGATCAGCATACCTGGGATGGATTGAAAAAAAAAACTACTACAGGGTGTGTGTTGATGATCCGGGCTGTGATAGGCTCCTCTGCTGCTGGGTGGACTTCTGAATAGAGGGAAGTCCGATGTGGTTGATGGCAGCCCTCATGGAATGGGAAGGGTCATCTGACTTTTGAGGCCCTGCTTGGGTGCCGGGCTAGGGCTAGAACCCACCATCCCTCCCAGGCGCCTCGTGAGCAACTGGGCACAGGGAGAGCCAGTAGCAGCTCTGCCCCATGTCTGTAAGTCATCTCTAAGTCATTTATATATATATTATATATAAATACAATCATGTATTTTTATTATTTTATGCCACTAGGCATAAATAAGTTTTTATATGAACCTCCCACTCTATAAGGGCCACCATTTTCCACATCCAGACCTACCTCTCATCAGAACTCCATCCACCAGACGAGACTATCACATCCTGGCTCGCTCGGCCACTTGTAGCAGTGCGGTTCATCAATAAATGCTGTATTTAGAGGTGACTACAAGAGTATGCCACCCACAAGGCAAGCCTGGCAAGCTGTCCGTGTCGTATTTGATATGCCAAATACCAGTAACAATTATGTCAGGTCATTCCCATGATCTAATATAATAGTTTGAGGCTCTTTATGTTCCTGGAGCGAGCAGATGCCCGTGGGCTCTACTAGCATGAGACAGGATATATGGAGATGCTACTGGAGCCCACTCAAGAAAATTGATGATGAACAGAATGATGATAGTGATAGTGATCCATTTATAGGCGAATTTCATAACTTCACTTTTCCTAACAGATGTATAGAATTTCATTCTACAGATGTGCCAAAGTTTCTTTATCCAGTCATCAGTTCTCCGGCACACTGATCGTTTCCTGATTCTAGCTATTGTGAATAGTTCAGCTATGAAAATAAAAGTGCAAATCGTGTTTCCCTGTGTGTTTTTGGCTTCCCAGGGCATATCCCCAGGAGTGGTATGCCTGGTTCAAATGGGAGCTCAATTTCTAGTCTTTGGAGGAATGTCCATATTGTTTTCAGGAAGACTGTACCAGTGGACATTCCCACCAACAATGTATAAGAGTTCCCTTTTCCCGCATCCACTTCAGATCTTGTTCTAGCTGGTTTGGATATGTGCCAATCTCTGTGGTGTAAGATGATATCTTATTGTTGTTTTGATTTGCATCTCTCTGAGGATGAATGATGATGTGCATTTTTTATGCATCTTATGTTGCTTTGTTAGTAGTGTTTCATCTTTGAAGATGCCTTCTGCTTCAATGTCCTGGAGGGGCTTTCTGCCAAGAGTTTGATGGTGTGCATCGCCATCTGGTGGGCACTGAGAGTAACACAGTGCGGACGGGTCAGCCAGGTTGAGGCCAGGCAGACAAGCTCTCCATGGTCCCTTGGGAGTAGGCTGGTACTCAGACACTCTCCATAGGCTTGCAGCAAGGGATGGCCAGGGAGTTTGTGAGAAAGGCAATATCTCCCCCTAGCCCGCTCCCCCCAAACAAGGTCCGGGTGATCCTGTGCACTTCTATATAAGCCTGAGAACTGCTCTGCTGAGGAGAAACAGTAAACTAGTGAGTGTGGGAAAATTATTTATCACCATATTCAACCCATCAAGGAACATAAAAGAGGCCATTTCAACAAAATAAATCCTACCCAGATTACACAAAGGGGCTAGTCCACAGATAAAGATTCAGTTTCCTGGGTGGCTCAGCACCCGTTTAACATGAAGGTTTGGTCCAAACACCCTTGGGAAAACCCCTGAGTACAGAGTTGGAGTAGACTCTAAAGACTGCCAGTAATGGCTCCCTACCTTTGGCCCAAAAATGTTCTTGACAATTGTTACAGGTTTTCGGAATGGATCTTTCCTCGTGCCAAGCCGGCACCTGCCAGACAGGGGCACCTTTCAATCCAGTTTCCAAATAAACCATTGTCCAGGGAAAATAAACCATTTTCCATGGTGAAATAAACCATTGTCCATGGAAAGCAAAATTCTTGGCTAATCTGCAGAATTCTTCTTTCCTGAAGCAAAGTCAAATGATGGGGCTGGAATGATAGCACAGCGGGGGTGGCATTTGCAGTGCAGTTGGTGGGCCCAGGTTCAATCTACAGCTTCCCATATGGTCCCCTGAGCACTGCCAAGTAATTTCAGACTGCATAGATAGAAGAAACTCCTGAACACTGCAGGAGTGCCCCCCAAAACAAAAATAAATAAATAAAATAAAATAAAGTAAAATAAAATTAAATTAAATGAGGCTTAGTTTTTAAATCTCCCCTTTTCAACAAAGGACATTATACTGGTCACTCTGACTTACTCCAGTGAACCCTCAAAAGAAAGAATAACATGGAGCAACAGACTCTCTCCTACCGGCTGAATCAGAAGCAAACTCCTGCTTTAGAGAGGGTCAAGAACTGGCAGGTGGATTTTACAGTTGTTTACATTTGGTACGTCAAAAAGTCTTCAAGGCATTATTTACTAATATGTTCCCATGAAAAAAACCCATTGAAAGACAAATGGAACATGTGTTAAAATTATGTAAATCTCTGAGGGATCTCAGTGGAGGACAGATATCACCAGACACTTCAAGAACCAAGGGATATTTGGAGTTAAACATACTATACCTGAAATTTAAGACAAACTGGAAAAAAAAACAAAAAGTTTATGTCACCAGCAGGTTGAGATGGCAGAACGGCAATGAAAAGTTTCATTAGATGTTCTCCAACTTAACGAACAGAGAAAAGAATAGAAAAATAAAGAGGAAGAGCATCCCACATTGACTTTCTAAAGTTATTTTCTCAGGGCCAATCTCCTTGTGTAACATGTAAGATGATATCTCATTGTTGTTTTGATCTGCATCTCTCTGATGAATCATGATGACGTGCATTTTTATGCATCTTTTTCCATAAGAATTTCTTTCTTGTTGAAGTTTCTGTTCATTTCTTCTCCCCATTTTTGATGAGGTTGGCCATTTTCTTCTTGTAAAGGTCTACCAGTGCCTGATATATCCTGGACATAAACCCCTTATCATATGGGTATTGGGTCAATATTCTTTCCCATTCTGTGCACTATCTTTGTATCTGGGTCACTGTTTCTTTGGAGGTGCTGGAGCTATTTAGTTTCATGTAGTCCAATATGTTTATCTTTGCTTTTAGTTTCTTTGTTAGCAGTGTTTCATCTTTTTTTTTCTGGAAAGTATTTGTGTATTTTTTTTTAATTTTAAAATTACAAAGATATACAATTAAAAAGTTCATATTTGGGTTTTGGTCAAACAGTGTTGCAGCACCCATCCCGCCACCAGTGCCCATCTCCCACCACCAACATCCCCGGAACCCTCCCCTCCCCCCAGCCCTGCTCCATGGCAGGGTCTTGATTTCTTTCCATTTCTCTCTCTTTCTCTTTTCCTTCCCCTCCAGACTATGAATTACAGAACATACATTAAAGGGTTGTCATGTGTATCTTTTTGCCTCTATTTAATGCTCAGTTCTAGGTTGGCATTAGTACCCTCAACAATTGTCAGCACACTGTTCCATTTCTGTCTTACCTAGCCTCTGAATCCCACACGTTTGTGATAATTTCCACCTTTGACAGGACCTCCTGATCTATGTTTCACTTGATCTTGGATATTGGTATCATAATATGTACCTATATATTTATGTTATGCAGATAAATGCAGTCATTCTGTATCTGTCTCTCTCCTTCTGGCTAATTTCGCTCAACATAATCTTCTCCATGTCCATCCATTTATAGGCAAATTTTATAACTTCATTTTTCCTAACAGCTGCATAGTATTCCATTGTGTAGATGTACCAAAGCTTTTTATCCAGTCATCGATTTTCGGGCACTCTGGTTGCTTCCAGATTCTGGCTATTGTGAATAATGCTGCTATGAACATAAAAGTAGGGATGGTGTTTCCGCTGCGTATTTTTGGCTTCCCAGAGTAGATTCACAGGAGTGGTATGGCTGGGTCAAATGGGAGTTCAAATTCTAGTCTTTGGAGGAATGTCCATATTGTTTTCCAGAAAGGCTGTACCAGCTGGCATTCCCACCAACAATGGATGAGTGTCCCCTTTTCCCCACACCCACGCCAGCACTTATTGTTCTTGTTCTTTTGAATGTGTGCCAGTCTCTGTGGTGTAAAGTGGTATCTCATTGTTGTTTTGATTTGTATCTCTCTGATGATTAGTGATGATGAGCATTTTTTCATATGTTTTTTGGCCATTCGAATTTCTTCCTTGCTGAAGTTTCTGTTCATTTCTTCTCCCCATTTTTTGATGGGGTTATTTGTTTTCTTCTTCTAAAGTTCTACCAGTGCCTAATATATCCTGGATATTAACCCCTTATCGGATGTGTATTGGGTGAATATTCTTTCCCATTCTGTGAACTGCTTTTGTATCTTAGTCACTGTTTCTTTTGAGGTGCAGAAGCTTTTTAGTTTCATGTAGTCCCATATGTTTATCTTTTCTTCTAGTTGCTTTGTTAGTGATGTTTCATCTTTGAAGATGCCTTTAGCTTCAATGTCATGAAGGGTTTATCCTATATTTTCTTCAATGTACTTTATGGATTCAAGTCTGATATTGAGATCTTTAATCCATTTTGATCTGATTTTTGTGCATGGTGTTAGACACAGGTCCAAATTCATTCTTTTACATGTCGCTGCCCAGTTTTCCCAACACCACTTATTGAAGAGGCTTTCCTTACTCCATTTTAAACTCGTTGCACCTTTATCAAAGATTAAATGATCATACGTTTGAGGTTGGGTGACAGGATACTCAATTCTATTCCGTAGGTCCACGGGTCTGTTTTTATTCCAATACCATGCTGTTTTAATTACTACTGCCTTGTAGTACAGTTTGAAGTTGGGCAAGGTGATGCCTCCCATCTTCTTTTTCCCCGAGGATTGCTTTAGCTATCCTTGGGGGTTTATCGCTCCATACAAATTTCAAGATTGTTTGGTCAATTTCTTTGAAGAATGTCATGGGTATCCTCATAGGGACTGCATTGAATCTGTATAGAGCTCTAGGGAGTATTACCATTTTGACAATGTTGATTCTCCCCATCCATGAGCAGGGAACGTGTTTCCATTTCCTTGTGTCCTCTTTTATCTCTTGGAGCAGTGTCTTGTAGTTTTCTTTATACATGTCCTTTACACACTTGGGTAAGTTGATTCCTAGGTATTTGATTTTCTGTGGCACAATTGTGAATGGAATTGTTTCCTTAATATCCCTTTCTTCTCTTTCGTTATTTGTATATAGGAAAGCCACCGACTTTTGCGTGTTGATTTTGTATCCTGCCACTCTACTATATGTGTCTATTGTTTCTAGGAGTTTTTTGGTAGAGAGTTTAGGGTTCTCAAGGTATAAAATCATGTCATCTGCAAATAATGATAGCTTGACTTCTTCCTTGCCTATCTGGATGCCCTTGATGTCCTTTTCTTCTCTGATTGCTATGGCAAATACTTCTAGTACTATATTGAATAAAAAGAGGTGAGAGTGGGCAACCTTGTCTTGTCCCTGATCTCAGGGGGAAGGCTTTCAATTTTTCCCCATTGAGAATGATGCTCGCTGTGGGCTTTTGGTAGATGGCTGTAACTATCTTGAGGAAAGTCCCTTCAATTCCCATTTTATGGAGGGTTTTAATCATGAACGGGTGCTCGATCTTGTCAAATGCTTTCTCTGCATCTATTGATAGGATCGTATGGTTTTTATTTTTTCTCTTATTGATATGATGTATTATGTTGATTGACTTGCGAATGTTGAACCATCCTTGCATACCGGGATGAATCCTACTTGGTCATGATGTATAATCTTCTTGATGAGTCTTTGGATTCTGTTTGCTAGTATTTTGTTGAAGATCTTAGCATCCGTGTTCATCAGGGATATTGGTCTGTAGTTTTCTTTCTTTGTGTTGTCTCTCCCTGCTTTGGGTATCAGGGTGATATGTGCCTCGTAAAAGCTGTTTGGGAGTGTTTCTCTTTCTTCTATTTCCTGGAAGAGCTTTAACAGGACAGGCAGTAGGTCCTCCTTAAAGGTTTGGTAGAATTCACTAGGGAATCCGTCTGGACCTTGGCTTTTGTGTTTAGGAAGACTTTTAATTACTGTTTCTATTTCCTCGATGGTGATAGGCTTATTCAGGTATTGGAGGTCTTCTTGTTTCAGCCGTGGGAGGTTATAGGACTTCAGGAATTGATCCATTTCTTCTAGATTCTCATGTTTCACGGCATACAGGCTCTCAAAGTAATCTCTGATGATCTTTTGGATTTATGTGGCTTCTGTTGTGATGTCACCGTTTTTATTTCTGATTCTGTTTATTTGGGTTCTCTCTTTCCCTGTCCTTACAAGTCTTGCCAATGGTTTGTCAATCTTGTTTATTTTTTCAAAAAA
This sequence comes from Cryptotis parvus, assembly GCA_021461705.1. Classification (NCBI taxonomy): domain Eukaryota; kingdom Metazoa; phylum Chordata; class Mammalia; order Eulipotyphla; family Soricidae; genus Cryptotis; species Cryptotis parvus. The sequence continues at coordinate 53,958 of JAJIBD010001594.1, forward strand.
CCAGCTCTTGGTTTCATTAATCTTTTGGATTGTTTTTTTTGGTTTCCAACTCATTGATTTCCTCTCTAAGTTTTATTATTTCCTTTTTTCTGCCTTGGTTGGGCTCCTTTTGTTGGTCTTTCTCTAATGTCTTCAGCTGTGTAGTCAGGTTATTTATGTGGGCCCTTTCTTGTTTCCTGATGAATGCTTGCAGAGCTATAAACTTCCCTCTTAACACGGCTTTTGCCGTGTCCCACAAGTTCTTATAGTTGGTGTCTTCATTTTCATTTGTTTCCAGAAATCTTTGGATTTCCTGTTTGATTTCTTCTATGACCCATTTGTTGTTTAGGAGTGAGCTGTTCAGTTTCCAGGTGTTTGGTTTGACTCCCTGTTTCTGTGTATGGTTAACTTCCATTTTCAGTGCATCATGGTCTGAAAAGATAGCTGACACAATTTTTATTTTTTTTATTTTCTTGAGGTATGCTTTTTGGCTCAGCATGTGGTCTATCTTGGAGAATGTTCCATGTGCACTAGAAAAAAATGTGTATTCAGCTTTTTTGGCATGAAAAGCCCTGTATATATCTACTAGCTCTCTTTCTTCCATTTCTTCCTTGAGGGCCAATATTTCCTTGGTGAGTTTCAGTCTTGTTGATCTATCCATCATTGATAGAGCAGTGTTGAAGTCTCCAACTATTATTGTGCTACTGTCAATGTCTTCTTTGAGGTCTCTTAGCAGTTGTTTTATGTATTTTGCTGGCCCCTCGTTGGGTGCATATATGTTTAGTAGTGTAATTTCTTCCTGGTGTACATACCCCTTAAGTAATAAGAAATGGCCTTCGTTGTCCCTTCTAACCTTTTTCAGCCTAAAGTCTATATTATCTGATACTAATATGGCCACACCAGCCTTTTTGGAGGAGTTGTTTGCATGGAGAATGGTCTTCCAACCTTTGACTTTGAGTCTGTGTTTGTTCTGATTATTCAGATGTGTTTCTTGTAGACAGCAGAATGTTGGGTTCAATTTTTTAATCCATTTTGTTACTCTGTGTCTCTTAATTGGTGCATTTAGACCATTGACATTGAGAGAGATTATTGTCATCGGATTTTGTGCCATCTTTCTGTTTGTGCTTGTTGTGCTTATGGGTTTGGTCGTATTACAGTAGACCCTTCAGTCCTTCTTTTAACGTTGGCTTTGAGTCCATGAAGTTCCTGAGTTGTTGCTTATCCATGAAGTTGTGTATCTTTCCTTCATATCTGAATGTGAGTCTGGCCGGGTAAAGAATTCTTGGTGAGGCCTGCAGTTCATTTAGCCTTTTTACACCCTGTTCCATTTTCTGTCTTACCTAAACTCTGAGTTTCATCTTTGATGATGCCTTCTGTATCAATGTCCTGCAGGGGCTTTCTGCCAATAGTTTTGATGGTGGGCATCGCCATCTGGTGGGCACTGTTCTTGAAAATAAATCTTTGCTCAAGCCAATTCCTTTCGTTTAGGTTCAGCTGGTTTTCAAAGGTTTTTTTCCTTTTTGATTCACACCCAGAAATGCTCAGGGGTTTTAATCCTGGTTGACTCAGGAATTAATCCTGGCAGAATTTGGGAGACCATGGAGGATACCAGAGAATCGAACCAGGGTCAGCCACATTCGAGACAAATACCCTACCCAATGTGCTATTGCTTCAGCCCCTGAAAAATGGTTTTCTGCTCTAAAAGGCGACATTCCAAAATTGTATTTTGTGTAGATTTTAAAAATGTAAATTAAAAAGATGTTAAAAACATTTGATGGACTCTATTAGAGTGGGTCCTATTCCTCCTTTTTTGTTGTTAATTGAGACTAAAGAAGATTTCTTTATGTACTGTGGACTCTTTCAACAATTGCTTGGCCCTGGGGATTATAAGGAATGCCATGCCTGTGGTCTGCTGAATTTGCCACACCAGGGAAACATCTTTAAAGGTAGAGCCACAATTATAGGGGCCATTATCTGTTTAAATTTCATTGGGCAATTCATCAAAACAAGACAATAAATGAGTACAAGCATGTAAAGTCTTTTCCCCTTTAGCGGGGTTACCCAAACAAAACTAGAGAAGGTGTCAGAGGTACCATGTAAAAAGGACCAAGGAGTGAACGGGTAGGAAATGAGTGACATCCATCTGCCAAAGCTGATTAAAAGTTTGTGCTCGAAGGTTACGATTTAAAGGTGCACAGTTTGGAAGGTGTTTTACTGTATGACGAGCTTTGTGGCAAGGTCTTTCATAAGCAACATGTTAGCAAGCTGTGTTAAAATGAAAGCAGCTTCTCCAATGCCAGCTACGGTATCTAAGGTTTCGCCCCTAGTTTCACCCTGACTTGGGTTATCCCTAGACATCTAATAAGCCTCTTCTGCAAACCATGTTCTCCACTGAGCATATTGCTCAGGAGGTAATGCCATTTTGCAATCAAATTCAAATTGTGAGTGATCTGTATAATCTGACTGGACCATCCGCTAATAATCCATAACAGTACGAAGAATTTGGCTCATATAATTAAGAGCCTTTTAAAATTATTTCATTGTATATTCAGGAACCCCAGAATGTCCATCTTTGTTTTGCCCTAGTTCATCCTGCTTAGTAATAACAGCAACGGAAACAAAGAAATCCTGCTACGTTCTGAACTGTTCCTATGATGGGGAAGACTCAGGACCAGCAGATGGTGGCTACTGTGATGTCACATGTTGATTTTTGGCAGCATATCTATGAGAGTCTATTGACGTGCTCCTGAGCACATCCAGGAATAATTCCTGAGTGCAGATCCAGGAGGAACCCCTGAGCATCAATGATGTGCCTCAAAATAATTAAAATTAAAAAGTCTTTTAACTTTGCAGCTTTTGTAAACCTGGCCCAAAGTTGTAGCTTTGGGGCCACACCCAGCAGTGCTCGGTCGTGACCAGAAACTCAGTGCTGAGGGTCATCCCCAGGAGCTAGTAAACCATGGGGCTCTGAGGACTGAACCTTGACCTCCTGTTGGAGAGGACATGCTCAGCCCTTTGAGCCTTCTCTCAGGATCTGTGTCCTTTGGCTTTGGTTATGGTTTAGAGGCTGCACTGACTGTGCTCAGGGATCACACCTGGTGGGGCTCAGGGAACCATAAGTGATTCTGGATAGTGAAGCTGGACAAGCCCCCACTTATAGAGCTAGGTTTCCCACCCTGTTTGTTTGTTCAAAGATGTTTTCCAGTAGGCTATTTCCTTCTTTCCTACCTACCTTCCTTCCTTCCTTTCTACCTTCTTTCATTCCTGCCTTCCTTCGTCTGTCATTCCTTCCTTCATTCCTTTCATCCTTCCTTTCTTTCTCCCTTCCTTCCTTCTTTCCGTCCTTCCTCTCCTCCTTCCTTCCTTCCATCTTTTACTTCTTTCTCTCTTAAGAAATATAGGGGCTGGAGTGATATTCTAAAAGGTTGGGCATTTTCCTTGCCCTCGGCTGGCCTGTGCAGGCCCAGGTTCGATCCCGGGCATCCCAATGGTACCCCAGCATCACCAGGAGTAATTCCAGAGTGCAGATCCAGGAGAAACGCCTGAGCATTGCCGGGTGTGACCCCCACCCCAAAAAAAAAGACGAAAAAGAAAGATCACTTTTATGAAAAGATATTTACTCAGAAAGTTCTGAAGGGAGAGTAAAGAGGAATATGTATTTAGCAGAGAACCTGGGTTTCTGCAGAATGAAAAAAAAGCAGAGAGAAATGTTTGTACAAGTGACAACATGGGGGGGAGGGGCCAGGTCGGAATAACAGCACAGTGGGTAGAGCACCTGCCTTGCACATAACTGAAAAGGGTTTGGTCCTCGGCATCCCAAATACTCCCCAGAGCACTGGTCCACCTTCCCTGTAGCCCTGCCCCTGACCCTCAAAGGGGGCTTCTCCCACCCAGGGACCCTTTTCCCTTATTAGGGCACCGTCGTGACATCAGCAGGCCTTCACATGCTGGTCCTCCTCCTGTGTCTGACTGAGGAGCCATGCAGGAAGGGGGCTTCGGTGAGATGCAGGGAAAGTGATGGCTACTGCCTTCCTGCCCTGAGCGCCTGACCGGACTCACCTTTGTCTCCTTCAGATGGTGCATAGCCCTCACTAAAACTTCCTTTTCTTCCCTCCCAATTCCCTCTCATATTGCAGCTCATGCAGGACCTGCTTTTGTTCAACCCCCTGGGGGCTGCTGCTCCTCAGAGCCCAGGTGACAGTGGTGGCAGGTGCTGTTAAATGCAGCTCAGTGTTGCTGTTGGGAACAGCAATAACTGACCCACTGTGGCCACAGGCAGGGCCCTGCTGTGTCTTGCCCCGGCATCTGTGGACAGGAGTGAGGACAGGGATCAGCGTCATATAGATCCCAGACAGGAGACAAGTGCTCCGACACTGACCCCATGCAGGCTGCAGATGGACAGTCTGTCCCCCGCACCAGCCCTTTTGGTCTTGCTCCTAGATCATCACCTCAACTTCTGGCTGCACCGCCTTCTCTCCTTCGCTCATCGCTGTGGGACAGCTGCAGGGCCATGGGAACAGTGCAGGTGGGGCAGACTGGGCGCCTGCTCTGTACCAATGTGAGAATTCCTGCTGCCTCCCAAGGGCCCAAGCCTCCTTCTTCATGGCCTGTGTTTGACTCCTGCCCCCCAGAAAAAAAAAAACAAGCCAGAATGGAAACTCAGAAGATGTGTATGTCCAATTGCCTTCTCCACAGCCTCCTATGGTGTCCAGAACTGGACAAGAGGAGGCCCCACAGGACAAGAGGACTGAGCATATATCCATCCCCTGTAACCAGCTTCCTTAAGAACCAAACTCCTGATTAGGAGATTTACTTGAGCAGCGGCACCACAGCTGAATGCTCAGTCAGAAATGTCCCATTTGATCTGCGCATGGCTTCTGACAGAGGAGAAGAGACACCGGCACCTGTTTCCTGAGGTCCCTACCATGCAGTGGACAAGGGAAACTCCACCAACTCCTAACCTTGTCTCAAAGGCAGAACTTGTAAGACATTAAATCCTCTTTACCCACTTTTGCCTGAGCACCCCAAGCCGACCGGGCAGCGGCCTGTTACGTTAACAACCAGACACAGTGTCCGTGATGGTGCCTCCCCCATGGCAAAGCCCCAAACACTCCTCTGACCCTAGCATCCCCCTCTGGGAAGCTGCCCAGAGCAGGACTTACTCCCTAGGCTTGTCAATGTCCGGCCTCTGTCTCTGCTCTACCTTTGTAGAGACAGTTAGTTATTCTTTCCTTCTTCCACCAGCAGCAGCTAGTTCACAAACCCCACATAGCAGATAACTCTGAAAGGAAAACACAGAGGGAAGGCAGGGGCAGGGACCCTCACCTCCAGATTCGTCCCATCTGTGTCGGTTTGACACCAACACCCTTGAGAGAAACCCCTGAGTACAGTGTTGGAGTAAACTCTAAACACTGCCAAGATTGGCTCCCTACCTTCGGGCCCAAAAAATGCTCTTGACAATTGTTACAGGTTTCAGAAGGGATCATTCCTCATGCAGGCCAGCACCTGCCAGAGTGGGGCACCTCTAAGTCCAGTTTACAAATAAACCATTGTTCTTGAAAATATATCTTTGCTCAAGCCAATACTTTTGTTTATATTCAGCAGGTTTTGAAGGGTTTGTTTTCTTTTGATTCACACTCAGAAATGCTCAGGGGTTTTACTTTGGTGGCACTCAGAAACTAATCCTGGCAGTACTTGGGGGACCATGTGGTATACCAGGGAATCAAACCGGGTCATCCGCATGCGAGGCAAATACCTACCCACTGTGCTATTGCTCCAGCCCATAAAAAATGGTTTTCTGCTCTAGAAAGGCAATGTTCAAAAATTGTATTTTGAGGTAGATTTTTAAAATTTTTAAGCAAAAAATATGTTATAAAAACGATTGTTGTTCTCTATTAGAGGGGTTACTAATCCTCCTTTTTTGTTTTTAATTGAGACTAAAGAAGTTTTCTTTATGTACTGTGGACTCTTTCAACAGTTGCTTGGTCATGGGGATTACAAGAAATGCCATGGCAGTGGTCTGCTGAATTTGCCACAGCAGGCAAATATCTTTAAAGGTACAGCTACTATGAGCTGGGCCATTAATTGTTTAAATTTCATTGGGCGATCCATCAAAACAAGAACTTGAGTACAAGGATTTAAAGTCTTTTCCCCTTTAGCCAGTGTTATCCAAACAAAACTAGAGAAGGTGTCAGTGGTAACATGTAAAAAGGACCAAGGAGTGAACCGGTAAGAAATGTGTGACATCCAGCTGCCAAAGCTGATTAGGAGTGGTCATCAGGGACGGTTCCAAGGCTGGACGGTTACAATTTAAAGGTCTACAGCTTGGAAGGTGTTTTACTATATGTCGAGCTTGGTGGCAAGGTATTTTATAAGCAACATGTTACAAGTCGCGTTAAGGGGCCAGGAGCGATAGCCCAGCGGGTAGGGCATTTGCCTTGCACGCAGCCGGCCTGTGCCGGCTTGGGTTCGTTCCCAGCATCCCATATGGTCCCCGAGCACCCTCAGGAGTAATTCCTGAGTACAAAGCCAGGAGTAACCCTGAGCATCGCCGGGTATGACCCAAAAAAGCAAAAAAAAAAATAAATAAATAAAAACAAGTCGCGTTAAAATGTAACCAGCTGTTCCAATGCCGCTACAGTATCTAAGGTTTCACCCCTAGTTTCACCCTGCTTGGGTTATCCCTAGACATCTTATAAGCCTGTTCAGCAAAGCATGTTCTCCGCTGAGCATGCTGCTCAGGATTTAATGCCGTTTTGCAATCAAGCTCAAGTTGTGAGTGATCTACAGCTTCTGGCTGGACCATCCCGCTAATAACTCATAACACTATAGAGAGTTTGGCCCATATAACTAAGAACCTTTTAAAAATTCTTTCATTATATATTCGGGAACCCCAGAATGTCCAGCTTTGTTTTGGCCTAGTTCATACTGCTTGGTAATAAATGGGAAGGACATAGAAATCCTGCTGTGTTCTGAACTGTTCCTCTGATGGGGAAGACAGTAGACCAGTAGACGGTGGCTCCTGTGACGTCACATGTTGATCTTTGGCAGCATATCAATGATAGTCTTTCGACATACTCCTAAGCACATCCAGGAGTAATTCCTGAGTGCTGATCCAGGAGGAACCCCTGAGCGTCAACGATGTGACTCAAAATAATCAAAATTAAAAAGTCTTTTGACTTTGCAGCTTTTGTAGATCTGGTGCCTCTGTTGTAGCTTTGGGGCCACACCAAGCAGTTCTCGGTGGTAACCTGAAACTCAAGGCTGGGGCTCATACCAGAGGAGCGGGGAACCATGGGGGTTAAGAACTGAACCTTAGCCTCCCGTGGGCGAAGATGTGCTCAGTTCATTGAGCCTTCTCTCAGGCCTTTTTTTGTTTGAATTTTGATATGGTTTGTAGGCCGCACCTGACTCTGTTCAGGGACTACCCCTAGTGGGGCTCAGGGGCGCATAAATAATGCTGGGGAGTGAACCTCGGCAAGACCCCACTTATTGAGCTACGTTTCCCACTCTATTGTGTTTATTTTAAAGATTCTTTCCAGTGTGCCCCTATTTAATTCCTTCCTTCCTATCTTCCTTCCTTCGTAATTTCCTTCCTTCCTTCCATTCTTCCTTCCTTCCTTCCTTCCATCATTCCTTCCTATCTTCCTTCCTTCCTTCCTTCTTTCCTATCTACCTTCCTTCCTTCCTCCCTTCTCCTTTCTCTACTTTCTCTCTTAAGATCATTTTTATAAAAAGATATTTACGTAGAAAGCTTTGAAGGGAGAGTTAAAGAGGATACATACTGAGTAGAGAACCTGGCTTTCTCCAAAATGGAAAAAAAGCAGAGAGAAATGTGTGTCATGTGAATACATGGTCGGGGGCGGGGGAAGGGTGAATGGCAGCACAGTGGGTAGAGCATTTGCCTTGCACATGACTGAAATGGGTTAGATCCCTGGCATCCCTTAAACTCCCCTGAGCACGACAAGGAAAAAATTCCTGAGCATAGAGACAGGAGTAAGCCTGAGAAATGCCAGTTGTGACACAAAATGAAAAAAAAAAAAAAATACACAATAAAAGCAAACAAACAGCAAAAGAGAGAGCACAGGGGACCAGAATGATAGTGCAGCAAGTAGGGCATTTCCTGCATGTAGTTGGCTTAGGTTTGATTCTTGGCATCTCAAATGGACCCCTGAGCCCACCAAAAGTGATTCCCCAAGAGTGCTTCCTGAGTACAGCGCCAGAAGAAACCTCTGAGCATTGCTAAGCATGGCCAGAAAACAAAACAAAAGCAAACAAAACTCACAAAGCACAGAAGACAACAGGGGCTTGAAAACAAAAGCCACAAACTTGAACTTCTAACTGCCTGTAACTGCCTGTAATGGACAAGAGCGAAACATAAGATCGCACTACATCCTACTCCCAACTCTAGACCCCAAGAGCCCTGCGCAGTGGCCAGCCTGCTTAGCCCAACCCTCTGCCCAGTGCTCCAGCATATGTCGAAGCCATTGGGGTGGGCACGTGTATGGGGGGCATTAGTATGGCGACCCTTGCTCAAGCAGAGTGAGCTCAGCCAATGTGGAGGGAGACTCACAGGCCGGGTTTCCGCCCGTCCAGTAGATGAGGAGTAACCTGCTGCCTCCCCAGGATGGGAGATGCCAAGGCTGCCCGACTGTTGTCAAGGTTCAGGCTCATTGGAGGCTTATTTTCACTGCCTGGTGACAGCAGGTATGAGGAAGGCAAACGTGACAGGAGCCTGGGCCTGGCTGGTCGCTCTCAGGGGTCACCACCCTCCTGTTTTCTTTACATTTTCCCCCTCATTTAAACTCTTTTGGTGTTGTTAATTTCTTCCCACACCTGTGGAAAACATGGAAGAGAGGCTTTGCTTGGTGACAGCCTGCAGAGCATGGCCGAATGTCTCTCCAGGAGGGGATAGTGCAGGGCTTTGCAAACCCAGTATTGTCTTTTGGCCTGTGGTGTTTGCTGTGTGTAGCACAGGTAGAAAGCTGTGAGGTGAATGACTCGCTCCTTTGTTTGTTACCCACAGACGTGCTGACCATCACTCCTCATCTGGAGAAGCGAGAGGTGGGCCTGAGGGAGGACCATGGTGCCTTTCAGGTGTTCCTCTCCATCTGATCCCCTCATAGGAGGCATGAAGTTGAACACAGCATGGAACCCACTCCCAGGTAACTCCCTGGGGCATGTTTCACACCAGGTAACTCCCTGGGGCATCTCTGGCAACTCAGCCCAGAAGTTGCAGCCCCTTACTCTAGTCAGAGCTCATTCTGTCTCTGTCTGTACCAGACACTGGTTCTTTGCTTTCTCTTCTGCAGCTTCTCAGCCTGCTCTTTTGTGCCTTGGCTAAGGCAGGGGTGCTGAATCCATCGGCGACTAAGAGGTAGTCTGAGGCAAGCCTGTGTTCGCGTTCTACAGAAGCCTCTTTTCATTCCCCCTCTCTGGGTACATAGGGATATAGGGGGATTGCCTGGAGGCCGGCTCACAGGCTTGAAGGGAAGTGAGGTGAGCAAATTGCAGAGACAGACTCAAAGTGAGGCAGGGGGTGTCCCGGGACCCCAGAGCGTGTGTCAGGCTCACCATGCTCTCTTCTCTGTCAAGGCTGCCTGGCAGAGTCACCCTCCCCGGAGCTCTCGCTACCGTCTCCATGTATATTACGGCCTCCTCTTCTGCTCCCTTGGCCACTTTGTTTTGTATAGTGGCATTCCCAGGGTCTCAGACCATCGGGGCAGGGGTAGGTGACAGGGACTGGGCTGGTGCCACTTGGTTCTGTGTCCCCAGGGTGCCCTTCTCTCTAACCTCCATAGGTGACTTCACCCCCTAGGAACCTGCCACTCAACCATCACAGGCAACAGTCTTGCCTCGCTGGGCCTGGAGCTCCTAGTTTTCCTCCTGATGTTTCTCAGGAGTTTCTAAACTTGAGGAAAGAAGGTAGGAGGCAGGCAGGAGCCAGCTGCATGCCATCCTGACTAGGAGCCGTGGCAGCTCTCTCCCCTGCTGGACTGTCTTCCCAGGCCTATTCTCTGTGACTTTCTGGATTAGATCTTGAATGTTATCTTGGAGCTGTTTCTGGAAGGGGCCACATGCTGTTGTAGGGAGTCACAGTCCTAGTTCCACTGGGGCTACCAGCAATGTGCCACTGCATCTGCTATAGGGAAAAGCCACAGAAGCCAAAGAGGGCAGGAAATGACGGACTCCAGCACTGACGCTCAGACCCAAGGCAGGCGGCACCTGAGGCAACCGGTCACCTGTTCAGGATGTCTCGCTTGTAGGGTCTAAGGGATGGGCCCTCCCCTATTTAACCCCATCCCTCCTTCCATTCAACTGTAGGCCCCTGAGGCTCAGTGTCCAGGGTGAACAGTGAGTGGAGAAGCTCCTGTCCCAGCCCAGGGCTCAGTCCCTGCACCTGCCCCTCACCGTTAATAACCTCAAGCCTCGCCCATGACCTCTGAACCCTCTATGTCACTAAGCCCCTGGTATCTTGGCTCCCTGCTGGGCAGGACTTGCCTCTTTTCTCTCGCTGGCCCTAGACCCAGAGCTCTGAGCATGGTCAGAAATCACTCCTGAGCACTACTGGATGTGTGACCCAACCCCCTGCTCTCCAAGCAAAGGAAAACCCAACATCATATTCTAAAACATCCCCCAGCACACTCCACCCCCTAAAGAATATATGAACCTATTTGGTGACTGGCTGTGGCACCAAACAGGGCAACGAAGTGTCCTTACTCCTTGGTGGAATGGTGACTCTGACCCCCAGCAGCATTCTCCCTCCTAGACAGGTCCTCCTCCCACCTGGAGCAGGTGCTACATCTCTCTGTCTCTGCCCGTGCCTCCCACAGCTGTCCCAGTGCTTCCTGACATGCTCTTTGCACTGGGGCGCATGAGTGTGCCAGTGCCACCCAATCTCTGACTGAGCGCCCTCCTCCCTTCCCCCATCATCCAAGTGAGGCTCTCAGCCCTAAAGGGGATCTTCGACACATCTCATCTGCCCATTACATAGACAGGAAAGTCAGATTCAGAGGCATGTAGCATCTCAACCAAATGAAGGCCAAGAAGGAATGAGTGTGTGCAGGGTTGGGTCTTGGTTTTGAAGGGCAGTTAGGGCCTCACAACTATTTCCTGGAGCTGTGTATTTGGGGATAAGGTTCAGGTCATGACAGTGCTATTTTAATTGGTTCTGAAATGGGGCTCCCAGCCTCAGCCTTGGGCTTTCTGTCAGATGCAGCTGTTGGTCCAGTCATGTACAGGGGAGTCAGAAGAGCTGGAGACCTGGGGACACCTCCCTCAGCGGTCTAGTCAAAGCTGACCCTGTCAGGTCTTCTGGGCTCTTGGGCCGGAACTCACCAGCTTCATTCACCCGGTGCATGTCAAGACTCCTGCAGTCTCTTGTTTTTTATTATTTTTTTTGGGTCACACCCGCGATGCTCAGGGGTTACTCCTGGCTCTTTGCTCAGAAATTTCTCCTGGCGGTGCTTGGGGAACCATATGGGATGCCAGGAATCGAACCCCGGGCCGGCACACGCCGGCGCGTTCAAGGCAAATGCCCTATCTGCTGGGCTATTGCTCCGGCCCCTCTTGCATTCTCTTTAGCTGGAAGAATGCCCTGGGCCCTGCCAGCAAATGGACTTAGTGGTGTAGTTGGGTGGGAGTGGGACGTGGGCTTACTTTTTTTCTTCTTGCTTTTGCTTGCCCCAGAGAACCCAGGGTCTGGGCAGAGCTGGGGTTCCACAGGAAAAACAAGAATCTCCATGTTCCTGACCTTAGCCTCGCTCCTAGTGTTCCTCCTCCTGAAAGATCCAGAAGCACAAATCAGAGTCTGCCCTGACACTGGGTGTCCCCTAGGCTCCCTCAGAATGGCTGAGTTTTGCACCCTGATGCTGGGTGAACTCATGCCAAGAGCGAGTCCCCGAGAGAGAGCAGTGATGTCCCATAACCGGAGAGGAGTGGTCACAAATGCGGAAAGACTGAGGAGGTCCTGGTGCCTGCAACACTGCGTGTGGAATGCAGCACACTTTGGTAAACCCACAGCATCCAGTTCAGAAGCCTCGAGGAGGGGGTACCTGTATGTGTGGGACCTGCTCCTGGTCGGTGTGCAGTGCCTCCTGGTCACTTTGAGATACCCAGGTCTTCCACACTCTGGCGTCTGCCTTCATGCTGCCCAATGGTTTATATGCTGGACCTCAAAGATGTGTTTATCCCTTTGAAAATCGTGCCAGAGAGCCGAACCCTGCTTGCTTCTGAGTGGGAGGATCCAAGGACAGGCAGGAAACCTCATTTCCTGTGGATCCTTTGCCCAAGGGTTTAAGAACTCACCACTGTGTTGGGGGAGGCCCTGGCTCTGGACCAGGAAAATCCCTGGGAGCCCCAACATGTAGCATCCTGCAGCATGAGGCTGATATAATCCTGGGGCAGATGCCCAAGAGGACCAAAAGGGGCGCTTGGGGGCTCTGCTCCAGCTCTCTGCAGAGGCTGGGTTACAAACCTCCTGGAGAAACGGGCATTTAGAACTGAAAAAAGGAAAAACTGAAATAACCAGAAATCAGCCCTGGGAATAGGAATCTAGAGTCTATTAAGGGGTTGAACCACTTTATGCGTGAGGACGGGCACCAGTCGGGAGTCCTGACCCAGAGCAGGGCCCTGGCAGAGGCCTGGGTATTTCTCCCTCTGTGCCCAGGGCTCTGATCTCTAGTCACTGCAAAGAGGCAGACAGACAATCTACCTCCAGTTCCCATCCGTGGTGATTCTGGTGAATTACAAAGGGCCTAAGTAGCTACCCAGGCAAGATATCACAGAACAGGGATTATGGGGTGAAAACCACATCTAGCTTTTGCCACTATACAGACCCTCAACCCCATCGTCATTCGCCCTAAGCGGAGGGGACCCCTTAACCCTGACTCTCAGGAAATGGTGGATGAAACCTACTTCCCAGAGCCAGTGGACTGTTCACGAGCAGTCTCCAACCTGAGTTGCATCTGGTAGTGGCTGGAAGAAGCCCTTCATCCCACCTGGAAGTAACATGCCCAGGGTACCTGGGCACTGCTGTGGCTCCTAAAGCTGCAGCCTGACACCCAGATTCATGAAGTGTTCCAAAGGCACAGGAGCCCTAGTGGGGAGGTCAGCCGACCCTGGTGACCACTCTTATCCACTGAAAGGACAGCTCTGCTTCGCAATGTCCCTCCTTAACGCTGGCCGGTCAGCATATGCAGGACTCTCCCCAAACTCTGCTGACTTGAGCTGTGCCTTTGTTAGGCAACTACTAGGATTAGGAGGCCTAGTGGGGACTTCCAGCAGTGGGCACTGCCGAGGGGGACAGGAGGAGGCAACAGGAGTGTGGTCAGGCCACGGAGGTACTGCAGTGTTGGGATATCACATCCGGCTTCCCCTGGTTTGGACGCATCAGGTTTTTGAACCTTAATCCTTAGAGTGGATTCTCCTGGGCTCCCTTGACTGGTGTCACCTGGGGATGACTGGCAGGTGACAGGCTCTGGACATGTAGAGATCCCTTGGCATAGTCTCCCACAATCGTGAAGTCAGCATCCTCCCGTTTCCAGTGACACACACCCACAGGCCTTAGGATAAACACTTATCTCTTGATTTTAACAATAATGGAAACAGGACAGTGAGAGCTGTCTCAGACCCTCATGGCCTACCCTGTGCATCCAATTCATTATTCACTCAAAGATGTAACTAATGCCTACAACTCAGTCCATGGATGGTTAAAGCTCCATTGGCAACAGGGGAGCCATCCTCAGAAGAGAAAATGTTCCTGGGAGTGGAAGCTCCCAGCTCAGACTGTTGTTTGGCTTTGGGGGCCATAAAGGCCAAGAGATTTTTTTTGGGGTCACACCCAGTGATGCTCAGCATTACTCCTGGCTCTGCATTCAGGAATTACTCCTGGCTGTGCTCAGGGGACCAAATGGGATGCTGCAAATTGAAGACAGATTGGCCGCAAGCAAGGCAAAAAGTGCCCCCACTGTGCTATCCTTCCAGTCAAAGGCTAAGGTTTGAGTGGCCCAGTTTTAACGTGCATCAGAAAGGGGGGTTCGTTTGCCCCCTACAGAGCAGCGTTTCCTCTAAAACAATGAACCCCTCCCCATAACCACGAAGCAACTGCTCTATGGAGGCTTCTTGTGTGGATCTATCTGAGACGTTTCTGTTTTAGGGATTTCTCAGTGTACTCCTGCCTTTGTGCTCAGGATGCCATGTGGTGCCAGGGAATGGACTGGAGGCCCTGCGTGCAGAGCTTGCGCTGAGGCACCTCAACCACTCTCTAGACCCTCTGCACGTAACGCAAGTCAACACTAAAAGGGAAAGTGCCCAGAGCTACTGCCAGGCAGCCCATCACCTTGGCTTTTCCCTTGGTCCTAATATTTTTGAATCAACGGGGAGTGTGGGAGGCAATTTCCACCCAGTTTGTTCTCTGAGACCTAGTTTTAGGAAGAGGGTGGCCACTGCCTGTCCCGAATCTTCTGGCTGAGCTGTCGGAGGGTGTGTCTGTTCTGGACTCAACTGTACCCGGGGGTAGTGAAATTTCTGCCCTGAAAAACAAGTATTTAGTGGTGGGGAACAAATCTGCCAACTTAACATGTGCTGGTGCTGGGGATAAGCTCCTGGTAGCTATTGTTGCGAACATTTCTACTACCAAGAATCCCTGGTGACTATTTCGTGGACTTTTCTGCCCCCCCAAGCTGCGGTGGTTAGTGGTGGAGGACATTTCAGGGTCCTGGAACCCTGGTGACTAATAATGTGGACATTTCTGCCTCTCAGGAATCACTGGTAGCTAGAGTTTGGGGACATCATGATGCCCAAATTCAAAAGTTGCTTATTTTTAAATACTTAAAGAGGAGGAGCATGGGAGCAGGAATGTGGGAGGAGGAGAAGGGTGAAAGGAGAACAGGAAGGAAGAGCAGGGAAGGACAGGGTTGGGGCTAGATTTAGATGATTTGGAGAGGGTCACGTCCATTTTTGTGGTAAAAGAATGGGAATAAGAGGGAAATTGGAGACCAGCCCATCGCCTCTGGCATCAAAGTCTTCATGTTCTTGAACGCATCCTTCTCCATCATCACCTCCACTTCACTGGTCTTCAAGGTCTCGTCCCACCTCTGCGTTTACAATCGCCTTCACCTGCAAGAGCTTCTTAGGTTCAAGAATCTCTCTATCCTTCACCTCTGTGTCCCTTGACACTGGACTGGCTGTGGGGCTGCAACAGGGTCTCAGTGAGCCTAGAAAGGAGAATGGCCTGGGGCGGGGCCCTCTTGGTCCACCATCCCATAGCCCCACCAACTGACTCTCATAGGGGGCTTCTCCCTCCACCCTCCAGGGAACCCATTTGCCCTGCCACTCACCCTTCTCACGGCACGCTTGTGACTTCAGCAGGGCCCAGAGCTGCTGGTTCTCATCCTCTGACAGTCTGAGGAGCTCATAAAGGAGAAGGGGTCTGTGAGGTGCAAGGAAGGAGCTAGCTGCCGCCCTCCTGGCTGAGGGCATGCCCCAACTCTCACCTGGGTCTCCCTCAGCTCCTTCAGGGCCTTATCCAACACCGCCTGTCCTCTGGGTCGCTCCAATTGCAGCTGGTCCAGGAGCTGCCTCTGCTGCAGCAGTTGCTGCTGTAGCTCCTCCTTCTCAGAGACCAGCTGCTGGTAGCTGTCCAGATGCTATTGCACTGTGAGCTGGAACTGCTGGAGCTGGGTCAGATACTCATCCTGATGCCCTGAGGACCGGGTCCTTTGGTTCCGCACTTCCACCTGCGGCATGACACTGAGTGTGGACATGGTCCAAAACCCAAACAGTGCCTCCCAAATGTGGTCAATGCTTTGGTAGCTATCAAGTACCAAGGTAGGCAAGAGCCCAACTGAGGGGATCCGTGCTCGCAGAAACCTCCCAAACCTCACATGGGGATCAACAATTATAATAGCAGTGGGGGGTGAAACTCTAGGAGCTTGGGGCTTGAGACCTTGATTCTAAGCCTCAGTCCCAGTAAGAAAAGACAGGCAGCTGGGTACACAGCCCTTATGGCCCTGTACCAGGACACAGCGGCTGCCCTGCGGAGGGAAGGGATCAAGGTGTCACCAAAATCTTAGGACACCTGGAGCTCAGGAAGGCCAGTTACAGGGACAGAGGGACTGGGAAGTTCCTGGATGAGGGGTCCCTGGAGGTCACTAGCCCAGAGTCCCGGGAGTCCTGACTGCCGGCAGACTCTGCCGAAGGCCAGACTGACAGTCGACTTGGGCCAGCACTGCAAGAGGGACAAGGGTTCATATGGACCACACACTGGCCACCGTGGGGAGTGCCAATACAAGACCTTTGACTCGGCCACACATCCCAATCTCAGTGCTTTTCTCACCATCTTCCTTTCTGTGGCCAGCTGAGTCCTCTGTAATCCAGTCTGGGTTGGCACAGGGTTGGGAGATGGACGCCACAAGGGGTGGGGGGGAAGGAGACAAACAGTGGAGGAGGAGAACACGGAGCCGGGGTTGGAGCCACATCTCGCAATTCAGAGTATAAGGATTTCACCACATAAACTGGTTCACTGAGAGATGGTGCCAGAAAGGGAGGGCCCAGTGCTTTATAGGCGTGGTCGTGGGGGGTGGTCTCGGGTCTGCAACCCCATTGGCTGGTGAGAAATCCAGACCTACTGCCAGTCCTTTTCAAGATCTTCCAGGAAATAGAAGAAACAGAAACACTCCCAAACAGCTTCTACGAGGCACATCACAATGATACCCAAAGCAGGGAGAGACAGCACAAAAAAAAAAAAAAAACTACAGACCAATATCCCTGATGAACACGGATGCTAAGATCTTCAACAAAATACTAGCAAACAGAATCCAAAGAATCATCAAGAAGATTATACATCATGACCAAGTAGGATTCATCCCGGGAATGAAAGGATGGTTCAACATTCGCAAGTCAATCAACATAATACATCATATCAATAAAAGAAAAAAAAACATATGATCCTTTCAATAGACGCAGAGAAAGCATTTGACAAGATCCAGCACCCGTTCATGATTAAAACCCTCCATAAAATGGGAATTGAAGGGACTTTCCTCAAGATAGTTACAGCCATCTACCAAAAGCCCACAGCAAGCATCATTCTAAATGGGGGGGAAAAGTTGAAAGCCTTCCCCCCTGAGATCAGGGACAAGACAAGGTTGCCCACTCTCACCTCTTTTTATTCAATATAGTACTGGAAGTACTTGCCATAGCAATCAGAGAAGAAAAGGACATCAAGGGCATCCAGATAGGCAAGGAAGAAGTCAAGCTATCATTATTTGCAGATGACATGATACTATACCTAGAGAACCCTACTCTCTACCAAAAAACTTCTAGAAACAATAGACGCATATAGTAGAGTGGCAGGATATAAAATCAACACCCAAAAGTCAGTAGCTTTCCTATATACAAATAAAGAAAGAGAAGAAAGGGATATTAAGGAAACGATTGCATTCACAATTGTGCCACAGAAAATCAATTACCTAGAATCAACTTACCCAAGTATGTAAAGGACCTGTACAAAGAAAACTACAAGACACTGCTCCAAGAGATAAAAGAGGACACAAGGAAATGCAAACACATTCCCTGTATATGGATGGGGAGAATCAACATTGTCAAAACGGTAATACTCCTTACAGCTCTATACAGATTCGATGTAGTCCCTATGAGGATACCGATGACATTCTTCAAAGAAATTGACCAAACACTCCCTGAAATTTGTATGGAACAATAAACCCCCAAGGATAGCTAAAGCAATCCTCTGGAAAAAAGAAGATGGGGAGGCATCACCTTTCCCAGCTTCAAACTGTACTACAAGGCAGTAGTAATTAAAACAGCATGGTATTGGAATAAAAACAGACCTGTGGACCTATGGAATAGAATTGAGTATCCTGACACCCAACCTCAAACACATGATCATTTAATCTTTGATAAAGGTGCCATGAGTCTAAAATGGAGTAAGGAAAGCCTCTTCAACAAGTGGTGTTGGGAAAATTGGGCAGCGACATGTAAAAAAATGAATTTGGACCTGTGTCTAACACCATGCACAAAATTCAGGTCAAAATGGATGAAAGATCTCAATATCAGACTTGAATCATAAAGTACATTGAAGAAAATATAGGAAAAAGCCTCCACGACATTGAAGCAAAAAGGCATTTTCAAAGGTGAAACATCACTAACAAAGCAACTAGAAGAAAAGATAAACATATGGGACTACATGAAACTAAAAAGCTTCTGCACCTCAAAAGAAACAGTGACTAAGATACAAAAGCAGTCCACAGAATGGGAAAGAATATTCACCAAATACTGATAAGGGGTTAATATCCAGGATATATCAGGCACTGGTAGAACTTTACAAGAAGAAAACAAACAACCCCATCAAAAAAATGGGGAGAAGAAATGAACAGAAACTTCAGCAAGGAAGAAATTCGAATGGCCAAAAAGCATATGAAAAAATGCTCATCATCACTAATCATCAGAGAGATGCAAATCAAAACAACAATGAGATACCACTTTACACCACAGAGACTGGCACATATTCAAAAGAGCAAGAACAACAAGTGCTGGCGTGGATGTGGGGAAAAGTGGACACTCATCCATTGTTGGTGGGAATGCCGGCTGGTACAGCCTTTCTGGAAAACAATATGGACTTTCCTCCAAAGACTAGAAATTGAACTCCCAATTGACCCAGCCATACCACTCCTGGGAATCTACTCTGGGAAACCAAAAATATGCAGCGGAAACACAACCCCTACTTTTATGTTCATAGCAGCATTATTCACAATAGCCAGAATCTGGAAGCAACCAGAGTTCCCGAAAATCAATGACTGGATAAAGAAGCTTTAGTACATCTACACAATGGAATACTATGCAGCTCTTAGGAGAAATGAAGGTATAAAATTTGCCTATAAATGGATGGACATGGAGAAGATTATGTTGAGCGAAATTAGCCAGAAGGAGAGAGACAGATACAGAATGACTGCATTTATTTGCATGGCATAAATATATAGGTACTTATTATGATACCAATATCCAAGGTCAAGTGAAACATATATCAGGAGGTCTTGTCTAAGGTGGAAATTATCACAAATGTGTGGAGTCAGAGGTTAGGTAAGACAGAAAATGGAACAGTGTGCTAATAATTGTCGAGGGTACTAATGCCAACCTAGAACTGAGCATTAAATAGAGGCAAAAGGATACACATGACAACCTTTTAATGTATGTTCTGTAATCCATAGTCTGGAAGGAAGGAAAAGAGAAAGAGAGAGAAAGGAAAGAAATAAAGAACCTGCCATGGAGGTAGGCTGGGGAAGGAGGAGGGAACCGGGGACGTTGGTGGTGGGAGATGGGCACTGGTGGAGTGACGGGTGCTGGAACACTGTATGACCAAACCCAAATATGAACTTTTTTATTGTATATCTTTTTATTTGTATATCTCACGGTGGTATAATAAAATACTTTAAAAAAGAGAAAATAAATCTTTGCTCAAGCCATTACCTTTTTGTAGGTTTTGAAGGGATTGTTTGCTTTTGATTCACACCCAGAAATGCTCAGGGTTTTACTCCTGGTTGCACTCAGGAACTAATCCTGGCAGTACCTGGGTGACCATGTGGTATACCAGGAATCGAACCAGGGTCATCCACATACTAGCAAATACCTACCCACTGTGCTATTGCCCAGCCCCTTATAAATGTTTTTATGCTCTAGAATTCAACGCTCAAAAAATTGTACTTTGAGGTAGTTTTTTAAACTGTTGAGCAAAACGATGTTAAAAATGTGTGTTGTTCTCTATTAGAGGGGTACTATTCCTCTTTTTTTTGTTTTTAATTGTTTTTAATTAAACAAAAATTTTTGTTTAATTTTAATTGTTTTTAATTAAACAAAATTTTTGTTTTTAATTTTTGTTTTTAAATGTGCCACTGCGTCTGCTAGTAGGGAAAAGCCACAGAAGCCAAAGAGGGAGGGCAGAACGACGGGGCTTCAGCACTGAGGCCCAGACCCAAGGCAGGCAGCTCGGGAGGCAATCTGTCACCTGTTCAGGATGTCTACCTTGTAGGGTCTAAGGGATGGGCCCTCCTCTATTTATCCCCGTACCTCCTTCCACTCAACCGTTGGCCCCTGAGGTTCAGTGTCCAGGGTGAACAGTGAGTGGAGAAGCTCCTGTTCCAGCCTAGGGCTCAGTCCCTGCGCATGCCGCTCACTGTTAATAACCTCAAACCTCGCCCATGACCTCTGAACCTCTATGTCACTGGGCCCTGGCATCTCAGCTAACCATCGGGCAGGCCTTACCTCTGTTCTCTCTCACTAACCCTGGATCCAGAGTTCTGAGCATGGTCGAATCGCTCCTCAGCACTGCTGGATGTGGGGACCCAACCCCCTGCTCTCCAAGCAAAGGAGAAACTCAACATCATATTCTAAAACATGCACCCTCCACCCAGCACCCTTCCCCCCTAAAGAATCCATGTACCTATTTGGTGACTGGCTATGGTGCCAAATGGGGCAACGAAGTGGCCTTACTCCTTGGTGGAATAGTGACTCTGACCCCCAGCAGCATTCTCCCACCTAGACAGGTCCTCCATCCACCTGGAGCAGGTGCTACATCTCTTTGTCTCCTCGCCCTGGCTCCCACAGCTCTCCCAGTGCTTCCTGGACATGCTCTTTGCACTGGGGCATACGAGTGTGCCAGTGCCACCCCAGTCTCAGACTGAGCGCCCTCCTCCGCTTCCCCCATCATCCAAGTGAGGCTTTTATTTTTTTTTTTATTTTTTTTTTAAATTAGTATGTCTGTTGTTTTTATTTTTTTTTTCATTTTTTTTATTTATTTTTTTTTTAATTTTTTAATTTTTACAATTACAAAAGATATACAATTAAAAAGTTCATATTTGGGTTTTGGTCATACAGTGTAGCAGCACCCATCCCGCCACCAGTGCCCATCTCCCACCACCAACGTCCCCGGTTCCCTCCCCCTCCCCTCCCCAGCCCTCCTCCATGGCAGGTTCTTTATTTCTTTCCATTTCTCTATCTTTCTCTTTTCCTTCCTCTCCAGACTATGGATTACAGAACATACATTAAAGGGTTGTCATGTGTATCCTTTTGCCTCTATTTAATGCTCAGTTCTAGGTTGGCATTAGTACCCTCACAATTGTTAGCACACTGTTCCATTTTCTGTCTTACCTAGCCTCCTGACTCCCACACGTTTGTGATAATTTCCACATTTGACAGGACCTCCTGATGTATGTTTCACTTGACCTTGGATATTGGTATCATAATATGTACCTATATATTTATGTTATGCAGATAAATGCAGTCATTCTGTAACTGTCTCTCTCCTTCTGGCTAATTTCGCTCAACATAATCTTCTCCATGTCCATCCATTTGTAGGCAAATTTTATAACTTCATTTTTCCTAACAGCTGCATAGTATTCCATTGTGTAGATGTACCAAAGCTTTTTATCCAGTCATCTATTTTCGGGCACTTCGGGTTGCTTCCAGATTCTGGCTATTGTGAATAATGCTGCTATGAACATAAAAGTAGGGATGGTGTTTCCGCTGCGTATTTTTGGTTTCCCAGAGTAGATTCCCAGGAGTGGTATGGCTGGGTCAAATGGGAGTTCAATTTCTAGTCTTTTGGAGGAATGTCCATATTGTTTTCCAGAAAGGCTGTACCGGCCGGCATTCCCACCAACAATGGATGGGTGTCCCCTTTTCCCCCCACCCACGCCAGCACTTGTTGTTCTTGTTCTTTTGAATATGTGCCAGTCTCTGTGGTGTAAAATGGTATCTCATTGTTGTTTTGATTTGCATCTCTCTGATGATTAGTGATGATGAGCATTTTTTCATATGTTTTTTGGCCATTCAGATTTCTTCCCTTGCTGAAGTTTCTGTTTCATTTCTTCTCCCCATTTTTTGATGGGGTTGTTTGTTTTCTTCTTGTAAAGTTCTACCAGTGCCTGATATATCCTGGATATTAACCCCTTATCAGATGAGTATTGGGTGAATATTCTTTTCCCATTCTGTGGACTGCTTTTGTATCTTAGTCACTGTTTCTTTTGAGGTGCAGAAGCTTTTTAGTTTCATGTAGTCCCATATATTTATCTTTTCTTCTAGTTGCTTTGTTAGAGATGTTTCATCTTTGAAGATGCCTTTAGCTTCAATGTCATGGAGGGTTTTTCCTATATTTTCTTCAATGTACTTTATGGATTCAAGTCTGATATTGAGATCTTTAATCCACTTTGATCTGATTTTTGTGCATGGTGTTAGACACAGGTCCAAATTCATTTTTTACATGTCGCTGCCCAGTTTTCCCAACACCACTTATTGAAGAGGCTTTCCTTACTCCATTTTAGACTCGTTGCACCTTTATCAAAGATTAAATGATCATGTGTTTGAGGTTGGGTGTCAGGATACTCAATTCTATTCCATAGGTCCACGGGTCTGTTTTTATTCCAATACCATGCTGTTTTAATTACTACTGCCTTATAGTACAGTTTGAAGTTGGGTAAGGTGATGCCTCCCATCTTCTTTTTCCCAGAGGATTGCTTTAGCTATCCTTGGGGTTTATCGTTCCATACAAATTTCAAGATTGTTTGGTCAATTTCTTTGAAGAATGTCATGGGTATCCTCATAGGGACTGCATTGAATCTGTATAGAGCTCTAGGGAGTATTACCATTTTGACAATGTTGTCTCCCCCATCCATGAGCAGGGAATGTGTTTCCATTTCCTTGTGTCCTCTTTTATCTCTTGGAGCAG